>CM040425.1:69984585-70584585 GCA_022702705.1 Papilionanthe hookeriana x Papilionanthe teres | reverse complement strand
AGCGACACAAGCGAATAAGAGCCATGCTCGCACCCAACCCAGTGCACATGTGCAATGCAACCGAACAGGCGGGCAACACACATGCACTGCTTTGCACACGATGTCGGCTCTGTGAATCGATGAATTTGGAATAATTCAACTCAAAAAATCAAACCATAAGTATATAATACAATGCATCCAACACATTGGGAGAGATTGGGCAAATTTGGAGAGCTATTGGGTGGTAGAAGTGAGGGTTCCAGGTGAAATCCTGGAGGTTTCTTTCTTTTTCCTTGAGGGAGGGACCTTCCATGTGTTTTCCACTTGGAGTTTTGAGAGTTGTTGTAAAGCAAAATTGAATATTGTTTGTGAGGAAGATCATGGAGAGAGCTTGCACGGCGAGATTGGGTGTATTGCGGAGAGCATTGTAAGCTTCGACTTTTTTTACACTTGTTTTCGTCAATGTTATCAATGAAATACTCTCTGTTTTTCTACCTTATGGCTCGTAACTAAATCAGCTTTCATGCTCTCGTGATGAAATAATATTGCGGAGAGCATTGGCTTGTTCATAAGCTTTGACTTCTTTTACACTTGTTTTCGTCAACGTTACCAATGAAATACTCTCTGGTTTTCTACCTTATGGCTCGTAACTAAATCAGCTTTCATGTTCTTGTGATGTAATAATAGTTTTCATTGTTATTTTTACGTGACTTTTCCCCATTAACATTTTTTGAGTTTTTGAACTTAGCATATTGATGTGCTAACTTTTTACTTGTCATTTACTCATGATCTGATCAAATAGAATATTAAAACTTCCTGTGATCTAGTATTTATAGCAATGGCTTAGTGGAACAAACAAGTTTACAAACAACCTATTGGAATATATATATTGTCAATAGGAAATTACAACATAGATACGAGGCTAGAGAAATCCTGAGAAATGTTGCATGGTCAAGTCTTATCTTAACTATAATATAGTTCTCAACTCTTCTTATAGTTTAGACATAAACTAAGGATGAATGTACCCTCAATTGTCAACTATTGCACAAGGGAACTCAGAAAAAATACCAAAATAACACTATAGTAGTATCACAGGAGCTTGAGCATCACAATCTCTAAAAGACTCAAAACGACTCTCAGCCTTTTATGTTGCCTTTTTCTTGTTCACTGTTCTGATTACTGCTTATTTTAAGATTGTTAAGATTTTCATTCTTGCACTTGGATCACTTCAAACTAAATTCAGATGTATAGTACAGTATAACTTCCCCTATTAGAAATATTTTGACACAATCCTCGTGAGATCGATATACGGACACTTTATCCTTACATTACTTGATTAACACAAATTTGCGTGGTTGGCTGGCCTCACTCGCAATAGATTTTGGGTATCAAAATTTTGGCGCCATTAGCAGGGATAGAAGTCAAAATTTTCTGACTTCAGAAAAGTTTTAGTTGAAACACTTAAAATTTAGGTTTGAACTTTTTCTTATTTTCATATTTATTTGCATTTTGTTATGTTCATGTTTTGAAAATACAAAATTCAAAAAAATCGTTTGCATCTTTAATTAAGATCTTATGATTGCATATTTCATATTCATTTGTGTGTTGTCCCTATATTTTTTCTTTCTCGTTTTTCATATTTATCTTTTTGTATTTCCTGCTTTAAAATAGGGTCACAATTTGCACGTCTGTCATTACATGCTTAATAGCAATTCAGGTGAATTAGTACCCTTTGACCTAAAAATTGAAAGAACTCTCAGAAAAATTCAAAAAAAATAAAAAATAAAAAACTTAAAACTCAAAATGAATCACTTAGCAACGACAAACCTCCAATAAAATCACTTAAAACCACTTGGGGAGTTTGCCAACCCATAAGTACATAAGATTTATATGAGTATTAATTAACTTACCATAGAAGGCAACGCGCTTGAACTAAGACCCTCTATCACCCAAATGATTCAAAACAAACAGTTTGGGGGAAATACTCAATATATGGCTCAACTCCATAGTCCCATGGTCCATCACCACATGAACTGACTTAGCCCAAAGATTTCTGATCAAATACTTTCCTCCATCAAAGACTGTCAAACTTAGGAATGACATCATGTCTTTCGCCAAATTTGATTGAGTCTATATATGAAGCTTGGGAGAGATTCAAAAAATTACTTAAATAATGCCCAAACTACGCCCTACCTGACTGGCTGATTATCAAAACTTTTTACAACATGCTGGTAGGATCCTTAAGGACTATTACATATGTTGCAACTGAGGATCCCTAAAGTCTAAGTCAATTGTTTAGATATATGAACTGATTGAGAAAATATCACGACCAATTTTCAATTGCCATCTGAGAGAACCACTCTGAAGAAGATAGCTAGTGTGAGACTGAAGTCTTGACTATCCTAGCATTATAAGTAACGGTCATTTATAGGAAAATAGATAAGTTTGGGTTCAATTTAGTGCAACGATGCCTATCAAGTGATGGGATAATTTATGAACTAATAGAAGATCCGAGCATTGTTACCTTAGAGACTGTCAATATTGTGAGCAACAAGTTCAACAATCCATATTTCAATACCTACAAACTAGTCTGAAAGAACCAACAAAAATTCAACCGAACTAATAACTTAGGTGTGGTAAACCAATAACAGGGAAACAACCAATCCAAATGTAGAAAATTGGAACCATCAGGGCAATAGTGACCCGAGATAGACCAACACACCTGGATTCGCTTCTAATGCCCAGCCTAAGGAGAAAAGATTATGTTTGGAGGAGATTGTGTTAAAGATGGTTGACCAGTTAAAAAGCCAAGCCATAGCCATGAGAAACCTAGAGAATCAAATTGCACAGTTAACTAATTCAATAAGCAATAAACCTCAAGAAACGCTCCCCAATATCACTGAAGTGAAACCAAGAAATCAAAATGTGAAACAATGTAAAGCCACTAGAGCACAGACTAAGATGGAGTGGGAAGATACCCTCATAATAGAGAGCAAACCTGTGAGTCGGATACCGAGCCAGCAAACTTTCTTGAAAACCTGACTCCAAATTTAAGAAGACCTACCTTATCTCGGGGAAAAGACCGGAGAGACCACCATCACCCTTTCCTTAGACCCAAAAGCATGGAAGGGCCAACGGATGTCCAAGTCAGTAAACTCACTATTAATGTCTCCTATGCTAAAGCCCTAGAACGAATGTTGAGTGACGTGGGGTTCATGAAGTATGCCTTAGACAAAAAAAAGAAACTAGGAGCTGGTGAAATAGTTGCCCTGACTGAGGAGTGAAATACTATTCTGCAGAAGAGATTGCACAAAAAACTAAAAGACCCAGTTAGGTTTACAATTCCTTGAGCCATAAAAGAGAGATTTAGTGGGAGAGATTTATGTGACCTTGCAAGAACATAATTGCTCAAACCAAAACCCAAGTCAACATTCATCTAAAATTTTGGGTGAGTCTAGTATTCGTGAGTTATCCCCTTTCTCTTCCGATGCAATGAACAAGAAAATCTTCATAGTATGTAGTTTATAGGAAGCTATCCTCATCATATAGAGCACTTATATCTAACATTGATGGTGTGCAGAATCCTAAATCCATTCACAAAATTCTTGAAAATTCAAAATGAAGCAAAGAAAAAGGAAGAGGAGATTCGAACACTAAAACATGACATGAATTCTTACTAAATTACCTCGTGATGAAAAGATAGTTAGATGCAAGTGGGTGTTCAACATCAAATACAAAGTTGATGGGATTATTGAGAGATTTAAAATCACACTAGTTGCAAAACGTCTTATGCAGGCCTACGGGATTGACTATCACGAGACCTTCACACTATTTGCCGAACTAAATAATATCAGAGTTCTTTTAATAACAGTTAATAAGAAATGGGGACTGTCTCAATTTTACAATAAAAAGAAAGTCTTCCTAAATGGGGATATGAAAGAAGTGTACATGAAAATACCACCAAAACTTAAAAGTAATTCCAATAAATACCTAGTATGCAAACTTAGGAAATCTCTATATGGATTTATGCAATCACCAAGGGCGTGGTTTGAATGGTTTGCTAAAACTATGAAATCCAATGAATATTCTCAAAATTAAGATGATCACATATTATTTATAAAACACACTCAATGAGATAAGATTACTGCATTGATAATATATGTGAATGATATGATTCTTACTGGTGATGATGAAAGAAAATTCTAAAAAAAAAAAAATTGCTTATCGCTGAGTTTGAAATCAAAGACCTAAGAAACATGAGATATTATCTAAGTATAGAGATAACAAGACTTGAGAAAGTCATTGTTAAATCACAGAGAAAATACATCACAGGTCTATTATGATTATTTAAATTTTAAAAGCCTCCCTGCTCCCTACCATTTTTTTGTTTCCCCAAAAAGATGATTAGCATTTTGTGTATAATATTGTAGTTGCCACTCTTTATAATGCATCTCTTCATGTGTAGCTTACTCAAACTTTTCTTACATTTCATGTATAGCTTTGAAAACTGTTTTTGATCATGATGAAGAAGAGAAGTTTTATCTTAGTTCTAAAGAAGTTTTGATACTTAAATCTTTTTGCATTTTTTTTATCCTATTCATAAATCTCATCTTAGCTTTGAATAGTTTCCACTTTCTCAAAAAAATTTGGAAATGTGCATAAGCACATCTCTACCATTTTTTTCACTTTTTTTTTCTAATTTTGGTGTATCTCTGTACCCATTTACTCGACAGTAGATCATGCATTTCTCACGATACATAGCTTACTCAAAAAAGTTCTTGCACTTTATGTCTAGCTTGATTGAACTCTTTAATTATTTTTTTAGGAAGATTTGCATATATACCTCTCAATTCTTATGTATTTACATATCTAACAACTAAACTTCAACTTTTACATTCATGGCAACTTATTTATGTATGAAAATGTGTAATTTACTTTTTATAAGTTAAAATGCTTGTACTTGTTATTTGATCGATAAGATTTGGATTGTATAAATGTAAAAAGTAAAGTTTCGATTTTAGATAAATAAATACATTGGAATGGGGCGTCAGGTATGTAAATGCCCCCTTTTTTATACATAAATTATAGAGAACCATGGAGTTTTATGTGTTTTTTTTGTTTAATTGGAATAATGAGCAGATGTTACACGTTCATAACATTATTCTCTGTTAAGAAAACTAATGCGAAAGAGTCTCTTTTTTAATCTCGCAGCGAAATAGGATCACATGGTTCGAGAAAACCGGAACAAACAAAAAATTTAAACACGGAAGCACAATCAAAGCAAAAAGAAAAACACTGAAATTTTACATGAAAAAACCCGAGAACGGGAAAAATCAATGAGCGACACCACCACAAATTTCACTATATAATTTAGAAATTTTCACAAAAACTCATAAGTTTCTTCTCCATACTCACACGAAGAAACTTATAGGACCTGTATCAACAATCTTACCTCTTCAATCCAACACAAAAATCACACCGAATCACCAAAATCCACCTCTTTGACACTCCTCACAAACAATGGGATGCTTGTGAAAGAATACAGAAGAATGAATCAACAAAACTCAACAAAAAGGCATGAAGTAGGGGAAAAAAATTGTAATCTTGTCTCTAATTTTCCGGGCACCTGGGCGCCCAGACTTGGCACCTAAGCACCTAGCTCTCGAGTAGCTGGCATCCCAACGCTAGAAGTGAGCGCCTAAGCACCTAGAATGGGCGCAAGATTTTCACCTGCTCGGTTTGGGAACACCTAATGGGCACTTAAGCATCCATCACCCGGGGCCAAGGTGCCGGGAGCACTGTCTGTGAGAAAGCCAACCTAACTGCTACTCATGGGTGCTCCAATTAGACTCCACACCCAACATTGTCCTCAATTTGATCTAGCTAATATTTGTTCATTCTAAGCTAAATAAAGATTTGGAATATCATGCGGAAATGACATCTATTTATATAGATAATATCCCAGCTAAATGATGAAGCTAAGGGAATTGAGATTTTCTATAGTTTTTAATGCAACTAGAAATGAACTACTAGAGTGATGTTGTGGGTGGCACAGAACAAATTATTTAGTTTTTTTTTTTAATGATGAACTATAAAATAAATTGGCAATTATGTCCACATGATTTATCTTCTACTAATTTATCCTTTAATTCATAGATTATATTGACTACATAAATATGTATATAGACAACTACAATTCTCCTTGTAAAAACAATTGAATGTGTCGCATGCATTTCATTATACTCAGTATATACTGCACGCCCCAGATAAAATATGCTATATCTACCATAATTCATTATATAAGCCTTATATATGAATGTCGTATACTTTTTATGATTTTGAGCATTTCATATATATACGATGTGCCATCAAGAAATTTCAATCATCAGGCACAAATATCGATGCATTTTGAGCAAAAAAAATATTCTAAATTCAAATTCATGATCATCCGGACCCTAATTTTAACAAGTGTATAGTCAAACTGAACGTCTCGACAAGACGGACACAATGATGTAAGTCCAAATAAGCTCAGATCAAACACTATAAGTATAGTCAAAAGTTTTGATACATCAATTGGAAGACCAAACAATTCCAAGATTGGGCACCTTCATAGTAAAATCGAGCAGCATGATGAGAGGAATCTAACAAGCCTAAGACCATTAGATTTTAATGTCGTCAAGGCACTCAAAATTTTAAAAAATTACATATATTCAAGGGAACCAATGTGGACCTTACACGATAGAGCATTTTGGGAGGTTTGTCAATTTTACCAAAATGTCTCTCAAAAACAATAAATAGACTCTCATTACTCACTTGTGGAGAGGATAGAAAAAAAAAGTGAGTTGAGTACAAAAGCTTAACTCTTGAAGAGTCAATGGTTGTCGTCCACTACCAAAGTTAGTCGTATACCACCAAAGTTTGACGCATAACACCAAAGGTCATTGTTGACCACCACCACCACTAATACTTTGTTACGACCAACTACGCCTATTATAACATTCAATTACAACTTTTGTAGCCAACTATTATTATTGTAGCCACTTACATCAAGTAATCTCATCTTCACTAAAATAGAAGAATGTTGAAGCTTTGTACATTAAATTTTCTAGTGGATTGCTTTTAACTTGGTCAGACCCTATGATTTTTTTTCTTTAAAATATCAGATTATCTCTTACATATTTGCTTGTGTGTGTTGAAAAATGATACTGAGGTAAGACATAAAATTATTTAACGCTGATAATTTTTTAGCACACGGTAATTTGGCGCCATCTGTGGGAAACAAATCTCATCTTAAAAGATTTAATATAAAGTAAAAAATATAAATTTTCTCCATAAAATTCATGATAAATTTGCTTGGAGCCTGCAAATATGTTTGAGTTTGACTTTGAAGTGATCATGCATTCATTAAAAATAGACTCAATATTTAAAACAATCATTCAAAAAAAAGCAAAACTTTGCACAAGACCGCCAACAAGTAAATAAAATCTTAAAAACTAAATTCATAAGATAAGTGCATCATACTACTTGGTTGGTGAATGTAATCATAGTTAAAAAAGCAACGAGAGCATGGAGGATGAGTGTTATACTGAACTCAAAAAAGTTTGTTCGAAGCATAATTTTCCCCTTACTTTAATAGATCAATTAGTTGTTGCTATCTACGGACAAAAAATGCTTGATTTCATGGATGTTTATTCTGGTGATAATCAGATTAAGAAGAATCGTGCCGATGAAAAAGCTAAATCTTTCCAAATAGATAAAGAACTCTATTGTTACAACATATTGATTTTCAGTTTAAAAAATGTTGGCACAACCTATAAAAGACTTATGAAACAAAATTTCAAGTATTTTATCGAAAACACTATGGAGGTATATGTTGATAATATGTTGGTAAAAGCTTAGAAGCATCTCTTCATATCTATGACTTAAGAATATTTTTAACTTCTTTGACATTAAGATATGCGAATATTTTTAACTTCTTTGGCATTATGATATGTGCTTCAACCCAGCCAAATGTGTTTTTAGAGTCATATCAGTAAATCTCTTGTGTTCATAATAACTTATCATGAGATCGAAGCAAATCTTGAAAAAATCAAAGCACTTAAAGATATGATGCATCTAAAAAACATCAAGAAAGTGCAGCGTTAAATGGGCGTGTAGTAGTCTTGTCTCGTTTTTTAACATGGCCTTCAAACAAATATCTACCATTTTTTAAGATATTGTAAGGCGTTCAAAACATTGGCTTTCAATAGATCAATGAATTTCATATTGTTTTTGAACAACTCAAGATGTACTTAACTTCACCGCCTGTATTATCAAAATCTTTCCAAGAGGAAATATTATATATATATCTTCTCATTTCTCCTCGCACGATAAGTTTGAATCCTAATAAGGGGAGAGCCAATGGTGCAACAATCCATCTATTACGCTAACAAGGTTCTTTCTGACATAAAGAGTAGATATTCATTGGCAAATAAAATAGCCTTAGCCCTGATACTCACGGTACGGAAACTCCAATGGTTAGTGAAATTAAGAGGGGTCTAACATTCACTTCTTACCAAGACTTAATATAAAAACCGAAGTATTTGTTGATTTTAGAGTAGAACGCATCATCCCTACTGTCAAATAACCCAATCATTTCTACAACACCACTGCAATGAATTTTATATGTTGATGAAGCATTTGGGAGTTCTGAAGTGGGGGCTAGAATCTTGCTTATCTCTCTTCATCAGAATATCTTAGAGTATGGAGTTCATTTGAAATTTCTTCCAAAAACAATATTGTCAAGTATGAAGCCCTCATTGCAGGGCTAAGATTTACAATTGATTGTGAAATTCAAAACACATTCAAATTGACTCCCAACTTATATTATCTCGAGTAGAGGACTTTGATGTCCATAATTCATAGATGACACAATATGTTAATTTAGTAAAGTCACTTCTCACCCATATTAAGGTATATCAAATTATCCACATACTTAGAGAGCAAAATGCTCGAGCTGATGTACTCTCTAAACTCGCCACTTCAACAACTAGAGATTCCTTTAAGAGATGTATTGAGGATATACACTTGCCTACCATCCAAGGCCCTTGAGTGATATAATCTATTAATAAGTCCAAAGAACCATTTGGAATGGACTATATCATTTCTTTCCTTCATAAACATTACCAGATGATGTGAACATTGCCCTTCGTCTTCGACGACAGACTGCAAACTTTGTTATCATAAAAAGTGGGCTATACAAAAGGAACTTTGTTGGGTCATACCTTAAATGCCTCCCCACCAACCAAAGTAGAGTACGCATTGTGAAAAGTTCATTCTGGAATACGTGAAGAACACTTGGGAGGAAGAATGCTTGCCGTCAAAATCATGAAAAATGTTTTATTAGCCTACTATAAAACATAGATGCATTAAACTTTACTAAAAAATGTTATAGCTATCAATTAAACTCTAACCTCACACGAAGATTGTTGGTTGAACTCACATCTTTCCAAAGTTTTTAAACTTTTGTCCAATGGAAAATAGGTATCATGGGACCCCTTTTTATGGCTACCAAGCAACAAAAATTTATCATTTTGGTTGTTGGCTATTTCACTAAGTGGGTGGAGGAGCCACTTGCTAAAATTATAGAATCAAATGTTAAACAATTTGTTTAAAAGAATATATTTTGACATTTTGACCTTCCTACAAAATCATTACTAATAATAGAACTTAATTTACTGGTTCTGCAAGGATCTTCTTATTTGTTGTTACGTACAATTTTGGGCTGAATGGGATCACTAATCGCACCATACGCAAGGGATTAAAAGCACATCTTGAGAAGGTTGGGGTGGGGTGACGGGGCAATGAGTTGAAAAAGTTCCCAATATCTTGTAAGCACATCGAACATTGTCATTGTCATTGTTAGTCCCAATCCCGGATTTCAAAAGTAGAGGGTTGCGTTAGGTAGTCGACAGCTACCGTAAAACTCATCGAAAACATCATGACATGAATCCTTTTGATCATTGGCATTGCCTGGATATAATGAAAAGTGTGCAAGGGCCAATAAACCGGTGTCCGAGTGTAATGTCAAATAAGCAAGGGTCCTACATTACAGACGAATGTGAGTGAAGAAGTTAGTCCATGAAACTAATATTATGATTGAATCTTGGAATAAAGTAACTCCCAATGATAAATTAATGAAATTAGTTGATGTTATGATTCATAGAAACATAAATATCTTAAGTATTCAATAAACTAAATGGGTTGGAGAAAAGGCATAAGAGATTAATAACTTAGGTTTTAAACTTCGAATTTCTGGTAAGAGTTGCACGAGCTGTTCGCGAACGAGCCGTTTATAGACAAGAATGGGTGCCCCGGACCCATTCTCCTCATCACTTTCATCACTTCCTTGCACTGTGATCTCTGGTAGATCATCAAATCTTACTTTCTACTATGGTCACCTGTAGTCATATATAGGGTTCGTTCTCTTACCCCGAGCCATCACCAATGCTCCTTTAGTAACCTTTCAGGTGTTATCTGAGGACACTACTGATTGATCACCCTTATTGAGCTACTCAACAGAAACGAGGTTTCTCTTCAACTCAGGAACGTGCATATGACTTTTTACAACATCTATTTGCTTTTGTTAGGAAGTACAATATCAACTTCTCACATCCTCACCACATTCAGAGCTTTTCTATCAGCCAGATATATCTTCCCAAAGTCACCAGAAATATAGTTTTGCATCAACTCCCGATGGGAAGATGTATGAAAGGAGCCTCGAATCCAAGTATTCAATCGTTAACGAACCGTGAACCGCTAGGGAATAGTGCATCGTGTATTCTTCGATTACTACATTTCGCGCTATCATTCTCCTTCTTCTGTGATTCCTGCAATTCCTTTTTATATGACCAGTCTTGACACAATTCCAGTAGTTGCCTGCTGACCAAACTTTAATTTTGATCTTCCTCTGTTTGAGTTCATGTTTTGTGATCTCCCTTTGTAATCAATAATCAGTGTCGAACTCGAACCCGAGGTATCGCCTGAATCTTTCCTGCGCACCTCCTCAGCCAAAATCAAATCACAAATATCATCATATTTCAGTTTAGATTTAGCAACAGAAATACTAACCATCATCCTCATGGCTTCCCAGTTTTTTGACAATGAAGCCAATAATATCAGTGCACGTATTTCATCATCAAAATCAATTTCAACATACGACAATTGATTTGTGATGATATTGAAATCATTCAGGTGTTGAGTAACAGACACACCTTCCGCTATCTTCAAGTTGAATAACTTTTTTATCAAGTGCATCTTATTATTCGCCGATGTCTTTTCATACATACTTGATAAAACCGCCATGAGATCTGCAATAGTCATCTCCTTGATAACCTTGTGGGCAACGGACCTTGAAAGAGTTAATCAAATAACCCCTAGAACTTGTTGATCCAACAATTCCATTCTGCCTCGTCCATCCTTTCCGGCTTCTTTCCCAGTAATGTCAGGTGAAGTTTCTTCCCATAGAGGTAATCCTCTACCTACATCCTCTAGTAGTCAAAATCTGTGTCATTAAACTTCTCGATCCCCGATGTCATCACTTCGTCTCCATCCATCGTTCTTTCTTAGATCCAAAACCACGCCACTGATACCAGTTGTTGCGAAAAATGACAGTAATAAAATGAAAAAGGGAACGAGAAAAAAACGTATACACAACGGAAACACAGATTTACGTGGTTCGGCAAATTGTCTACATCCACGGAGCTGCAGAGCATTTTATTAACTTTTGAGGAATTACATCGTCGACCCCGTCGACTTAAAAGAGACAACTCTCTCTCTCCCTCTTCCTCTCTCTTTCTCTCTCTCTCCTCTTATCTTTGTCTGCTGGAGAGCCACCCAAAGAAGAACCGAAAACAAACGAAGAGGAGAACAACGTTCGCTACAGGGAGAAAATTACTTCACCGTGAAGCAGCTCTTAGCTGCTATATAATTCCAAGTCCTCTTCTACATACATTAATGGTGGCGGGACCCTCTTCACTCCAGATAAAGGACTTTTATCAATTCCTTGATTCACCGCAAAGCTACAGCAAGGAAGAATTACCAAATAGCAGGTTAATTCAATGCTTACAATTAATTGCCTCAATTAAACCATATTTAGAAGACGATATAAGCAAATTATGGCTAAATTTGCTGAAAGCGGGAATCCTGAATGGGAAAGCAAATTGGCGGGGTCCGAATATAGAGAAGGCTGTAGAAGCTTTTAAAAGGATTAAATTAAGAAACAATTTAATTTAATCAAAAGTGGATCCGGTTCCACCAATCTCAACATAAAAGATAAAATATAAGTTATAAAAATTGATTTAAATGTAAAAGCTCAGAGATTTGAGAAAAATATCAAACAGTCCGCAGAAAGTCTAAAAGAACAATCTGTGACGCTAAAAATTCTGCTTTTAGTGACTTTTATATAGATTAGAAACTAAGGAGAGTCAAAAATATATGTATAAACAAGCTAAACAAAGAGAAAAAAAAAAGATTTAATTTGAGTAAAGTGTATTAAAGATAAAAATCAAAAAGTATTTTTATTCGAAAAAGATATTCAACATAGGTGGACGAATTATTTTGATAAACATTTTAATGAAGTTTCTGAAAATACGATCGACCTTAGTGATCTTAATATTGTTAATAATAATAAAACGTTTCATTTTTGTCGTCGCATTTGTAAAAAAAAGTTGACAAGGCTCTGAAGAAAACTGAGGGGGGAGTCTATAGGACCTGATGATATCCCAATTAAAGTGAGAAAACATTTAGGATATTTGGGAGTTTCTTGGTTTACTACTCTTTAATATTATTTTAAAAACTAAAAAGATGCCTAAAGAGTGGAGGAAAAGTATTTTGATATCTCATAAAGGGGATGCACAAGTGTGCAAATTATAGAGGAATTAAGTTGATGTGTCGTACTTTAAAATTATGAGAGAGGATAATTGAACATAGGCTAAGATGTATTATAAAGATTTCTCATAATCAATTTGGATTTATGCTAGGCAGGTGTACTATGAATGCTATACATTTATTGAGAGGTTTGATGGAGAAGTTCAAAGATAATAAGGAGGATCCATATTGGATTTTTATTGATTTAGAAAAACCTTACGATAAGGTTTCAAGAGATATCCTTTAGAGAGTTTTTGAGAAGAAAGGTGTTGATATGACTTATATTCAAGTCGTTAAAGATATGTACTAGAACTGTTACTTGTGTTCGAACAGAATGAGGATTGACCAAATATTTTCCTATTTCTATTGGATTACATCAGGGATCGACATTAAGCTCATATATTTTTGTTTTAGTTATGGATGGTCTTACTGGACATTTACAAAAGAATGTACCTTGGTGTATGCATTTTGTTGATGATATCTTTCTCGTGGATAAAACGAGAGAAAAAGCCCAGGAAAAAGTTGAATTAGGACAGGTCTACATTGGAGTCTAAAGGCCTTCGTTTGAGTAGAACTAAAACTGAATACATGGAATGTAATTTCAGTAGTTGTAGCTCTAGTGACAGAAGTGTAACTTTGGGCGATCAAATTATTAAAATGTGTGATCGATTTAGATATCTCGGGTCTATTGTTCAAAGCGATGGTGATATATATGAGGTGAGACCTGCAATGCTCTATGGTAAACCAGTTATTATTAGAATTCAAGTTGGTTGAAGTGAAGGAATGCTTCAGGCCTATTGTGTGATAGAAAAGTACCGCTTAGACTGAAAAGAAAATTTTATAAGATGGTGGTGAGACCTGCAATGCTCTATGGCGTGGAATGTTGGCCTTTAAAAAAGAATCATAATAACGAGTTAAGTATTGTTGAGATGAGAATGATTATGCGAAATAAAAATATTCATGATAGGGTTGGTGTAGCTCCGGTGACGTACAAAATTAGAGAGTTGTCTTAGATGGTTTGGTCACATTAAACTTCGACCATCTAATGATCTAATTAGGACAGTAAATGTTTTAAATTCGACTTATGTTAAGAAAGACAGAGGTAGACCTAGGAAGACTTGAGCTTATTGTATAAAAAATGTTCTTAATTTATAAGAATTAAATGAAAATATGACACTAAATAGGATGCAATGGAGAAAAAGAATTCATGTAGCCGACCCCACTTAAGGCTTCGTTGTTGTTGTCTTTTAGGCACATCATACCACCTCACCAACTCCAACTAGAAAAATACCTTATAATCTATATTTCGGTAACGAGGCAATCATCACAGTCAACATTGGGATCCCTAACCTTAGGGTTCGAGTATTTGATCCTAACGCAAATGAAGAAATGCTTTGATAGAACTTAGATCTTCTACCAGAAACCCGTAACGTAGCTCTTCTTAAATCTCTTTCTAACCACAAATGAGTTGATTGTTACTTCAATCAAGGAGTGAAGCATAGGTTTATTTCTATCAGAAATTTGGTCTTGTGTAACCTTGAGGCGACTGACAAAGACCCTCAACATAATAAACTCTCTCCCCTCTGAGAGGGTCCTCATGTGGTCAGCACAATAATCAAGCCAATACCGTTCAAACTTAAAGATTTAGATGGAAAGACCATACCTCAAATTTGGAAAGCAAAAAAGATTTCACAAATATTATCAGTGATCTTACTAAAATGATTCCTATTTTATCCTATTTTTCTAGTTATCTATATTTTTATTAGTTTCTGTTTTTTCGTCCCAATGTGCCTTATAATGTATTGTCAATATTATCCGAATAATGAATTATGTGTTTCTTATGTATTAAACTTTTCTTCTTTGTGCATAAAATTTTTTCTTAAATATGATTTCTAAAAAAATAAGGTTCATCTACAAATCAATTCAAGTCTCAGGCTCCAGAAATATACAATAACTATCATCTCATCTCAGCTACAGTATGATTGATCCAACAGAGATTAGATTTGACCTCATCCACACAGGTTAATGTCGCCGAGCAATACACGGACAAACAAACTTCAAGAGATCGACAATCCTTGGTAAATTTCTTAACTTTTTTTTATCAATTTTAATGTCATCGAATAAAAATATGAAAAATAACCTCAAATAAATCAAACATTCTAGATGGATTTGCATCTATACAAGTTAATGTCCTTGAATAATGTTCTGCAAATAACCGTATATTAAAATATCAAGAAAAGATCAAATCTATCATCCAATGAGCATCATATAAAAACTTTAAAAGATATACATACAATAAAAAAATAATGGACAAGCATGCTACCTACTATCAGGATGACATCAACGATGGACTGAACACAAGCGACAATACATGGATAAAAATGTTGAAAAATAAAAGAATTATAAATAAAGAAAGTTGTTGCCTACCACCAATGTTCGCCGCTGGGCACCAAAGGTCGTTGTCGACCACCGCCAGTAATTTTTTTATGGCCAAATACAAATATTATAACAACCAACTATAACTTTTGTAACCAACTACTATTAATGTAACTACCAATATCATACTGCAATCCCATCTCTAATACAGGAGAAGAGTAAATATATATGTTGTAAATTATCGATGGATTACTTTTAATTGGGCCAAACTCAGTAATTTTTCCACTTCTAGAGTTTTTCTACGTAAAAAATTTGGTTCTCTTATATATTTCTTAATGTGTGTGTTGGAAAATTATACTGAAATAAGACAAGATTTCTCTATTGTTGACAATTTTCTAGCACGCAATAATATCTATATTTCAGTAAAATGTAACTCGGATAATTATTTTCATTATTATTTTTCTTTAAATAATGATTTACGCTAAAATTTGTATGTTCTGCATTAGCTCTTCATAATAATTCTTGCAATATGCTCAATACTTTGAGAAAATTTGACCTGATTTGATCTATCTATAAAATATTAGTTATCTTCAAAAAATTACTTATGTAGAAATAGGTTATTGATTATAATTTTATTTAAAAATGATTACACTATCTGACAAAAAATTAACAAAGACAACTAATTTATCAGCAAAATAAACAATAATATTAAATTATTCCTCTTGAATATTCAGCAAAGGAAGCCAAGTGCACAAAAATATTGAGCTAGCGAAGCAACACGCACTAAATTACTCTTCAAAGAAAGCTAATATTTAATTTCTTTATGACATTTTCCACCTACAAATGCAAGGTATGCGACTAATATAATAGCTACATTACCCTTCAATAAGCAATTGTGATCACAAAAAAAATACACTAAAAGGTAGAATTGCAAGCCACGATGAATCTTTATCGGAATAAATTATTAACTGCACAAAATCAACTGAAACCAACTAAAATCATACTAATGCTATATGTCGTGGTAACAAAATCATACTTGAAATTGAAGGTTATGCTCCCCTAAGGATCCTATGAGAGCAGCCATCTCGGCTTCTTTGGTTAAGAGGGATTGTCGGAGAGAGGCTCTCGTGTTACGGGCCTCGTCAACCTTCCTCTGGTACAGTTGTAAGCACTCCATCTCTAGTTCCTGCATCATTTTATCCTTCTCTACTTCATCCTCGCCAATATCTGTCCATATTTGCTGCTCTCTTGCAATGTATACAAGAAAATAGAAGCACATGAGCATTTTGAAATAATTAATTGAGTATATTTTAGAGGTTTGTACAAGAAATTATATCATATGTTCCAATAAAACAATTTACAGGGATTCGGATGTGATTATAAAGAACAAGCCTTTTCATCAATTTGCATGAGCATTGAAAATAAATCTGACAAGGAAACACGTTTCAAGATGCATTGAAGCAATGTAAGTTTTTTCCTTCACTTTAAATGAACATAGCGAGAAAAAAATGCAGAAACTTCATCATAATAGACTCATACAGGACACAGGAATGGAAAATTTATATGCATGCCACTGAATTTCTATATATTTACACATCTAACACAAAAAATTCAATTTTTGCATACATATAGTCTTGCCTATGCATGAAAAGTTGTACTTTATTTTTTAAAAGTTAAAATGATGGTATTTTTGATGTGATATGAAAGATTTGGGTGGTATAATGTAAAAAATACAATGTTTAGGTGTTAGATATGTAACATAGGAATTTCTCTTCCAAACAAGGTTACTACTTAATATAGTTCACATGGCATGTCATTTCAAGCAAATGATATAGAAAATCAAAAGCAAAAGAACCAGTCTAAAATCTTAATAACAGATCGCACAAAACAAATATAATATTAAATTGAAACGTACCAAGACAAAGCAAAAATTTACGCCAAAGCTATCCTACCAGAGAAAACAAATAAGATTTCACCAAATCATCTGAAGCAAACAATACTTATAGTTTTTCCTTTTCTTTCTAAATGTTAAAATAAAGTTAAAAAAAGTAGGAAGACTTACATAAACACCACTCTATTCCTATTTATTTACATATCTAACACTAAAACTTCAACTTTTACATACATACCACCTTATACATAAAAAGTTGCATCTAGCTTTTTAAAAGCTAAAATGGTGGTATTTTTTATGTGCTACGAAAGATTTGGGTGGTGTCAAGGTAAAAAAAAAAACAAAATTTGGGTGTTCGATATGTAAATTCGTATGAATTAGGTGGCATGTAAGTAAAAGCTTGTGTCAAATGCTGTTACAACCTTGAATCAAAAGCTCAATCCAACCAAAATGAGAAATAAATGCATGAACAGTGATCAACTCGTTTAAGTAAAACACCCATATTCTAATATTATGGATCAGAAGCACATCATATGCCAAATTATAAACCAAAAAAACAATAAAATTATCAAATCATCACGTATCCTTGCAAAAAGCATGGAGCCGTGAGCCGCTCTGTGATTTCAAAGAAAAGTTTCCAGAAACAGTGCAAGGTCATCCATGAAATCAAACAGTTGAGAGAAAAATAGAGAGGAAAATTAAAAGACCTCCAGCTCAGTGAGCAAGGCTCCGCAGGTCGTCTGCATGTTGAGGTTGGTGAGGCTTAACCTCACAGCCTCCGCTCCAACCATTTCCCTCAACCTTTCCACCTTCCTCCCTCAATCTTCACTTCAGTGAGCAGTACAGAGAAGTGGAGAGACTGTCTGAGAGCGAAGAAAAGAGAGAAAGAAAGAGACTACCTTTCCTCCTTCCGCAGTCGACGGGAAAGTGGAAAAGCAAAAACCCTAGAAGCACGCTCAGAGCTCGCTAGAGTAAAAAAAAGAGGGGACGAGGTAAAAGAAAGGTAAGAAAGGGTCGAAACATAGATCTGGGAGATAATGGCATCATTTTCATTCTACCGTGGCGGGTTTCTTTCTCCACTCCTCTGTCCCCTCGGGTTTACAAGGAAATAAATTCTACGGAAAGCAGGATAGTGAAGCAGGTAAGGCGCCATTAGAGGAGACCATCAGAGAGCTTCAACAGAAAAAATAAAGAGGAAGAGTAGAAGAAAGAAAGCAGCAAGTTTCGATAGCCTGAGAAGACGAAGGTTGGAAGTGTAAAAACACGAAGAGAGAAGTGATCAGTGGAGATTCCCGGCGGTGCAGTCACAGTAGAGCGAAGGAGACTGGCATTGTTGGAAAGATGCAAGACAAAGATACAATATTTATGATGTAGAATATAAAAAAGGCATTTTTGAAGGATTTCTAAAATAAAAGAAAAAGAATAAATAAAAATATGGAATTTTCTTTTATCGATTTGTTAATTTTGTGGACAAGAGCGTATGCCACACGAGCATGGACTAAAAATGATATTTTTGTCCTACGTCGAAATATGGATATTGCTTTAAGAAAATAATAATAAAATGTTTAAATCAGGATAAAAAATATAATCCTACTCCATTTTAGTTCACTTTTTTTCAATAATAGAAATATTTTAAAATTTTGGGTGAGATTATCATAAATTAAGTGAATTAAGGACTGTTGATAAGCTGTATAATAATAATCTACAGATAAATTAGGTGCGGTGGCTATTATAAATTTTTATTTATTTGAAAAAGTTAGATCGCAGACAGAAAGCTGTCACCGCACTAAGATAAGTACGGTGTTAAAAATCTATTTTTAGCGTTTTGAAAACGCATAAGCTGTCAAAACGCAATTTATCCAAACAGGTCAAGTGTGTTTTCAAAACGACACCGCACCAAATAAGCCGTCATAAACGGGCTTTAAATTAATGCTTTTTTTGGATGTAATATGTTGAGGTTAGCTTTAGAAAATAATAACTAATCTTGAATTTATATGAATTCAAAAAATTAATTTGAAAACCTAAGAAACAATGAGAAAAGTTTTCCTCTCTCAATTAAAAAATTAATGGTAAAAACTATAAAGAATGGATTAATCTTGTAGATTACTGATTCAATCACCATACAGATTGTTAAAATGGACGGTTATGATTTATGTTCAGGTTAATCAAGGTGCTTTGTATAAATATATATAAATGGACCATGTTTCTACACAATAAGAGAGGATGAGGTGAGGCCCTACCAAGGATTCTTAAGGAGAAAATCTAGTGCTTTGTTTGCCATGTTGGCACAACATGTCAATAACAATTATTGCCATTGATCATTGAGGCTAACACAATATTGTTAATAAGAATGACGCCAATTGTTGACACTATTATATAGACATGTAAGACTTAATAAAGTTGATGGACGCTATCAATGTCAATGTCAATATTCAACATCTCCAATAAGGATAATGACCAATGTCAACTCGACGCTATTGTCAACAAGACCAATGCTTATCATTGATGCTTGTTGTGCTAAGGAATAAAAAATGTTGTCAGCAGTAATATCAACTTTTGTTATTGCCACTAAATTTATGCTTATCATCATAATAAATTTAACGCTGGCTTATTATCACGACCAAGACTAATAATGGCAATGAATGACATTTGCCATTATCAACAGAGTTAACACTTATCATTGACACTGGCAATTATATTTGTTATCACTAATAAGACTCATGCCTATCATTGGCACTGATAATAGCGCTTCCAATTGCTAACTGAGTTTAATCATGAATATGCATTATTCGTATCTACATATATTACACATATAATCATAAAAGTACAAAATTTAAATCACAATGAAGATATAAATTATCCGGTATTGATTGTAAATATAAAGATATCAACTGTATAGAAAAAAAATGCTCATATGATAAGCCTAACAATTAATATAACGCATCATGCATTCATCCTGAATACTTAATATGTCATAATTGAAGCTATAATAATATGGATTATAGCAACAACATTTATAGACATTGATGAATTTTGTTCGTATATCTCCATTGATGACATGATATTAATAGAACATTTTATGTAATGATTATAAAATATGATTTATTATGGAAGAATACATTGCATGCTATATCATATTAGGTAACCCAAAATATGCCATATATCAATAGTGAAAATTACTATAGACATGGTAAACATTACTACTCAATCATTTAATATTCATGTAGGTGCAATGTTCTTCCTATTTAAATGATCTTATATATCAAATACTATAGACCCCTCAAAATATCTTAATATTAATGCCCAAATTTCTTACAAGCATACATTTCACAAT
Organism: Papilionanthe hookeriana x Papilionanthe teres; assembly: GCA_022702705.1. Taxonomy (NCBI): domain Eukaryota; kingdom Viridiplantae; phylum Streptophyta; class Magnoliopsida; order Asparagales; family Orchidaceae; genus Papilionanthe; species Papilionanthe hookeriana x Papilionanthe teres. Next base: position 70,564,099 of record CM040425.1, on the reverse strand, counting down.
ACTTTGTCATCTTCTCCACTCTTTTTATAGCCCACATAAATCAACTGACCAACTTCATCAAATCATAAATATCATAATTGCCGTCGAAAAAACAGATAAAACAACATTTATAATAATACTATCCCGTTCTTTCTCTCTAGTTCTATATCATCCTCAACTTGTCCATTTGCTCTTCTTCACAATTAATTGAGGTTTACGAAATCGGGCGACATTAACATTGACGTGATTTTTTTAACCACCAAACAGATGTATCTATATATGCTACAATCAAATCATTATGAATTTGACAAAAATGAAAAATACAACTTAGAATTTTATCATGAATTTTTAATATTTAAACAAGAACTAGAAAAAATAATGAAAAAGTATGCTTGATTTATAAATAGTAATATTTCGGGGTTGCTCTGTATGAAATTGCCTCTTCCAACAAAGGAAAAAATTTGCCTACGTAAGATGTACGCAGTGATGCATACGTAAAAGGGTATAAGGAGGTTACAAGAAGGTTATATCTAGGTTACAACCCTCATGTAACCTACTCATAACTCCCTTGTAAACCCCATGTAACCTACCAATAAGTCCGCGCTTCTGTTTTCATGTATTGGTAGCTTACGGGGGGTTTACAAGGGGTTATAAGTAGATTACATGATGTACAGAGAGGTTAAAAGTGAGTTATAAGTAGGTTACAGGGGAGTTATAACCTGGATATAACCCCCGTATAACCCCCGTATACCTTATGTTTACGTAAGCAGCTCTGCTTACGTCTTACATGCGCAATTTTTTTCCTCCAACAAGAGTCTTATTTCTAAATAATTATTCTCATGAATCATATCAACTAATTGAACAACTAAAAAAAAATTTAATTTAGAAATAATAATTTATTAAACACATCGTTATCCAGGGACCCGTTTAATTAGTGCGGCTTAGACATTTTCCATGATTAGGATATTCGGCTCTGGGGCTCAAGTGTTTCAACGTTCTATTTAGCTGCAACAGTAACGAAGCTTAATAACACGTGATCTCCATATTTCTATGATTTATAGGTTCAGCTTTCTCATTAATTAAATAATACTGCCGTCCTTTGTAAATTGTTAAACTCATAATCAATTAAATTATTGTTCTCTTAATGCAGAATGAAGAATAGTTTAATGGCGTGATATTCATTATATTATCTCTTATTCTCGCATATCCGAATGACACATGAATGGGCCACAAAGGGGTAATGGCCATCGTCTAAGATCCATCACACAGCTGTTGGCCACAATTATTGATGTGATAGCTATACATTTTTCATTAGAAAAATGGTCTGCTGCGCAATTAATGTTTGGGAAATTTAAAATCTAGGTTCTCTATTATTTGTTTTAATATATCTTAAGAATTTGGAGCATCCGGCTCGAATAAATTCTAAGTTTTTGGGGAGATGTATAACACAGAATTTTATGTACTTGCATATAAGGCTGTCAAAAAAAATGTATTGTTCGTGAATAGTTTGTGCTCAATTCATCAAAAAAATTCACGTTCGAATCATTTAATAAGTTCGATTCATTTAATAAGCAAATAAGATGAACAATAATAATTTTTTCATTCGATTTGTTAAACAAACCAAACATGAACAGTAATGTATTCGTTCGTGTTTAGTTCGTTATTATTCGAAATATAAAATAATTTAAAATAATTATATATAAAAAAATTTATGATATTTTAAAAATAATTATATGTTATAAAAATTTATCATATTTTAAATAATTAAATTTCTATAAATTATAATATATGATAAATTATTAATAACAATAATAATATTATAATATTAATTATATTAATATAAATATTATAATATTATAATTAAAATATTATACTCTGTATTAAAATAAAATCCTAAACAAAATCCTAAACGCCTTATTCGGTTTGCTTCATTTTGAGAAAGTATGGATTACCTGATGTGTACGGAATACCTGATCAATTTGCTTCATTTTGGGGAAATATGCTATCAAAGTTAGTGCTGTTAAAATCGATTCTCTAAAAAGTTCATACTCGATTTGTTTGATAAGCAAACGAGACGAACACGAACAAATTTTTTTCATTCGGTTTGTTAAACGAACCAAACACGAACAGTGATGTGTTCGAACATTTCGAGCACGAACACTAGCTCTGTTCGTTCGTATTCGATTCGTTTACACCCCTACTTACATATCAATGCCTAGACTTAAATTTACCTAAGTGTTAGAAATATAAACTGTATGGTATAACTAATTTTTTAATGATGAATTTCTAAATTTAGCATTTTTGAACTTTTAGATTAAATAAAAAATAGTATTCTTTTTCAATTTACCGTTGTATTATCATATTGTTCTAAATTTAAAATCCAGCTATTACGGTTTAAAATTCGGCGTGCGTTGGTGCAATTTTCTCGAGAAATAAAGGTAAAACTGTAACGCTAAATGCATGTTCTTGAATTAAGATATTAAACGAAATTTAAATAAAATAGACTAAAAAGGGTTAAATTTAGGAACTCGCTTAGCGATTGGGCAAGCTGTAACAAGTAGATAATATTAGAACACATCCGGCCATTAAGAACATGATTAATACATATTCTATATTAAGGAAAAAAATCAGTATATAAATATATATATATATATATATATATATATATATATATATATATATATATATATATAAAGTTAATTCTTGCATGGGAAAGGACAAACGTCTTGGCATGCAAAAAACTTTTGTAACTTATAACTACTACAATACTCTTCCATGACTTGTTCAATAGTCGGCCTTTTGCATGTAGGACAGTTGTTTTAAGGTATATGAACGAACTCTTATGTTCAAGACAATAAAACAAATGCAAGAGTTTTAAATTCAATGAATAAACAATTATGAGCGATTAATATTTCAAAGTAAAAGAATATAATGAAAGCTAATTCTCAGGGGGGAAATATGTTCACAAAAATTATAAATTCATAATTCTAAGAACTGAATCTCTTAATTTTAAGAAAAAAACATTCAGCAACATTAAATCATTATTTTTAATATATACATATATATCTGTATAGATAGCCCCAAATGCAGAACAAGCTTGTTTTCAATATGTAAGAAGAATGTTTGAAACAAAGTAGATTGATATACCAGCTGGAGTTGGATGAATGACAAAAAACAAGAGAAAGTTCAGAAAATAGTTGGATCTATGGGCTAAGCTGCTAGTACATGCATTAGAATAAAATGAACTAAAGCTCCAATATCTGCTTCTTCAAAGGAAGTGGCAAACTTCACTACAGTGAGGTACAACGAAATCAGGCCACAACTCATAAACGAGGAATTTAGCTATACATCAACTGATGAAACAGCACTACAACTGCAACTGAACACATACAGTAGCTCTACTAATATACAAAGGAATTGAAAGATATCCGTCACATAAAAGCATGTGAAAAATTTACTGATATAACATTTAGCTATTTATGGTTTGGGGCGTTTACATGCATACCATTCAATTTCTATGTATTTACATATCCAATGCCTAAATTTTAGTTTTTTACATTTATACTGCAGAAATCTTTCATTGCACATTAAAAAAACCACTAATTTAACTTTCAAAAAGTGAAATACACCGTTTCATGCATGGGTAGGGTGGCCTATATGTAAAAATTGAAGTTTTGGTGTTAGATATGTAAATACATATGATATGTATGTAAATCTTCCTTAATGGTTTAAATTAAAGGCCATTTACATACATACGACCCAATTCCTATGTATTAAGGTTGCCAACATTTAAACTTTGCAAAATTAGCTTTTTACAGTTCTACCACCCAAATATTTCATATCACATAAAAAATACCGTTATTTTAACTTTTAAAAAGTGAAATGCAAATTTTGATGCATAGATAAGGTGGCATGCATGTAAAAAATGAAGTTTAGGTGTTAGGTACAGGAAACCTTTGCAATGCATAATTTTAAAAATGGTGTAGCAATAATTACATTGTTGACTCAAGTTGTAAAATAATAATAATAAAAAGATGGTTAAATGATGACAAAAAATAGAATAATCTATCCAAATCAATAATATTGGGCGTGTTTGCAATAGTTTTCATTAAAGTTGCTCAGGTAAATTTAAAATTCTGCTTTTTAAAATAGCATTTCACAAGAGAACTGCATTATTACTAGAAAAAATTTTTAAAATAATTTGTATTTATAATTTATCATACCATTAAAAGCATTAGAACAAAATCAATAGATATGGTGGTTGAGGTGTTGACAAACAACTGATGAATGTGTGAGATTGGATTTAATAAATAATTTGAACAAGACCCTATAATAAGAATGAAAATTAATGGGGTTAAAATTAGTATATAGATGATCAATAATTTTTACTTAATGCAAAATAATTTTAAGTATCTACTAAAAGTTTGATAAAATTTCAAAGAAGTTTTGAAAAGAGAATTATTAATTCTTTTTGTGCGTGAATATACATATAAGATTGTTAATAATCAAGTCTAATCCAACCTAGAAATCAATCCGAAACATTTTATCTAATCTAAACTAGGCTAAATTTGGCTATAGACTCACTAACTTAGATTAATTTAAAAATTATTTTAATTTCATTAAATTTTTATACTAAGATAAGTACCTAACTCACATACGTACACATATTCACATATATTTTCTAGCTGTCACCCATTGGGTGACAGCACTTAACTCGTCTATGTTGAAAAAGTAAACAAAGGTAGGCTAAGACATCACCATAATGCAACAAAGTTAGCTCAATTGTGATCAAAATTTTGACAAGGTTTAAATATAAGATTATATTTGCTATATGAAATTAGAAACATTGAATGAAAAAATATGAGAATTGGTGACCATTATGATTCAAGGAATTAGCATTACTTTTTTTAAATAAAAATGAAAAGGAAAATAATCTAAGGATATTGGGAAATGTTATAATTTATGGTATGTTGGAATAACTAACGAAAGAAATGATATTGTGTTAGTGGAAGATAAATAGCTCAAAGATTAAATTATATAAGTCAATGAAATTTGTGATAGGATGATTTCCATGGAGGTACTTAAAGCAAAAATTCATGAATGCAGTCATAGCTTATGCTTATTAATTTTTTTTATTTATTTATGTTAATGCTCCTTAGGTTGAATTAGAATATAGTTTAATAAGTAGATTCAAGGAAGAAAAAGATGAATTACAGCATATAACTACTAAAGAAAGGATAATTATTGGAGATGATTCAGGTAAACATAAAAATTCTACCAGGATAGTTATGATAGAATTAATAGAAGTTCTGAATTACAGGACAGAAATGTAATGAGAGAAGTTGCATTTAATTTCACAACAACTTAAGATCTTGCAAAAACAACATATACTTTAAAAAACTGAGAATAATATTCAATTGTTTACAAAAAAAAAAAAGGTAATAAAAAATATCATAAATAGATTTATGGTCACATCAAGAAAAAAATTCTTCGTGCCAAAATTTTAAGGTAACTCTAGGGGAATGCTTAAACATCCAGCACATGTTAGTACTTATAAATATATATCTTAAGATGAGGATAAAATGTCTAATTAAAAAATTTGAACTTCCTATCCTATCACTCGACATATGCTTCTTAAGTGTAATAATCATGCAATCAACTTGAAAGCAACCCTACTTTTCATGAAAGAACAAAAATATATTAAAGTAGATTGTCATTTCATCATAGATGTCATTCTATCCTAGAAGATCATGAATCCTCATGTTGCTAGCGAATAGTATTTAGCACCCATCTTCACAAAGGCTATGAAACCACTTCAATTCTCTATTCAAAACATGTTGAATCATTATGATATATATGCTCCAACACGAGGGAAAATGCTGTTGTACCATTTTGGCAAATTAATAATGAGGAAATTTTATCATGAACTGTTATTTAAATGTAACATATTTTCTTGATTGAGTATATACTCGATATTATTTCCTTTATGTTCAGTTATTTCTATTTATCAATGTAAATGCATCAAAGCTGCGGACAACAAAAAATCTCATTTGTGAATTCTACGTCCAAGTAATTCTCTTTTTGATAAGCCGATCATACTCCTCTTGAGATAATTTCAGGATTGTTTTTAATTATTATTGTAAATTTTTTTTTGTTATAGAAGATATTCATCTTTATTATATTTTCTTTTAATATTCGCTCTCTCTTACCAACTTTATGCTTGTACTACTTTTGAGATTTAGAAAATATGTAATATTTTCTGATTGTCCCTCTCTTTCAATCCTTGTTGTTGAAAGAACCCATTCAAATGATAAAATCCTAAAAAAAGAAAACAGGAAAAAAAAGGTTGTTAGATCCCCAGAATCTTTTTTTTTAGGGTTATAGAAAACATTCATCTTTATTATATTTTCTTTCAATATTCGCTTTCTTTTACCAACTTCATGCTTGTACTACTTTTGAAATTTAGTAAATATTTAATATTTGCTGATTGTCCCTCTCTTTCAATCCTTGTCGTTGAAAGAACCCATCCAAATAATAAAATCCTAAAAAAGGAAAATGGGGAAAAAAATGGTTGTTAGATCCCTAGAATCTTATGCGTTTACCAATGCACAATATAGTAGCGTATGAATAGATTATGAAATATTAGTTAATTTTCAATATCTCTAGTAAGATTTTACAGAAAGAATTCAGTCCAAAGGAAAGAATCCTTAGATACAAGTCAATCATGGAAATGTTTCAAATGCATCGCATTTAAGATAATTGCTCAATATTTACTAATGTATAAACATAAAAGGAATGGATGAAACATTACCCCAAGGAAGAAGAGGGAACTCCCACTGTTGCTTGGGCACCATGAAAAAGTACGCAGCTACCTACAAAATTTTGCAACAATAATAAATGCGCCAATAGAAGTGAGAAGTGAAACAAAAAATGACCATACGCAACCATACAAGAACTGATGCAGAAAGAGCATGAGGAGAGCTGAATAGCATTGAAGTCTGCTCTGTTTCATAAAGAAGATCCATGATCTCCATGCAAACTTCAAGGTTTACAAGGTTCCCTACTTTTGATAACTCCCTGGAGTCAAATTGAAAAAAAAAAAAACAACAGAAAAAAGTGCAGGAAAAAAGTCAAATGGATGCCGTTAAAAGACATAATAATAATAATAAAAAATAATAATAATAACAACAACAACAACAACAACAACAACTTTATAAAAGTTCACTACAATCATTAAATTTATTATCATTCATAAAATACTATTGTTGGGATCATAAAAATCAAAATCTGATCACACATAATTTTTGACACAATATTTGCAAAAATGAGAAATTTAAATAAAACTCAAATGGTCTTAACATATTGCATATTAAAACTTCAAAAATTATAACGACGATCAAAATAACTCTAAACAACCCAACCTCATAGTCAATGTGCTGGCTCACAAAAATCTCAATTGAGATTAAAATTGTCACGATCAAGCCCGGGACTTGAAATTAATCAAGACAGAAACAGACGGTCATACGGTGAAAATTAAATCTATTTTATAACTAACATTTTAATAAATGAAAGAGTCACTAATCAAATTAAATTGAAAAATTAAACTAAATTTACCTTGTTACTGCTTGTCTGCATTTTTTATAAACATTATTTCTTCTATTGCTCATTTTTTAATTAATTAATTACACATAAAAAATTAATTTAAAATAACAGTGAGCTGAACAATGCCATTGAATACTCATACTATTAAACTACAGTAATACAAGAGGCAAAAAATAATATGCATGTAAATTAAGCTTGTAATAAATCTATCTATATATATATGTGATGTTATTGAATAATTCTTACTATATCAATAATATATCTATATCATTCTATAATTGTACAACCTGTGAAAATTATATCACTTAAGGTACTTCAATATCAATATATATATATATAAATATATATAAAGTTGTTCAATGAATCTTACGATATCAATAATATATATATATATCATTCTATAATTATACAACCTTTGAAAATTATATCACTTAAGGTACTTCAATATCAATATCATTTTTCATATATATGCACATGTACCATAGTGTTCCTCACTAGTACCATAAAAGGGTGGCTCCATCATAATCAGTCATACACATAAAAATAATCAATACAACCATATCATTTTTGTGCTCGTCATATTCAATTCAATATACTACATAGAACACAAATGCATGATAATAAGTAACTACAAACATTCCTAACAATGTCAATAAAAGAAATAACATAAAAATCAAAATAAAACTTATACAAGTATGAGTACTTATAGTGGAGAAGAATCAAAATTTTACCATAGATTAAAAAATTAAAAGTATGAGTACTTATCTCGATATCGATTACTTCGTTATATAATTTGTGTTGACATTCACTCATCTAAACAATAAACCTAACATAAACATGATATTTATTACCAACTTTAAATAATTTATTATTTTAATTACCAGCACTACAGGAGTAAATGGAATTAGTCTGCCACGGATTTTGCGTCAATTTGCGTAAAAAAAACATCGCAAATACATTACTTATTAGCGTCGAATTAAACCAATGTAAAGCCCACACAAATGACTTAGTTTACTAATCCTGCACGCTTCAATTTTATTCTCTCTGCATCCTGCTCATCTGCCCCTCTGCTCGAAAGCGTCGTTTCCCCCTCTCGCGCAACTCCTCTTCTCCCATTCCCTCTCCTTTTCCTCTGCACGGGTTCGCTGGCCTTCGGTAGGAACCTTCACAATACAGTCGCCGTTAGAGCTAACGGGGAAGGTGACGTACGCGTCACTCACAGAAACCACCAAAACTCCTTTAATTCCCATCATTCCGCTCTGCTCCAACTAGAATAGACATGCATCCTATGTTTTTTGCTCTAGTTATGAATGTTCTTACCAGACATTTACAAGAGAATGTACCTCGGTGTATGCTTTTTGTTGATGATATTGTTCTTGTGGATAACACTAGAGAGGGTTCATGAAAAACTTGAATTATGAAGGACAACCATAGAGTTTAAGGGTTTTCATTTGAGTAGATCTAAAACTAAATACATTAAATGAAATTTTAGTAGTAGTGGATCTACTTGCAGGGTTATAATAATGAACGATCAAGTCATTAAAAGGAATGAATATTTTAGTTATGTCGGGTCAACTGTTTAAAATGATGGTGATATATATGTGGATGTTATTAGTAAAATTCAAGTTGGATGGTTGAAGTGAAGGAATGCATAAGACTTATTGTAAGGGTTAAGTCGAATGCATAAGACATATTATGTTAAGGTGGATAAGTGGATTAACACTTAGAGACAAAAATTGAAATGAATATATCCATGAAATAGTTGGAGTAGGTACAATGGCATACAACATTAGAGAGTGTCACCTTAGATGATTTGGTCACATAAAACTTTGACTAACTGATGACCCAACTAGGATAGAAGATGTTTCAGATTTGACTTATTTTAAGAAATGTAGGTTTCTTAGATTGACGCTCAATAGGCAATGGAGAAAAAGAATTCATCTGGCCAACTTCACTTAAATTTTCATATACCTAAACTTAAATTTTCATATTTATATCACCCAATTCTGTCATTCTTATTTTTGGTAGTAGTTGAATTGATCTTTAAAACTACATGTATGATGCAGATGAATATCCATAATTTGAGAGCTTTGATGTATAACAGATTATATCCAGAAAGAAAATGACCCACAGATGAGTTCTTGAATTACTTTGATGAATTCATAAAGGTGGCATCACAGTTTCCCATCTATCATTCTGAGGGTAAGTTCCGATGTCCTTGTGCGAAGCACAAAAATCAAGCATTTCTACCACCCGAAGAAGTTAAGTTGGAACTTTACCTCAAGAGATTCAAACATAATTATTGGTACTGGACTGTGCTTGGTGAGCAAGAACTTAAAGTTCAGTTCAATCAAGGAGGTGCCTTGACAAGTTATGCCCTCTTTTAAAGGGATTTGATTGTGGCACATATGGAGAAATGATTCATGATGCTTGAGAGCTCAATTTATTGGGAGCGTTCAACACGAACCGAAAACACCGAATAACGAATCACAACAATTCTATGACTTACTGAACGTTTCACAACACTGCCGTTGCCGGTCCCAAGCCCGGATGTGAAAAGTGGAGGGTTGTGTTAGGTAGTCGACAACCAGCGTAAAACTTGTCGAAAAAAAAATCATGACATGAATCCTTTTGATCATTGTGTAAGTGCTAGGGCGTCCCCCGGAAGCGACGCGCCGTATGGCCCGAATACGGTGGAAAGTGTGCAAGGGCCGCTACACCGGCGCCCGGTGTAGTGTCAGTAAGCGAGTGGTTCCCACATTACGGACGGATGCGGTTAAAGAAGTTAGTCCATGATACTTAGTATTAGGATAGGATCCCGGAATATAGGTACTCTCAATGGTAAACTAATGGAATTGGTCGATATTATGATCCATAGAAAGATAAATATCCTATATATTCAAGAAACTAAATGGGTTGGAGAAAAGCTAAGGAGATTGATAACTTAGGTTTTAAATTATGGTATTCTGTAAGAGTCGTACTAGAAATGGTGTAGGTGTAATTATAGATAAGAGTTCGAAAGATAACGTTGTTAAAATTAATAGAGTTGGAGATAGAATTATAACGACTTAAGATTATTATCGATACTAAGATTTTTAATATTATAAGTACTTATGCTCCTCAAGTTGGTTTAGATATACGCTCTAAAGATAAATTCTGAACGATCTGAAGACTTAATACACTCGATACCTCTCGAAGAAAAATTTTTATCGGAGGAGATTTAAATGGACATGTCGGTAGAGTGGTAGAAGATTTCGAAATATTCATAGTGGCTACTAGTTATGGAGCGATTAATGAAGTAAGGTAGAGCCATTTTAGATTTTGCTTTAACAGTATGATATGATTATTACTAATACTTTATTCAAGAAAAGAGATGAGCATCTTATTACTTATAAGAATGGATCTAATAAAACACAAATCGATTATTTTCTTATGAGAAGAAGAGATCGTCGAGATTGTAAGGATTGTAGCGTTATTCCAAGTGAGCAATTAAGTACCCAACATCGATTATTAGTTCTAGATTTTAAGATGAAGAGTTGTAAAATAAAGAATACTGTGATTCAACATCGTAGGAATAAGATGAGCACCTAAAAAACACAAATAAAATTATTTTTATGAAGTAAAATTCAAGATTTAAATATTTGGGATATTCATGAAGACGCGAATGTTATGCGGGAAATATTAACTAATACTATTAAACAAGTTGCTAAAGATGTACTTGGAGAATCAAAAGAAAAGTTTCATAAATAAAAATAATTGGTAGTGGAATAATAATGTGCAGAAAAGATAAAATATAAGAAGTTGTGCTTATAAAAATTGGCTTAAATGTAAAAGCGTAGAGAATTTGAAAAATATAAAACGACTGCAGGAAGTGTAAAAGAATAACTGCGACGCTAAAAATTCCGCTTTTAGTGATCTTTATAACATGTTGAGATACTAGCGAAGGTGAAAAATATATGTATAAACTAGCCAAACAAAGAGAAAAGAAATGTAAAGATTTAACTCAAGTAAAATATTAAAGATGAAAATCAAAAGTGCTTTTCTTAGAAAAAGATATTCAACATAAAGTAGGTGAGTTATTTTGATAAACTTTTTAATGATGATGCTGAAAGTACGATCGACCTTAGTGATCTTAATATCGTTAATAATAATAAAACTTTTCATTTTTACCGTCGCATTAGAGAAAAGAAGTTGATGAGGCTTTAAAGAAAACCAAGGGGGAAAGTCCGTAGGACTCGATGATATCCCAATCGAAGTGTGGAAATGTTTAGGTGATTTGGGGTTTCTGGCTTACTAAACTTTTTAATATTATTTTAAAAACTAAAAGGATGCCCGAGGAGTGGAGAAAGAGCATTTTGGTCCCTATTTTTAAGAATAAAGGAGATGCACAAGAGTGTGCAAATTATAGAGAATTAAATTGATGTGTCATACTTTAAAATTATGGGAGAGGGTAATCGAACATAGGTTAAGACGTATTACGAAGATTTCTCATAATCAATTTGGATTTATGCCGGGCAGTGTCTACCATGGAAGCTATATATTTATCGAGAGGTTTGATGGAGAAGTACAGAGATAATAAGGAGGATCTACATTTGATTTTTATTGATTTAGTAAAAGCTTACGATAAGGTTCCTGAGAGATGTTCTTTGGAGAGTCCTCGAGAAGAAAGGTGTTGATATGACTTATATTCAAGTCATTAAAGATATGTATGCTAGAGTCGTTACATGTGTTCGAACTGAAGGAGGATTGACCAAGTATTTTACTATTTCGTTGGTTTACATCAAGGATCCGCTTTAAGCCCATATCTTTTTGCTTTATTTATGGATGATCTTACTCGGGCATTTACAAGAGGATGTACCTTGGTGTATGCTTTTTGCCGATGATATCCTCCTTGTGGATAAGACAAGAGAAAAAGTCCGGGAAAAACTTGAATTATGGAGGTCTACATTGGAGTCTAAAGGTCTTCGTTTGAGTAGAACTAAAACTCGAATACATGGAATGTAATTTTAGTAATAGTAGGTCTAGTGACAGCAGTGTAACTTTGGGTGATCAAATTATTAAAAGGTGTGAACGATTTAGATATCTCGGGTCCATTGTTCAAAGCGATGGTGATATAGATGGGGATGTTAATAAGTAGAATTCAGAGTTGGTTGGTCGAAGTGGAGGAATGCGTCCGGCCTTATTGTGTGATAGAAAAGTACCGCTTAGATCGAAAGGAAAATTTTATAAGATGGTGGTGAGACCTTCAATGCTCTATGGTGCTGAATGTTGGCCTTTAAAAGAGAAGCATAATGTTAAGTTAAGTGTCGTCGAGATGAGAATGATTAGGTGGATGAGTGGCTTTACACTTAGAGACAAAATGCGAAATGAATATATCCGTAAAAGGGTTGGAGTTGCACCGATGACGGATAAAATTAGAGAGAGTCGCCTTAGATGGTTTGGTCACATTAGACGTCGACCACTCGATGATCCGATTAGTAGAGTAGATGTTTTAAATACAACTTATGTTAAGAAAGGCGAGATGCGGACCTAGGAAAACTTGGGCTTATTGCATAAAAAATGATCTTAATTTATTAGAATTAAACGAAAATTTGACACTAAATAGGACGCAATGGAGAAAAAGGATTCATGTAGCCGACCCCACTTAGTGGGATTAAGGCTTTGTTGTTGTTGTTGTTGTTGTAGTGGCGCTGAGAATGTTGACATCAAATCTGATTTGAACATGCCGAGAGAAGTATTCAATCAAGTAGCAACTTTATTGAAAGAGACTAACTCTGTGGGGAATTTAATGTCAAATGACCTATACAAAATGAAAAAATAAGTTTCAAAGTTAGTTTTATATGCCAGAAGATCGATTGTTGTGTTAATGGGTGCATGACCTATTACAAGGCCTATACAACCAAGACGACTTGCCGATTTTGTGGTGCAAATAAATTCAAATGAAAGGGGAGAAATGATAAAAATCAAAAAAATACTTCATACAAGCGTCTCTTTTATTTTTCGCTCATACCCCAGCTTCAAATAATTTTCACTTCTATGCGTACAGCCCCACAAATGATTTGGCACAACACTGGATCTGTTGATGCTAACTTGATGAGTCATCCGTTATATAGTGAGGCCTGAAGACATTTTGACTGTACTTACCCAGATTTTGCAGCTGAAGTACGCAATGTTAGATGTGGGTTATATGCGAATGACTTCAATTCGTTCTCATGCTAGCTAGAACGTCGTAAAATTTGTATCCCGATATGTGCATGATCGTGTCATTCTTATTTCTGACGTTGATCATACCATGTTTACATATTATGAAAGGAAAATCGACATCTACTTGCAGTCTATGATTGAAGAGCTTCAAATATTATGAGTCGGATGTGCTTACGTATGACATCATTACAAAGCAAAATTTTCAACCAAGAGCGGCTCTTCGATGGACAATTAGTGATTTTTCGGCCTATAAGATGCTAGCTGGTTGGAGCTCAGCCAGGAAATTGGTTTGTCCTTACCACATGGATATGTCGAAGACATTTACTCTGAAACATGGTAGAAAAAATAATTGGTTCAACTGCCATCGAAGATTTCTAAACCTCAATCATCCATTTAAAATAATAGAGACATTCTTCGAAAATAGAGTTGCGAGATCAAGTTCACCTCCTAATATTACAGGAGTCGAAATATTTGAGATGATCAGTGAAATCCCGAAGATCATCGAGAGTCCAGAGCTAACTTGAACTCATCTTCCTCATTCTAGTGTCCCACACAACTGGACGAAGTGCAATATATTCTAGGATCTACTATACTGAAAGACTAATCTTATTAGACATAATCTTGATGTTATGCACATTAATGATAATTTTTTTTATAACATCTTCAACTCTGTCATGGATATCAGGGATAAGAAAAATGATAATGTGAAAACTAGAATGAATCTAATAACGTTTTGCAAAAAGACTTTAGAGCTTCAAGAGACAAATAAAGGTAAAATAAAAAAACCTAAAGCTGCATACTGTCTTATACCAAATCAATGGAGGACAATTTTTTAATAAAACAATATTATATTATAATAAAGTCGCACACTGTTTTGACTTGAGAACATGTAAGGTATTTGGCATGAAGAGTAATAACTGCTATATATTTCTACAATGCTTATTACTCATTACATTTCATGCGCTGCTGAAGCCGGTACTCGATTCTTTGATTGAAGTCAGTATATTCTTCAAAGAGTTGTGTTTGGTGACACTGAATGTTGACTCGTTGAGACATCTTAATGCGAGTGTTCCACTATTATTATGTAAGCTTGAGTGGATATTTCATCATTGTTTCTTCGAATCAATGGAGCATTGCCTATAAATCTATATTATAAGGCTATACTAAGGGTCCAGTGCAGTACAAATGGATGTATTCCTTCGAGAGGTATATCTTTTTGATGCATACATTACAAGTAGCATTTTATTTCATACTAAACGAACACCATATTCAATATAAAATTTCTATGTTGCAGGTTCTTAAATAAAATAAAAAAAACTGTTAAGAATAAAGCACATCCCGAGGGATCGATCTGTGAAGCATATCTGTTGCAGGAGACGATAACTTTCTGCTCATATTATTTTGAGCAAGACCATCAAAGAGTTCATATTGTAGGTAACATGCCTCTACAACCAGAAATATCTGTATATCAAATATCAGGTGAGCTATCAGGGATGCGTGACATACGATATCTAATCAATAAAGAGATTCAGGCAGCTGCATTGTACGTCCAGTTGAATTTTGATGAAGTCTAGTCATTTATACAGTAAGATTCACGAACCCCAAACTCAATATATATTGTCATTTATTATAGAGAATGTTATTTATATACAGCCTAATTCAAAATAAAAATAATATTGTGAGTAGATTATTTATCGATAGTTTAATATGGAAGATTAATCTCTGATAAGCAGGAATGTCGGAGCAGAATTTTCAACATGGTTCAAATTATGCATCCTTATAATGAACACTTCTAATTACATGTGCGTAATATCATCGTCGCATTTAAAGTTACACTAATGGTATCAATATATTTGTTATAGGTTCACAATACAACCAATGGAATCACAAATTAGAGATTATTAGATCTTGCTTATGGGTCTAATCGTAGTGTGGCTACATGGCAGATATGTGTTGTATACAGTTATATATGTCATACGAGTTCTTAGTGTGAAGGAAAGAAAATATATAACTGTGGTGTCGCTATTAAAGGGAAACACACACAGGCAGCGAGATTTGCTATTACGATGTACTTAACGAAGTCATTCAATTACAATATTCAGGTAATGTCAGTTATATTATATATTTGATCAGCTGCCAGTGGTTCGATCATGTTTCGAATCGAGGAACCCGAACACTGACGGCTTATCATATCACTGAGATCAGATTGCACAGATGATATGCGAAGTTTGATCCTTTTGTTCTAACATGCTAAGCTACATAAGTTTATTACCTTCAATATATTGGTAGAGTAAATGATAAAGTTGATTTTGTGGTTGTGAAGAATAAACCCAAGAAAACTATTGAGCTGTCTAGTTCTATAGAACCAATTCACCAAGAGGAAAGAATGACAGATTTTCGTATTCAGGGCGGCACAGATAATGAAATGTTTGCGCTAGAGGATACAACAGGGATTTTTGAAGAGGTTGCTCGTTGTTTAGATGAGGATGATGAAGAGAGTGAAGAAAAAAAATTAGGTTCATTTTCGACGATGAGTTTTTATGAAGAAACTTAATAACATAGGTACACAAATTTTAGATTAATCGTTACTACGACTACTTTCTGACTTTTACATTTATTGTTTTGAGGCATAGCACTTTACTCTGACTTTTCCTATTTTTAGACATACACGTTCCTTGTGTTTTATCTTTACTGCACTGTTTCATTCTTATAATTATCTTTTTGGCCAGTACTAAGCTTTTTAATCATTCATTTGTTTGCAGATGGCCACAGTTGGTGCAGGTGGTCAACCAACTCATAGACCCTGCATTCTGGGACCCTTGAGACCATTTACCGTTGCAGAAAGAGGTCTTCTACACTTACCGATATTTCCACTACTGCTATAACTCCTCTGACACCTCCCCCACCAACTGCTGCTACACCACTTGAGGCACCTGCTCCCAAACCCGTTGTTGTCTCCCCTCCTATGGCACCTGCTCCCGCACCCGATGTTGTCTCGTCTCCTTTGGCGCCTGCTGCTTTCGTGCCTTCTCCCCCACCTGCTGCTAGCATAGCTCTTGAGTCCGGTCCGTTGACTGCTGCCCCCTTGAGGGTACAATTACTGTCAGGAGGAACTCGTAAGTAATTTTTAACATTGTATTATGTTTTTTTTTTGGTATCTAATCCGTTTCTTATGCAGATTCATTCCCCACAAGCTACCCGTCACCTGTAACATAGAGATTATCAGGAGCAGTGAGTCCTATTTGTCGTGGAAGCAGATACATGTAGCCACTCGGGACATGTGATTCAAGGAGTTTGAGGTACGATCATGTTATTCAAGTAATATTTGTAAATTTGATTTAATTTTTTAACTAACACATGAATTATTTTCTACGTTGCAGAGATCCTTCACCTGGATCTCAGAGCACCACCAGTAGATCCACCGAATCTTCGAGATCGGGATAGGTACCGCCATGCCGACAAGTTTACGATAGCACGTCGGAGGGGCGAGCGACCTTCCTGGATTGGTGAGGGGTTCTGGGGTCAGTTGACCCCAGCTTGGGCCTCTTCTGATTCTGAGAGGAAGTGGTAGACAAAATAGGCAATAGAGGGTGCCAGGAGAGTTGCGCTCCATAATAGTGGATTGGTCCCCCATATGAACACCACAGGAGACTGGTAAGATTTTTTTAGATATTTAAACATTAATTCAAATTTTGGAGTAATTTTTTAGCCTAATCATTTTTGTACGCTACACAGGTCAAGGAGTTGAGCCATGATCCATCCGTTGCCGAGCTGCATGTCCAAACTCATCAACGTTCGGGCACTACGCAGTGGGTCTTCGAGCATTCCTAGTGGGTTGCTGTAAGTTAAAAACCTTAAATTAAAAGTTTATTTTGACTCTAATTGTTGAAAGTGTCTATTAAACGCTAGTTTTCAACATGCAGGAGATCGAGCAGTTCTCTCAGGCCCAGACTGATGCTAGCAACATTGAGAGTCAGTCTACCACCGTGCATTCATCAACCTTTGTGAGTCCCTGACGCAAAATATCAGGGCGGAATGCGACTTCAACATGTACCAGGTTTGGAAGACTGTGCATATGACAATCGAATTTTCAAATCTGCAATACGGAATAACGAATACTTCCCACATCCACCCACAAATTCGCTTGAAAATGAGCTACTTTCTTATTTCTTTTTTCCGTCAACACTAATCATTCAATTCACATCAGGTAAATACTATTTGTTCGATATTAGGTATCCATTGCAATGAGGGTATCTCAAACCCTATCTTGATGCGAGATATCACATACCTGATTTGAGCGAGCCAATAATATTGTGTGGGGCAGAAAAAAATGTTCAACAAAAAAAATTTCTCCTTGCGCGGTGTCATTGAAAGGGCTTTTGGTGTTTGAAAGAAAAAATAAGTTATACTTCGTGATATGTCTTCTTTTTTCCCAAATAAGTGCAGATTGTGATTATCACGATGAATCCACAATTATATTCGTAGACATCATTCCCGCAACAACATCAACTTTCATAAGGCGGACGAGGATGATGTACATGTCCCTGCTGAGGCATGTGAGTACCATCTTGGACGGTCTTTGTCACAGGCCAAAAATGATGTTCTCGAGATCTACAATAAAAACGAGGAAAATGACAAAGTTGATGGAACGAATTATGGATGTGATAGAGGGTGAATGGAGGGAGGATTAGTTTTTATTTTTGTTAATTGTAATGGTTGTTAAAGACATTCACTGTTTATTGTATCATGATTTTATACAGTCCATATTTATTTATATTTCTTATGCATTTGATATTTATTGTTTTGATTTTTTACGTAGTTTATATGTTTTTTTTTGCATTTCTTTATTTTTTCTTCTGGAGAGTTTTGGAGGTCTATGATGAAATATTTAACCATATGGGTTCTTCTGGATGGTGTATGTCGCTATTGATTGGTGTCACATGTAAAATCCTAATGAAGCCAACCAAGTTCCTCCTTTTTCAGTGTTACAATTTTTGAAGTTATTCTAGATAACTTTTTTTGGTGATATGCATATATAATACACACGAGCTTGGTATTATGTGGGTTAAAGAAAATTAAGAACTTTTTTTTATAAGGTATATTGTCTTCTTGTAGTGACAGATTAGTTAGTTTTATATACTAAGTTTTTTGAGACCTCACATTTGCATAAAACTGCATATTATATTATTAATTGTTATTTTAAAAGTAATTTTTTAAATTTTTGTAGTCATGCTACTCACTGTTAAGTGATGTATCTATTTTTATTTTGTAATATTCTGCATTGAATATTTGTTTTTAAAATATAAAATGTATTGGTATGAACAGTTTTTATTGCAAACAACATTACTATACATGGGCAAAATGATCATTTATCCAGGAGAAGCTGCAACACAGTTATTTTCAAACTGCAGAAAACAAACAGACAGTCAGTTTATCCGCAACAACTTCTGCGCAGCAGTTTCCTGTGACAGTTGTTGTGCAGTAGCTTGTTATTAAGTTGCACTGACCCAAATAGACCCTTAGTCAAACTGGCCAACTCAGATTTGAGAACATATGCTCACATTCTGATCATGTGCAGGCACAACCTAGTGCGGCTATTGGAGGACAAATTCAACTATTTATAATGGCATTCACGACCTTCCCATGATGCCTTTTCATCTCCTTCAGTTCTCATCATCTACATCTAAAAGAGAGGATTGGCGTAACTATCTTTAGTAGCCTCCACAACCTTTCAACCTATCTTGTCTACTACATCAAGATCATATCTCATTCACTTTCAAGTAAAAGACTAATGTGGTCACCTCTTTATACCCATCAGCTTTATTGCGTCACTAACATTAAAATATTTCTAACAACATTGATTTATCTACTATTTGTAACACCAAATTCTTCAACTGTTTAGGAAAAGGCGGTTCTTCATAATGCATATATACGACTAGTAGAAAGTGTTTTAACTAAACAGAAACCCATAATTTTCTTCTTCGATTTTTTTATATTCAAAATTATGTATCCTTACTTGCTCCGTTCTACTTCTCCTATTGTGAGTTGATTGTGTTTCATAGCTAAGGCAAATAAAACCTCATTCTCTACATACATTCATAGCTAAGGCAAATAAACCCTCATTCTCTACATACATGACCTCTAGCCCGCAATAACTAGCAATAATATTCAAAACACTTGCAATGATAAGAGAAGAAACATGCAAAAGCTTACATAAACATCCTCTTACTGACCCATGCAACCTTGATAACGTTTACTTGTTGTAGCAGGCAAATTAACACTCGATAGCTTCCCAAAAACTACTTTATTTGGCTGGAATCTCAATGCAGTGCAATAAGTAAAAATATAAAAGATTAATTTATACCAATCGAAATTCTTAAGCAAACAACTGTAATCAGACAGTCACCTGAATTGCACAAGAAGCTCTTCTAGGAAGATAAAAGCAACTTGGGAAGCTCCAATATCAAATTGCACCACCTAAACAACCACCAACAAGGCTATGAAATTTGGGATGCCATTTTATTATTCAGAAAATGAATTGCCAGACAAAAGGAAACTTTTTGACCCACGTTAGAGGTTCATACCTCTAAAAAGGCACTCTCCTGCGAAAAAGAAACAAAATCATGATAAAATAATAACAGCACCTAACCATATCGTTCACTTGTGCAATTGTGGCTGATAGAATGAGCTAATCAATAAAGGCATTCACTACAACAACAACAACAACAACAACAACAACAACAACAAAGCCTTAATCCCACTAAGTGGGGTCGGCTAAATGAATCCTTTTTCTCCATTGCATCCTATTTAGTGTCAAATTTTCACTTAATTCTAATAAATTAAGATCATTTTTTATGCAATAAGCCGAAGTCTTCCTAGGTCTACCTCTGCCTTTCTTAACATAAGTTGTATCTAAAACATTTACTCTCCTAGTCGGATCATCAGGTGGTCGATGTTTAATGTGACCAAACCATCTAAGGCGACAAGAAAGACATTCACTAGTGCAACACAAATTAATCCAGAACTTGGTGCTGACAAGAAGAAAGCATAATGGTATTTATCCAAAAGCATTTCTATTAATGAGTAAAAGTAGTATCAAAGAAAAGAAAAAATAAAAAAAAATTGAAAGAAATTAGTAGACCAATAATAATATGATAAAAGTTTGACATAACAAGAAATAGAGCTATAACTGCATGTAGCGATCAAGAAATGTATAGAGGAGGATTCACAAAGTAAAGCCCTTGTAAATTATACGATAAAGCTAACTCAAGTTGGACATTATAGTGTCAAAAGCTTCCAATGCATAACTAGTATGAGATGCACAAAAACATGAAACTTCATAAATCACAATTTCAATTTTAATAATTTTCCATTAATTGAGATGAAGATTGAAATGAAAAGAAAACCTAGTACATAATTTAATATATTTCTACCAGAAATAACATAAATACTTAAAAAAATGACAATAATAAAATCTAGTCATGCCGGGCCCATCCCATCTTCAAGTCTCCACATATATAAATTCCCTCCCACCTCCCAACTTAAAACCCAAACTTAATTGCCATCACACGTGTCTTATTATAGTGACTATAATGTTTACCCCTCAAATCCTTATAAACCCATACATACATCTCGACCACACTTAAATCAAGCCATGCCTGAGCCCATCCCATCTCCAAGTCTCCACATATATAAATTCCCTTCCACCTTCAACTTGAAACCCAAGCTTAATTGCCATCACACGTGTCTAATATATTGACTATAATACCATAGGTCATCACCAAATCAAGAGAGGTCCTTCATTATCAAAATCTGCCCACGCTATCAATCATAAGACCTCATTTATGTCTTTGGTGAATTGTAGCTTAATTCACGCTGAATTTTTTACCCAAAACCATTAATAGAACAGGGTACTGCCAAAATTTTAGATGTTACAAAAAAAAAAAAGGTCGATAAGGTTTTAAAATTTCATAAAATATCCATAAACAACCTCGTGACATAGTTTAATGTTCTAAAAATGATCATGAAATGAAAATATTGTTTTAAGTTTATCATTTATATCACCAATGCATATTTTGTCATAGTAGCAACGTTTCGCCAAGAATGATGAAAATTTCCAGTCAAATTTGTATTAAGAGTTTCAAATATTTGTGGAATAAATATATTACATTATTCAAATGGGGTCTCCAAGTTAACTACATAATCTAAAATACTGCAGAAATACACCTCTCATCAAACGGTGAAATGTAATTCATAACCTCATAATAGTCATATTGGAAGCTGATGCGATCCAAAGCTGAATTCTCACAAAAAGTACAGCAAATAATACTTTTGTTTCAAAAACATCGTACAACTCAACACGAATATATAAGATAAACCACCTACAATTCGAGAAATATGAGATCTCTCCCAAATCTTACAATTCAAGAGATAGGAAATCTCTCCCAAACCCTAATCCTAAGACTCAACTACAATCTCATACATAAACCCAACCCAAAATAAATTAACCATACTTATACCCAACAACAATAATAAAAGAATAATCTACCCTTGCGCTAATAAAATACAAAATTGCCCTTATGCACCAGCCTAATATTACTCCCGTCCCAAAAAATACACCTTGTCCTCAAGGTAGAAAAAATTGCTGCTGGATCAAATCATATGGCTCACACGTGGCATCATCATCTGACAATCCTTTCTATTGAATCGAAAACTCACAGTGACCCCACATCGTTTGGCCACATCTGAATCTGATGATATCCTGACTTCCAATCAATCTTATAGAATATCGCAGGCCCAAACAGCTCATTCAATAGCTCATCGATCACCAGAATCTCTGTCAACTCTGTATCATGTATCTCTTCCATGCTATGCCACTCTATCAAGAATCCCAACTCATAACCACAATCTCATGCATAACCCCAACCCTAAACATATTAACTATATTTATACCCAACAATAATAATAATAAAAGGCTAAATTACCCTTAAGCTAATAAAGACAAAATGACCCTTAGGCGCCAGCCTAATCATACTCCCCTCAAAAAAAAAAAAAAAAAAAAAAAAATCCACAAGGTGGAAAATACTGTTGTTGGATCAAGTCGTATTACTCGCACCTGGCGTCATCATTTGAAAATCATGTCCATTTAATCGGAAATTCATAGTGACGCTCACAATCTCAAAATATTGTCTAGTACACATCTTTCGATTGCATCTGAATTTGATTGTCCCAAGTTCCGGTCAATCTATAGAATATCACAACCCCAAACAACTCATCCAATAGCTCATCAATCATCTGAATCTCTGTCAACTCCATATCATATATCTTTTCCATGTTACGCAGCTCGATCGAGAATCTCAACCTCGCAACCTGAATCACCCTCATTAAGCTTCAGTGTCACAAACGTATTGCACAAAATTAGGGTCACCATGAAGCACCGCCATCTTGTCTCCCTCTTGAATAATCTGTAGTGTCCAAATCAACCCCTAATAAACTCCCCCCATTCTCCACCAGTCTCGTTCTCATGATTACTTCTAAATCGTCTTTCGCCCGGAAGGCTACCACCACAAAATGCACTAGCCTAGTTGGATGCAAGCCTCCGTCGGTGTCCCACCCACCATGGTTCTTTGTCCCATGCCAAAATTCTTCAAATCTATCTTCTTTCTCAAAGATCAGCATCTCCAACCCAACTTCCTCTTCCCTCGATGTTTTCCCCTATGTATCGAGAGTAAAGCTCTCTCTTTCAATTATATTCATACCACATTGTTGACCTCACTTTTGTTTGAAGTTTAGTTTTTCCTCTTTAGTAGTCTAGGGTCTAGCTATAGGAGTTTCCTGTTGACTATTCCTGGAAGACTAGAAAAGGAACCCTCACCATTAGAAATTCTAAACTCTTATTTGCTCAACTTGAAGTTCCATGTACTGATCCTAACCTCTAGCACTTAGTAGGTGGGATCAATATAGGGGATCTCGAGAAGAGTCCTCATAGGACTGCTTGGCTTTATGGTTGACCCTGAGTGTTGATCTGGTACTGTTTCACTCACTTGCACTCACTGTCACTCACTTTCAACCCTTGATCCATTAGGAGACTCATGTAGATGGTCTCCTAGACCCTCTGGCCCTAGGCTGGGGTTTAGCTAGACCAGTACATAGAGGACCCAAATGGAGATTTCATTGATCCGCGGCTCAAATCAGGATGGTTAACACCTCAATTTCACCAAATTACCCAACTCAGCCTTTTGTCCCCAAAACCAACTTAAACCCTTCAATTGAAGTCAATTTGATCCCAATTTCCCCCAATTTCAATTCTAAACTCAAATTCATCTTTCATATGATCAATTTAAACCAAACCTCAACCCAATTGACCCATACTTCGAGCCCGATTTTAACCTAATTCCAAAACCCACAATTTTGCCCCAATTTAGCCATATCTCCAAATTCACCAAATTGAACTCCCAAACCAACTCAAAACCAACTTCAAATCGTTTCTAAACCCCTTATGACAACCATCTACACCATCCTGATCAATTGAGCTCGACCCAAAATTTTGATAAAAAATCGAATTTTGACGTGATCGTCGACGATGCTGCCCGGACGATCTCGGATGACGAAACAGACTGCACCGATGCGTTCGGAACGTCGATTTTGCCTTAGGTAGATGTTCATTTCACAACGATGACGTGTCTGAGAGAAAATGCATGAAATAAAGTATATAGTAATAATAATAATAATAATATTATTATTATTATTATATATTCTTCTTTTTTTTTTCTCTCCTCTCCCAAAATAATAAGCCCAAAATCCTTCCCCTCTCTGGTTCGGTCCGCACTTCCCCCTCTCCCGTTCACACGCCCGACCGAACTTTCGCCTCCTCTCCCGCATTCGGTCCAGCCACTCAAGCTAGCTCTTCCGTTCGCACGCCCGACATATCCTCCTCCTTGAGCTGCACGCGAATAGAAGCCTCATGTGTCTCCCTTGCAAATTCTCTCCCAATCTCCTTTCCCACTTGCCTATAAGAATTCCCAGTTTGGGGGGGGGGGGGGGGTTGGTGCTGGCCCAAATTCTTGAAGGAGGGGAGGTGCCGCCAGATTGTTTATTGACCCTCTCTTACTCTTCTTGGGTGCTTTACGCCAACTGGTAACTTCTTTCCCCTCCTCTGTTTCGCATTTTCACTTGGTGTTACGGTAGCCTACCCCATTTGCTCGACTGTTCATCCATGTGGTTTGGGTTGGCATGCATGCATACTTAAATAGTTGGTTGTTTTTCTCCCTCCTTCCTAATGACATTATAACTTTTTTCTTTTTAAAAGGAAGGAGAGGGGAATGATGGAAAGGTTTCACTAGCTAGCTTCTCATCACCTTTTTATTGCAAGCCCTCTAACCTCTCATTTTGTTGGAAAATAACATCATATGTATACGTGGCTTTTGGATTGGATTTTGGTTTGAAGCTTGAGGTAGTATGCTTGCTTGTTGAAGGCACATTTGTGGCAAAGTTTAACTAGCTACCCTATGAGCATCTCTTTTCCCTTCTTGTTCTGAGCTCTACAATATTTTGTTTGCTTGAAAGGTATCATATACATATGATTTTGGGTACACATGTAACTATGGTGTTTCTTTTCCTTCTTCTTTGCTCTAGCACATATATTAATGCATGTTAAGATTTGGTATGTTGCTTTGCGGGGAACATGGATTGAGCTCACCTCTTTTCCTTTTCTTTAGTTTTTCAAAAAAAAAAAAAAAAAAAAAAAAGAGAAATGTGTTAGGTGTGGTTTTATAAAAATCTGAAGTTTTCGGTATTTAATTCGTGCAATTCTGAAGTCGTTAGCGTTCAATTTGAAAAATCTGAAATTTTGGGTGTTGTATTTGTTAAAGTTTGAAAATTCGGGTTTGTTCATTTGTAAAAGTCTGAAAATCAGGTGTTCTATATGTAAATGCATGAAAATCCAAGTGTTATTTATGTAAATGCATAGGAATCTAATGCTTTGCTTGAAGAATTTTGATACTTGGTTGGCATGTTTAGCATAAGGTTTTGAGGGCTCCTATTGCTATCCATCTTCCATTGTTTTACTATTACATACGTGAAAGCTTGCAAGTTGTTGGAAAAATATAAAAAGGTAGGGAGGAATTGGAAGAGCTTAGTATGCTTTTGGGACCCCCTTTGTGTGTGGATTTGACTCAGTTTGATATTATTTGGTGGCCTGGTTTTACCCTGGTGTTAGCTCTATTTCGAGCATGTCTTGGGCTTGACCTCTGGCTCGGTTTTGGCCCTTGACTGGGCTCGGTTTCAGCCCTTGCTGGTTTCGGTTTTGCCCCTATGTTGGGCTCAGTTTTTACCTTGCAATGGTTCAGTTTTGGTTCCATGCTGCTGCCTTCTCATATTTGAAACATCTGCAAGAAGAAAATTTTGTTTTTAAAACTTTTTGAGGCTTGATTTGGTGGCTCGGTTTTGCCCCTCATGCTGGGCTCAATTTTGCCCCTCTGATGGGTTTGGTTTGGCTTTGTGTTGGGCTCGTTTTTCTCTTGTGATGGTTCAGTTTTCGCTCCTCTTTGCTGCCCCATTTTTATGAGTTAATATGGGAGAAGGAAAAGAGGAAGAATCTTTTGATATTTGGAAAAGTTCTGAATTGATTTAAGACGCTTCTAATTTGTGTCTTTTGGAGATGTTTCATGACTAATGTGGGGAATACACTGCACCTATTTGCCTATTTGAAATTCTTGTTAGTCGAATGTTTTAGGCTAACCCTCCTGCTACTTTGACTTTTCTTTTATAAATTTTGGAGATGGGTTAGTCTTCTTTCTTTTTTTATTTATTTCTTGCTTTTTGGTTTGCTTTCCTTGCTTCTTGGTTCGGGTTTTAGGTGCTTATGTCCGATACATAAGTGCACATGTATAGCCTTTTGCTATATATGAAACCATCAAGCAAGGTCGCAAGTAGGTCGGTTTTGTTTTGGGTCCTACGGCAATGATGACAGAGGCACACCGGTGGTAGAGCGGAATGATACCTCATCCTACAACATCAAGTCCCAATCCAAAAACCCGGTGAACCGTAGGATGATAATATCATTCACCGCTACAAGACTAGCGGGGGACCCATACCTTCTGAAGTTGTTGGCGATCCTACGCCCAATGGCGTGATCGACTCGTGGACAATCATAATTTTCAAAACTGATAAAAACGGACCTGATAAGAACATATATAATATTTATAAAAAAAATATTTTTACTACAAACAAAATTAATACAACTTTCTTTTGAATGCCTGAAATTCACGTGCATGCTAAAAATATAAATTTTTAATATATTGTAGCTTGGTTGTCCACTTGTCAATTACCAGTACCGGGCTAAGGAGCACTCTCCTAAGTTAGGTTCAGTAGGATATCCTTCTAGTTGAGTGACATGCTCTATACATCTGGGTGACGGATAGTAGCCTTCGACGTCCCTCGAGTATAAATATAGTATCTGAGCCTAGCTCCGACCCGAGTTCTTGCGGTCTTTCTCTCTTTGGATTTTTCGTATGATTTTATTGGAGCCTTTAGTAAAGCACTCGTGGTCTTTTTCCGGGATCTTCCCGTGTTTTCAATGACTTTCTTTGAGTTGTCATTTGCTATTTGTTGTTTTTATCGATTTTCCACCGTAGGTCATTTACCACTTTTTCTCGAGTTTTCCAAGTGGTGTTTCTTTTGTTGCTCGCTTTTACTTATACGATGCATGCTAGCTCGTTTCTTAAATTCTACTACTATACTCATACCTATTACCATTTCTTTTGTACACTATACCTTAGAATAGGAGGACAGTAGTTGATTTTATAGGAGGTACCCAACAACAGATCGTTGACTCAACAATTGCATGTACACTTAAAACTAACATCGAACTCGAAGGTGCTACAACGTGCTTGGAGCTAGCATTGTGGGCAACACGGTCATCTTCAACAGCAGAACATGTCTACACCAGCTAAACCATTCCTTAGAAATTAAACAACAATTCATAGGATTTCGAGGTTGTGCGCTTAGTGCGACATAAATCCTCAACTTATCTTTAAGTATATTGTATAGCTCTATGGTACAATATAAGTCCTAACTCGTCTTAGGATTCTGAGGTTGTCATTCGTTACGACCCAAATCCTCACATCTTCCAGCTATTTGTGTGATTGTTTCACACAAATGTGAGCATTAATTAATAAAATTGGCAGGATAAAACATTTAAATTATTTCTCCTCTAAATCAAAGCCAAACCATAGGATAGCTTGGGAAATCACCGGGGTTCCACTCAGGATCTACGACATCCCCTAGTTCTTCCTCCTTTGGATTCTACAATAAATGTTCCAAATTTGAGTCAATCCCCTTTCACACATCTTCGTCCGATTTCGTTGAAAAGTCTTATCATTTTGATCTCTTTAAAGATAATATTTCCTGATTTTTATCGAGAGTTTTCTTAAGTGACATCGGTCATTTAAGATGTAATTAACTATAAGGGCTCACTTCATAGAGGCTTTTCCGAACCCAACTTAATATAAACCCTATTTAATTTTTCATATTAAATAGGGGAACTTGTCGGCAAATAAAATGGTTTCGCAGAACAAACGAATGTCATATATTTCTTAGTTTATTTGATCGAGTCTCACCCTCAAATCTTGTGTTTATCTTTCGGGATGGATACAGGTCTTGAGGTATAGTGCTCTTCCATTTAAACAATGAAAAATAGGAGGTCAGTTTGATTTCACATTTTTCTAAACTTATATATATGTAAAATAAAACGTCCTTCTGAAGCGGGCGACGGGATTCCGAAGCGGGCGACGGGATTCCGATTCCGGTGACCGACAGCTTCCAACAGGCAACTCCACACCCAAAATAGTGCCAACACACATCCTAGTTTCTCTCATTCGTTATCTGTGCTCCTCCATACCCCTTGCATAACGCTTTCATATTTTGACCCAACCACCTCCCTTAGCAATCTCTAATCCACCCTTCATTGAAGCCCTGGGAGGGGGCTCTTGATGGTGGAGAGTTTTCTCATCGTGTTCCTCTCATCTAATATTTTTCCCCATCAATTTATCAAAGATTCTCCGGTCAACCTTTGATTAGGGTTTGTAAATTGAATTGTCGGCATGGTCTTGGATTTTATCTCGATAAGACATCATCTCTTCATCTCCTCATCTCCTCATCTCCTCATCCAATCTCTTGAAATGGTTTACAATGGAGAAAAACCTTTCCTCTACCCCACATTTAAGTTGGCTTGCATATTCCTCCAATTTCTTTTCTAAAAGCATCAATTTTTTTTGTCATCATTACTCTTTGTATGGTTCAGAACTCTGCGTTGAAATCCCGTCGTCGGCTTTGCAGGTAGCCTAAATCACAACTATACCACTAGGTATTTAAGCCGCAATCTCTTGCTTGCTTTCAGGTCAAACGATTCAGTCACTCGAATCATAGCTAAGGCAAGTCGAACCGTGCTTCTTAACTCGATTAGGTAAGTCACGAAGCGTGACACAAACTATGCATCCACCCAATCAACTCTAACCACAACTGTATCGCTCGGACGAAGCGAGAGTATGTGAGTTTAAGCTGCATACTCCACAATGCTTTCTAGCTAGCTCAAATCCCGATTGTTTCGCAAGGTGAGGTCATGAAAACCATTGCCTGTAAACCACAATCTTCCGCATGCTGCAATCCTGATCCTTCTACACACCAGAATCTCGTGTTCTTGCCAAATAAAATCACGATGTAGCTTCATGTTGCTTCATACTACAATCCCGTCGCGACTGATCCTCGATTATAGGTAGTTTGCTATCTTGTCGTGCTTCCCGTGGCTAAAATCTACGACCACGTCATTGATTTTCAAGGGATCATGAGCTATGATAGTACTTGATACGGCTTTTGGTAGTATTTCACATAAAAATAAGGCCAATATAAAATTTATTTAAAGAACAACAAATAAGTCAACACTAATATATAAGATACACATATACAATTCGAGAGATAGGCAATCTCTCCCAAATCCTACAATTTGAGAAGTAGAAATCTCTCCCAAATCCTAATCTTAAGACTCAAGGAAAACAATATCATGCATAATTCCAACCCTAAACATATCATCTCTATTTATACCTAATAACAATAATAAAAAAAAAAACTACAGTATCCTTAGGCTAATAAAAGACAAAAATCGTCTTTAGGCACCACACACCGAAAACATTTAAAGTAACAACTAAACCGATTTAATTAAGATTGTAGTATTTATTTTTATGTTTATTTACGCTGTCATATACTACTTAATAATATGGCAATCAAATGTTGGACATCTTAGGGGCTAATGTAAAACTAGCATATAAACACTCATTTAAAATTTTCTAAGTTGTGGTTTTATTTCAACAATTATCCATATCTTTAAGGGCATCAATTTAGATTAATAGGTCAAGTTTGGGTCTAACCCAAATTTGACCAAACATGAATCAATATGACTCGAACCCGACCCATTTAATAAACATGTCATAAAATTTGACTCCTACCCTAAAACGTCGTCAACCTGACAAACCTAAACCGATTTAATTAAGATTGTAGTATTTATATTTATGTTGATTTACACTATCATATACTACTTAATAATATGGCAATCAAATGTTGGACCTCTCAGGGGCTGATGTAAAACTAGTATAAAATGCACAAAATCATATAAACACTCATTTAAACTTTTTCGAGTTTTGGTTTTATTTTAACAATTATCCATATCTTTAAGGGCATCAATTTAGATTAACAGGTCAAGTTTGGGTCTAACCCAAATTTGACCAAACATGAATCAATATGACTCGAACCCAACCCATTTAATAAACAGGTCATAAAAATCTAACTCCTACTCTAAACCGTCATCAACCTGACTAACCAAAACCCAACCCACGTGACCCACTTAGCATAATGCATAACTTTTATTTGGGTTAATTCTAATCAATATAAGGTTGTCAGACAATTTTGAGTCAATTTCAAGTTAGTTGGTAAATCCAAATCTGATATGAAGAAAATTAAATGAGTCTTGATTCTAAAGCCAGAATCGACCTCAAAGTTAATCTAATCAGCTCAAAACCATTTTTTTTGTCCAGAAAGGTTTGGATCGGATTGTTATGTTTGATCAATTTTCAACGCCTCTATATTTCATACGATAAAAGCTACAAATTATCAAAATTATATGCATATTATAGTTAAATAACCTTCATCTAGAAATAACAAGTGAAAATTATAAAATCTAGTTGAGAAGCATGCATTCATAGAGATCCAAACCATATTCAGCTTAAATAAATTTAAATAAATTCAATCGCGCATGCAAAGCAATAGCAACTTTTAGGAAAAAAAAACAAGATATCACCAACCAAGCTTCCCATCTGCACAAGAAGATAACCATGACCGTTAACCTTTAGTATCCTGCATCAAGAAGACTAAAAGAATAACACATACAACCATAAGTTTATTTACATATAATTTAGGCTATTTTGTTTAAGGGTCAAGGACCTCCTATTCATAAGAAAATTCATGAAGTCCTTTTCACCAATCGAGAGCAACACATAAAAGTCGCACACTTGGCAACAAGAACTCTAAAAATCCAACCAGTTGTAGAAGATTTTCGTTGAAGATTTATCACAATCCTTCCTTTAACGAAAAAACACACTGCATGACTTACAATGATGACCATTGCTCGAAAAAAATAGAACCATCAGAAGAACTAGTACTTGATCAATCGAATGCTTGTCAGAGCAAGATATACAAGGAGAACAAAGTATAAAAAAAAAAATCCTTAATTAAGCAAACAATCATAGAATGAACAATAAATCCAAATGATAGCAATACTAATTCTAGGGAAGTCTGTGAATCCAAGAAACAAAGAGAAATAATAAAAGATCCAAATAAATTCAAAACAACAACAACCAAAGGAGGCAAAGAACTGAATTGCAAGCAGAGAAGCCAATAAAACAAAGACCAAAATAAAAGCACATTTATAAAATAGGATAAAATTACTAATAATATAACTCATCATTCATTATATTCCTCTTAATGCACACAACTTATATTTTTTTACAACTATAGACTGGGTTTCCATCAATTAAAAACAAATGGAATGAAGGACGAGAAAAGGAAGGAAAATAAAAAATAATAATAAATAATCCTCTTGCAAGAAGAAAGAGATATCTTTCTCAAAATGCTTAACATCTCACTTTTGATTAAGTCCTAAAGTCCTAAAAGGATTAAAAAAACCTCTCGCTGATGATAGTGTTGTTTTTATAAAATCTAGACAATTTATAACATTTGTGAGATGCAAATTTCACATTCCTTTTAAAAAAAAGGGTGGTTCACCATGGGAATTTGGAGAGAAATGAATTTCAAAAGATGCTATCATGAGATCTAATAACCCTGTAGTCTTATTCACTATATATCTATATATATATATATATATATATATATATATATATATATATATATATATATATATATATATATATATATATATATATATATTTATATATATAGCAGATCCAATGTAGCTGAATAAGGCTAATGATGATTATAATTATTCTTAAGCATTTGATCTTAAAAGGATATACATGTGTCCAACAAGAACAAAACACATGTTTGATGTGTATATATATTAAATCTATGGAGCAACGGTAACATGTCATTCGTTTCAGATAAAAAAAATAACTATGTGCTAGAAAATTCACGAAGATAGAGTAATAGGTTATCGTCTTCGCATTGCACAAGAATTAGACATACACTCGAATGAAAGAAAATAACCAGTATAGACACTAAAAAATTTTACGTTGAAAACACGAAAAAGCAAAAACCCATGGGGACTGGCCCAACTTAAGAGATTCACTATAAACTGAAGATTATAAGTACGGTTCTTTATCCCGCAGACGGCGTCAAATTGTTGCGTACTAGAAAATTTGCAGCAGTAGAGTACCATATTATCCTCTTAGCATGGCACGAAGAATCAACACACACTCAGAAAAGGGAAAATACCTAGTAGTGACACCAGAACTTTTTACGTGAAAAACCGGTAAAAGGAAAAACTGCAGGGTCCGGCCCAGCTGAAGAGTATCACTAATAAAATGATGATTATAGCTGCAAACACTTGTCCCATAGGTGGGAAAAAGTTACAACTCTCTTAAGCTACAACGTCGGCGTGTAGATAAACTTGTTACAAGAAACATACGACAGCCAAAAGCGATTGGTGGCGACCAGCAAGTGGTGGTTGACTGTGGTCAATGACGATCAATGCTGGACAATGACGGTTGGTGGTAGTCGACGCCAGTCAAGAGTGGTCGACTGCGATCAACAGTGGTTGACAACGGCATGAGTGATGCTGAACTTCTGCTCCTCAAAGCTTCAAGTTCTTCCTCAAGCATCGAGCTCTATTTAAGCTTCAAACTCTCTCCCCCCTTCATGAGAGAGTGGTGCTCTATTTATAGAGTTCCAAGTATAGCTAATGTGAGAATATGAACCACTTTGATCAGACGGTCCAGAGAGTTTTTTTTTTTATTTTTTTATTTTTTTATTTTTTTATTTTTATCATACGGTATTTAATGGATATTTAAGTGTCTTAACGATGTCAGGATTGAGCGATCTTAGACTCGTTGGATTCGTCTTATCGAGACGCGTGATTCGACTATAAGCTCGCTGAATTCGACATTCATTTGACATTTCAAATGTGTCCAGAAAAATTTCAAAAGCGGTTTAATGGCTTAATCGGGGCTTGACTCGACTCAGATTGGATCAATTTTGATATCATTGGGTCCGTCTCGTTGAGCCGATCAGTTTGATTATAAGTTTGCTGAAATCATACTTCCAGGTGACTACTTATCAAACTTTGAATATTTGTTGCTAAAAAAAGTATATCGAGATTAATGTCATCTCTCTGAGATTGATACTAAATATTGTAAGTTTGTTGGTGACCTATCAACAATAATAAGAATCAACACATAAAACATAAATCAAAGTAATAAAGAATCACACTCACTGCCATGGCGAAATCCCGAGTAGTGAAGCACTGATCACTGATGAGCATATCCCCCAAACTCTTTAAACTCTTCACTGAAAGGGGCTGAGTTTCATGCAACTGCAGCGGGCATAAAATATAATAAAGGAGAGGCAAATAAAAGACCAAAAACCATCGAAAAAGAGAAAACAAGCTTAAGTGATTTACTTTGCTGGAAACCCAAATTGAAACTAGAGCGAAGACCTGCAAGTTGCTCTCCGTCAAGGGATGAAAGAGCCAACAGCTCCCATCACATCTGGCCTCGTCGAACAAATCGCCCTGCCTGTTACCACGAAATCTCAAGAATTAGGACCTAGTTGACAAAAAACCGAAAGAAAACTAATATGAGAGCAACGAAAAAACCTGGAGCGAGAGATAGAAGGGAAGAAGCGATCGGCAAAGAAGGAAAGCGCAGTGTATTTGACGATTGGACGAACAAGGAGTTGCTTTCAGGATTGTTACCGGTGGAAGAGTTTTCA
Source organism: Papilionanthe hookeriana x Papilionanthe teres (assembly GCA_022702705.1). Taxonomy (NCBI): domain Eukaryota; kingdom Viridiplantae; phylum Streptophyta; class Magnoliopsida; order Asparagales; family Orchidaceae; genus Papilionanthe; species Papilionanthe hookeriana x Papilionanthe teres. The sequence goes on along the minus strand of CM040425.1, from coordinate 70,529,824 downwards.
ATCATCTTCACCATTGAGAACGGGAATGCGAGAAGACTTAGTGCGAGATTTTAGCTTACCTGTGAGGAGTTAATGAGGAACTCAAGAAGGTGACGTCGCAGAAGAGTGGGAGAATCGGAGTTCTGCAACTCCATCTTCTCCTCCGTCCGCCCGTCGCGCTGACGCGCTGTTTGCCAACTCTCTCGAGCTTCGCTAAGGGGGTGTTTTGGTAGTTATTAATAGGCCGATTTTGCAACGGAACGGTAGTTATTTTGGTGTTTTGAACGGTAGATGTTATTTTAGATTATTTTGAGGTTATTTTAGAGACATTTAAGTGAAATACACGAGTTTTTTTTCGATAACTCCGAAATAGCATATGTTGTTTCACTTCAAATAACCTTGAAATAATCTCGACAATATAGTTCAGGTGGCAGTGTATTATCGGAACCCGCACGTAGAGCTATATTCAAAGTCCGACATAAAATTATTCCTCAGGCGAAATTTTTTTTATCTGGACTCCATAATTATGAGTACGGACTCACAGTAATATATCTTCAGTTATGTTATATTGGGTCCGCACGTAGAGCTACATCCAGAATCCGAAAAGAAAAATTTTCCATATGATAGACCAATTTTACTGTCTTTTTCCATTACATACATCGGAATTTATTACAAATTTCCGATGCATGGCTTCCAAGCTTTTCTCGGTTAAATTTGATAAATCCTAATTTACTAAATCCCTGAAGCAGCCAAACACCGCCAGACAAATATGCTCAAATTTTAGGGCTTATTCGCAATTAATAATGTAGGTAACAGTTAATCTGCTGCTAAGTATATTTAGAATTAAGTAATAGTTAATTAGGCATTAATCCAAAAGGTAATGACGGTTAAAATGTTTTATACTTGCATCGCTGTGTGATTCACAAAATAAAAAATTGATACTATTAACATACAAGTTCTTAAATTTTATATTTAAATTATATAATTTTAATTTTTAAAATTTTCAAGATAAATATTTATAATAAAATAGCAAAATTCTTAGCAAAAATGGGAGATAAAAAATGTACAACCCAATTATCTTTTTGTATATATGATGCAACTAAAATCCCCTAACAAAAAGTCGATATAGTCAACAAAACTGGTAATTATTTTCCAAAAGATTTTTCTCAATAACAAAATTCTTAGGGAAAATGGAATTAAGTGAAAATTTGAGAGAGTAAGAATAGCATAAACTTCTATGAATAAACTACGATGAGAGGAGATAGAAATGAAATCAACATCATTAAAATTCCGCATCAGAATTGTCACAGTCCCCTTCATTATGGAAGATCTTAAAGTTCATATAATAAAGAGATCTAAAATAGAATAAAATGAAGCCATAGTTTTATTGTTAAGTATTTGGAATTGAGGATTAGGGATGTAAGGTCAGACGTTATGATAGGTAAGGCAAGAAAATGGACCATTAGGTATGTTTTTATTTCTTTTCACAGTATGCCTAACTTTATTGCTGCATCCTTTGTTAAAAGAGAACTTGGTGGTGATTTTGTGCATTAGCAGCAAGATTCTTCGAACAATCGAAACCTTCATATGCAAAGACATCAAAATTTTACAGTCATTTATTCTTTTTGAGCTGAAATAAATAAAAAATTTATCACCATTGAAAAACTATTGCGTACGAAGGATGAAATTTTACTTTAAATTTTTAGTGATTGATATATATTTTAACCTATTTGTTTTAAAGCTTTAGGTGATTTATTTTAATTTAAATGTCATGATTTATCATTTTGATAATTTGATTAATAAATTAATTTAAAAATTAACCTACCTTATTGATATTTTCAATCAACTAGACATCTTGGAGATTTGATTACTTAATATGAACCTCGCCGACTTTAAATCTTGTAAAAAATCCAACTTAACATAACATGATTAAACACAAAACTTATCAGCTACATGTTGCATACATAAGATAGAATTCACATATATATACCATTCTAATTTAAATCTTCTAGGAATTTGATTGCTTAATCTAAACCATTTCGACTTTAGATCATATCGACTTTAGATATTGCTTGTAAAGAATCGGGTTTGGGGATTGAGTTGTGTATTTTATACACTAACATTAGCAAAAGTTAATATAGACTTTCTAGCAGCGAGGATCAAACACAACTTTGTTAACAAATTTACATATTCTGATTTCATTGCATAAAGAAGAGTTGAGTTCAGAAAGTTTAATCCAAACTAAGTCTTCATTGAAATCTTTCTGAATAGAATTAAAATTCAAAGGCCAGCTTAAACGAATTCCAGATCATCCGGAAACCATTGCCCACTATGGTAAACAAATTCAAGATCATGCACAGGAGTAAAAGCATGCTGTTTCACAGAAGCATGATGACTGCCCACGCGAAATGGATGTGGGCGTGAAAGAAGGTTGCGTAGATGGTGTACGGCGAAGGACATGAGGAGCAATAAGAGAACTGGATTGTTTAATACGGCTCTTCTATGATGAGTAACTTTTAAGGTCTGAATTTGAAATATATATATATGTGCGCGCACCCGCACGTGCGTAATAAAGTTTTCTCCATGGAAAACAGCACTTAATCTTCGATTCAATAATAATTGGCATTGACTTGAAAGTGATATGATCGCATCCAAAAAATATGAAAATGTTGCAGGAGCCTTCAAGAATCTTACAAAATGCATCAGGCTAAAAAAGAAATTACTCGTTCAAAACATGCTTTCTCAGCTCATTGCCTCGGGACAAAAGCGGAAAACAAAATGTGTTGGTGTCGTAAAAATTGTGACGTAACTCATCGGTAAGGTGTGTAGATTTTTTAAGTTTCGGACGTGTCAAGACCGTTCATCCTTGAGCTGTTTGTTGGCCACTTCTTTGACTGAAAATGCTGCTGCTCTGTACCATGTTGCCACGGCCATGGCTCCTGGATCTGGAACTAAAGCAAGTATTTCCGCTGACACATATGAAGACCGACCAGCCTGAGCATAATGTGGAAGACAGTAAATGAGCAAAAAACCAAACGAATGAACGAATGCATCGTGTACAAGGCCAGCTGATGTGTTGACATATCGGCAACTAAACTAAAAAAGTGCATTGACATACACAGTACACAATTATTATGTATTTTACATATCTCACACCTAAAGTTTGATATTTACACACAAAGCACGCAAATCTTTAATACATAAAAGATAGCACACCATTACCACTATTTTAATGTTAAAAACACCTATTCATGCATAAGTATAAAACAGCAAGTGCTATGTATGTAAATATGAAAGTTTAGGTGTGAGTTATGTAAATGCATAAGAAATGTGTGCTCCCTATGTAATTTCCCAACTAAAAGAATGCAGAATCAGGGACTTTGAATCAGATCCTTTACTGTGAAATGCAAGCAGAAGAAATGCTCAGGCATTTAAATTTCAAAAGAATGAACCTAAAATCGCAACGATTAACATGAAAACATATAAAAATAAAAACAAAAAAATAATAATAAAAAAAAACAGGACTGCGATTCATGAAATGACGTTCTATTTTCCTTCAAAAAAAAAGAATTGCGGTCCATGCATAGCTGTTGAAGAAACTCTCCGGCCACACTAAGATGAACAAAGGAGAAACGAGAATTACTTGGGCCTGCATGTTTTTAGTTGATTCAGCACCATGCCACGCAGCTTCAGCGGAAATTACAAAAGCAGTTTCCGGATCAACGCCTGCATCCAGCCGCTGAACAACACGACAATCCCAAACAGTCAACAATATTAGAGTAAATAGAGAAGGGCGGCAATGGAATAGGTTTTAACTTACCTCTTTCAGGACAGACGAAGCTGGAATAAGTGCATCCAGCATTGTGCGATACCCAGAGACAGCTCCACCATATTTGATCACCGCAGCAATGGCTGCCTCGAGAGCATTAGCCCCTATACGAAAAGAGCCCTTCTTTTCATATGTTGGGGGCAAAAGGCTAGTCAAAAGTTGGTACGAAACTATTTCAAAGCAACTCACATTCCTTAGATGTAATCACAGGAGATCCTTTTAAGCTTGCATAGGCAGCTTTGCATAATATCTCATATCTGATAAAAGGGCAATGAACCATTAATCAAACGGAAGTTCTGCTATGATCCATTAATGAATGAGAATTGAGAATTTTAGTAGACAGATCTCAAATGAAAACTAGAATAAGAAGGCAATGTATACAGTACAGGATCCCACTTGTTCCTCCCATCACCCTCCTAATTGACGTCCCAATCTCCTTTACGGTTCGTGCAGCATCATTCAGAGGGTAACTGCAAAACACAATTTTAACCAGTACGTCATGTTCTGTGGTTTATAACAAGAAAAAACTAATCCTCAAAATTCCAAATACACGAAAAAAAATCACTAAGCCCCTTCAAATCTTCCTTTTCACAATGATGAAATTAATACATCCATCACAGTGCAAAAAAAAAAAAAAAAAGAAAAAAAAGAAAATCTACATAAAGAGGGATAATTGTTAAGGAACTCCCTATATTCTGATTTTTTGGTAAAATAAGGCTATTCTCAAAGTTTGCAAAAGAAGATAAAGTTTAATCCTATTTGCAAACAAGGAGAATGAACAGGGACCCAATACAAGATTTTTCTAAAATCCTCTAGTACCATTAGGGTTTCTCTAACAATATTACTAGTGTTTGTCATGGAAACCGAATATTATGTTATGCCAGGAATTCAAAACCAACCCTTGAATTAATACCATGCTTCACAATACAGCCAAGAAATACTACTAGAGCTATAGGAAACCCCAACATAAAGCTTAGATTTGTTGTCCTTGTGTGCAAAAATAGGTTAAACTATTTTCCTTGTTTATAAAGTTTTGAAACTCTCTGCCAAGAAAACCAAAATATAGGGAGTTTTATTCAAGCAAATTTGGGTAAAATTGGGGGATAAAATTTAAATTCTATTGGACAACCATTCTGCTGCATAGTACACAGCAAATAAATAGTCTGCCCAACGCTAACTAAACCAAGCATTATCATATCCAGTAGGGAAAGCCTTTATCAAATAAATCAACAAGGAAAATTGCTTTCCAACTAAGCCTCAAAAGGTTGGCAAACTAAACCAAGAAACTAGCTATATGCACCGCAGTTAATGTTTTGTGTTCAAGCTTGTAGTTACAGTTATAGATGTGATACACATAAATAGCAATCCTTAGTGTAGAAACAGATAGATCCATCAAGAGCTTTTAAAACAGAAGTAAAAATTATAAGAAAAAAATTGCAAACACAATGCATTAAATAACTCGAGCAAAGGTTTACCATTTCTCCATATCCTCCAAAATTGCCGTAGCACCTCTAAACATCTGTACAAATAAATTTTCTTTAAATTGACCAAGCCTCCTCGGAAAGAAGAATTTAGGGAAAAAAAAGCTATCAACGGAAAAATTGAGTAGCTAATAAATCAACTCACAGTAGATCCACAATCTCCATCACCAACTTTACTATCCCATTCATTTAATTTTTCCCTTAGATTGATTATTTCATTTGCAGCAGCTCTGATAGCAGCTTGTAGAATGCAACCCTGTTCACTGAGCTCTTGTGGTTTGGCAAACAACTGCATCCACATTCAGTAAATGGTAAGAACTAGGAGAACCAGGAAGGGGAGTTAGTTTCCGCAGAGGGTACTCACCAAGCAAGAGAAAAAAGGCTTAAAATGCAACAAACAAGAAATTTACAAGAAAATATCTTCAATCCTTACAAAAGGGATCTTGCTGATTCATACCTCCTCGTTTGTTTCTATCCGGGATGGCCGTATTGGAATGGGTATTTTAGCAGGTGGGCGGTCTCCTACAAGTTAGAGGTTCCGCGTGAGAATTTAGTGGTGAAAAAAAATGAACAAAACGCAACAGTGTCTATCAGTCTATTTATTTGCAGTAAAGGACGAAGCTAAGAGATTAGTAAAATATTATTTCCTATATTAAGAAAAGAGTCAGGATAATTATCATACTTCCAGTTGCTATAAGAAGATGCCCAAACCAGCAGTTGATTAAATCAAATAGAGACTGCATAACAATGCACGAAATACAAAGCACCGATGTTCACATAAGACGTCTTTGAAGATTTCTGCCCCAACTAAATTCCTACTATATAGAGCAATTGCATTTTTATAGATGATTGAATTAATACCATAATATGTCAGTCAAAGAAGGAGCATCTATTTAGCTAGAGAAATGTGAGAAATTCTCCAAATTCCTTTCAAGTAAGCCGATATCATGGCACATCAAGAAGGGGTCGATAGCTGAGGAATGTTTCTCCCCAAAAAGCACAACCTTTCACTAATGCCCATCATAGATTAAGTTTTCATATGCATTGGCAACGAGAAAGGGTCGATAGCTGAGGAACTTTCCTCCACAAAAAGCACAACTTTCACTAGTGTCAATCATGGATCAATTTTTAATTTGCATTGACAACGAGAAAGAATACTCGCATAAGTTTACATATCTTAATGAACATGAGACTTGCCATCAAAAATCCAGTCCATACCCTCAAAAGGATGGGGTGGCTGAGAAAACACTATCTATTGAAAATGGCACAATATATCATGTTCGCAAAACTTTATCCTGCTCCTATTAGGGGGAAACCATTCTTACATCTACTTAACTTTAACCATCTACCATCCAAGATAATTAGTTTTCAAGCTTCTTTAAGTGTCCATGATTAATATCCTCACTTTAAAACTTTAATCCTTCGACTCAAGAGTGTTTGGGTGTACTACTTTCTGCACACCTCCAACCAAATCAAATATTCAGAGGCTTAACTCAAACATATGGGATAAACTATGAGGATGGCACTTTCTCTGGTTATAAAACTAAATAATATTTGACTCGTTACCCTTACTGGCAAACCTAGATTGAGAGCTTCATCAACTCGAGATAAAATGTCTTTTTAAATGGAAAAAAAATGAATAAGTGTATATGAAGTTTCCTCCATGATTACAAGTAGCAGAAAAGAAACACCCTCTTGTTCCGCTCAAATAAACTAAGAATATAAGGTCTAAACATGTGATTTATCTTCTTGAAAAGGATTGGAAGATAGTGAAGGATGATGAACCAACTTCTGATAAAGATATCAACAATTGGAAGGACTTACAAGTTTAGCACGAACTAGACCAAAGAAAAAGAATAAGCAGTGAATGTGGCAAGTCAAGTAACACATTTCCCCACTCAAAGAGAACTTGAACATTGTAACTCATATACTGAAGTATCTTAAAGAGAACCCTTGACACTGGCGTTTCCCACCCGCAATGCTGGATGATATGGGAGTCACGTCGACCGAAACGGCCCACCAATTCTCAACCGAAACGGCCCACGCCTTCTGAGAAGTCGGTCGGTTCTCTTGGGGCACTCCTAGTTATCCTATTATTATATATTCGCTTTTGTGACATCTTAGGATAGTTTGTCGCGTTTTTATTTGGGACAACCGCCAACGTCTCAGGTTTTCCCTTCTAAGGTTGTATCCAAGAGTCGAGTGGTACTCCAGTTATATCTCGTTCCCAATGTGGTGATTATCTCCCCTCAAACCCTCCGCATCCTTCTTACATTGCTTCCCATTGCTCCCCGTTGCCCCTTCCCTGCTGCAACCGCCCAAGACAGCTGTTTTGAAGTTCTTTCCAGCAGTTTTCCCCCTTCCAGCCACCCACTCCATCACCACTCCATGCTGTCCTACTGCAGAAACAACCGCCTGCCACTCCTTCGTTGTTTACTGCAGTGCAGCTCCCAACATTCCCAGCTGCCCCTACCACCTTCAGTCATTGCCTGCATGCTGTCCAACAGCCCCATACTTGCTGTCATCTCTAAACGGCAGCCCAATACTCCTTTGCCGTTGCTACTATCATCCACCAGCACCCATATCGTTATCCAGCCACTTGCCTCCCCCTATATCGAACCATAGTGTGAGTCTGTGTGTTGTTTTGTTGTTATTTCTTATTTATGTTGTGTGGTTGTGACTCCTTATTTAAATTTAACAATCATATTTGTTTTTCTCGTGGTTGTTGGTTAACTCCGATATCATTTGATCTCAGAGTTAACCTAATCCTAGCCTACCCCAGCGTTACCAAAATTCACCACAACCTAACCCGAACTCCACCCAAAACCCTTCCCCTTGCTAATTTTTCAAATCATCTACACAATTTTCTTTCCCATACAAAATCACTCCCATACACTTTTTTTCACCTCCCTAAAACTATGTCCTAGCAATCTAATCAAGGAGATAAATTGCTGCAAACCTGATGGAGAGGAAATGTAACAATGCTAGATGTCCATGAACTTTCCATGAAGAATTTACAGTAGGAAATTCTCCAATTGCAAAAGAAGTTCACCACATTCAATAGAAGACAATCCAGAAATGTCACTTATAGCCACAAAGGTGATTCCTCGGATCGAATGATGAAGAACCGCTGCCCCAAAGATTTGACATGAAATATCAAAGAGATCATGATCTAGAAGTAAATGTGGATTTACTGGTTCTGACGTCATAGAGATCCGAAAGAATTCATCGAGCGACTCCAGGCAGTGGAACTGGTCTTTGAATACTAGGATGTTCCACTTGACATAATGCTAAAGCTAACCGTCATCAAGTTATAGAAGAGTGTGTTACTGTGATAAAAAAATTTGAAGCACCTATGCCAGCATGAGGGAAAATGTAAAATCATTATCCGGTCCAAGATGAAAAGGGTGATTCAGCGCAAGTAGTACCCACATATTACGTGCAGGATATGTTCTTAGGACTTCATCAGTTACAACAATATTGTCGGATGACTGCCTCATTTTAGAGGCAAAGTTCAACTATAGGATCAAGCATCAAGAATACAGCTGATAAAACACCTAAGTTGGCTCAGCCAGATAAAGAGCCTGTATAGAGTGGAGAAAAAGTGGAGACTGTCAGTACACCCAAATTCATCCAAGCTAGTAGATGCTTTAAGTGACCTGGTTTTGACCACATAGCGTCTGGTTGCTCGAGTAACAAAGTGATCTCTTTCACTGAGGAGTGAGCAGATAAAGAAATGAACAATGACACAGAAGAGGATGACATCTTCAAAGAGGTGTCTTCACTTTCAGCTGATGAGGAAGAGATACCAAAGATTCAATTAGAGCGCATAAGAAATACTCCACCAGGATTAACATTATTTATTTTAGAAGGTAATGAGTCCGAGATAATGGCATTCATGCAAAATTTGTGGAAGTGGTGCTACGAATTACCTTCTTCCAAGCAATAAGAGAAGCATCAAAAAAACTGAAATTAGTTGACCAAGAGGGTCATAAGTTCGTGCAATTAACACCAGACACATGATACTCTATATAAGAGAATTTTAGGATTTTCAAATATACGATCTACCTCTAAAGATGCCCTTGTTGAGGGAAATCAAAGATGTCAGAGATGAGAAGGTTTTAAACTACTTCCGGAAGGCCATATGAAATAATAGGGGTATTAAAATCAAGTTCAGTTCAACGACACCCCCAAAATCAAATGGATAGTAAAACATTGAAAACTGCAGCTTTGAAATCTTCATTAAGTGTTTTGGGAGAAAGAACATCCGACAGTGGGATCCAGGCCCTTCCAGCTAAGAAGAAGAAACCTCTTCTAAGTGATTTCCATTGAGAGTTGCCAAGTCTGCCATAGATATGGCTTCAAAGTTGATTCCGCCTAATCAAATTATTTATCTGAACACTCAGTCGAGCATGATGAGTGGGAGAAGCAAGATACAAATTTCATGGCTCCATACTTATTTTGTGAGAACTCATCCATGTGCAGTTCCAGTTCTAGTTGTGCCCAAACAGAATGACTACTTATTCTATCAGAATATACTTTGGAATGATGTATGTGATTCAGAGTCGTCTTGGATAGAAGTGATCACATATATCTTTTAGGAAGCTCATACTCAGAGCAGATGAACCTTTCAAGATCCTCAATAAGTTGAACGACAATACTCACAAAATTGACTTGCCGAGATATTACAATATTTCTGATACATTTAATGTAACAGACCTAACGTAAAACTATGAAGAGGCAGAAGCTTTAGCAGATGAGGCCGAAGCTCCTTCAACTACGAGAGACAAATGCAGACGGCGCGGGAGTCACGTCTAGTGCATGAACTGAACAAATCCAGGCTTTCTAAGAAGTCGGTCGGTCTTCCTGGGCCACACCTAGTTATCTTATTAATACATATTCACTTTCATGATGTCTTAGGGTTAAGTTGTCATGTTTCTATTCAGGATAGCTGCTATCAAGGGTCGAGTGGTGCTCAATTTGTCTCTCGCTTCCGAGGTAGTGATTATCTTCCCTCAAACCCTCCACATCCTTCCCACATCACTTCACGCCGTTCACCACCACCGCTTCCCTGCTGCAACCCAGGACAACAGTGTTTGCTGTTCTTTCCTACAGTTTTCCCCTTCCCAGTCGTTGCCCCTTCCCCACTCCTTGTCGTCTTCCTGGAGAAAGAGCCACCAGCCACTCCTTTGTTGTCTCTTGCAATCGCCAACAATTCTAGTTGCCGCTACCATCTTCGATCACTGCCTTCCTATTGTCCAGACGACCTTATACATGTTGTATCCCAAAACCGCAGCCCAACACTCCCGCCACCATCAAACAACACCCATATCATCCTTCCAGTCACTTGCCCCCCTTCCAAACCCCATAACCGACCACCATCACCCTTGAATCAAACCCTAGTGTGGATTTGTGTGTTGTGTTGTTTCTATTTTCTATTTCCATTATGTGGCTATAATTATCTATTTGAATTCAACAATAATATTTGATGTTCTCATTGTTGATTAATTCCGATAGCTCTACAGCAGGCATAGTGTCTCATTAATCACAAAAATAGGAAAATAGAAGAATGAAATGTCTCAAATTGGGCATCAATGAGAAAAGAAATTTAGCACAGTATTGCCCACAAATTACAAGAAAATTTAACCACTTGAAGAGCTAACAAAGAAATAGAGGTAGCTTAACGTGGTGTTGAAACAAAATTTTGTGCTATTGCACAAGGCTTGTGTTAAGCTAAAATTGATCAAGAATTTACAAATTTATATCACCTATAACACTATGGTGACATTAAAGCAATAATTAGTATTATAAAAAATTATTTTCAACACCAAAGAATGAGACGAGCAAGGTACGACTCTTCATTAATAAAAAAAGAACTTAAAGGTGATGGATAAGCCAATGTTAAATTCTTACTACTGTACAGCAAGTTCATGTTCTTACAAAAATTTCAAGCAAAGAAGCCATTGAAATTGTGTTAAGCAAACTATGAAAGAAAAACATTTATTCGTAGAATTGAGAAGGGTGTTGGTAAATATAGAAAATAATATCATAATTTCTTTCTTTTCACAGATGCAAGAAATAAATTCAAATTCAAACATTCCTGACTATTATACGCTCCAAATTGAAATTTGAACTTTCTATTATAGCACACACATTTTCTCCTTGCAATAAATAAGATAGAATTGCTATTCCAGCTTCCTAATCAGTAACCACTCACCTCCAGCAATGAACCTAGCACACTCCTTCTATCTGCAGCAAATTGCGCTCCAAGCATCCTTCCACCCTGATACGAGGCCTACTATCTGCCTCATACATTGCTACAAATGTCCACCTGATGCTTTATCGTAAGCAGCTATTTGCTACCTTATCTGCTACTATAATCGTTCACGTCCTCATTAATTCAACGGCTAATTTAGCTACTATTTTCATCCCTACAAATATCAAATTCTACTATACATAGCTCTAACTATAGCCAAAAAATAAGATATGATTCACGCTATATATTGTTCTTAAATAGAAGGAAACATAACCTATGCAATATAATCAGTTCCTATTATAGTCTCTTTAATGTCTTAATGAAAAGTGTCTGTAAATATCCGGCAATTCAGTAAGAAATACAAGAGAAACTATTCATCAATTTTTTTATAATCCATTCAAATATGTCCAAAGGTATTAGCAAGACGTTGAAAACAAATAAAATCAAGCCAAACATCAAATCCATTTTCACAAATTAAGTTTCAAAGCGTCACTTTTGACAAAAATCAAGAGCATGCCGTTAAAAATTTTTTATATGAAAAATATCAAAAAATTAAATTTTTGTCAGAAAAATCAGGGCTCACAAATTACATTCATGATTGTACCGCATTTGGAGAAATGACAAACAGCATAAGATCGAAACTAGGAGATTTTATTCAGGAAAAAGGTTATTAATTACATGAATCAATTCATAATTTATAGATTCCTCGTAACCTAGGTTAATAAATAAAATTGGCAAAGGATAACTATTTATAGACTCCTTATAACCTTTGTTAGCGGATAAGGTGGGCACAAGATCAAGCTCAAGTTAATCATAAACGAAACCAAGCACATCTTAATTTTAAATTTCCAATGCAGCTGAACCACCCAAGTAGCATCCTGAAGTCATAAAATCATGCTTAAATAAATTATTTCTATACTAGATAATATACCAAACTGGAAATCACTTTCATTTATTTGAGGAATAGTAAATTTAATTTGCACTTGTATGTACCTTCAACACTAACAGGCCAGAATGGAGCTTTAGTTGGGGCATCTAGGCGCTGCAAAATAACTTTGTCCGCCCTCATAATCGAAATAGAGAATCCTGAAAAAAGCAATCATGAAGTTTGGCCAAAATTAGTTACAGAACTTATAGCACACACAAGCTTTGCTCGTGAACTACCTGCCATATCAAGTGATGTCATAAATGATCCAGTATAGACTCTGTCAACAGCTAGCCCATGCTCCAATTGCAGTTGTGGAACAGCCTTACCAGCAGCAATCATGAGTTCCATAACAGGAGTTGCACCTAAGCTGTGCATGCCACGAGAGGAAATGAAACATTATCAAGCCATATACACGTCAGAAAGTTATTCAAAATAACGAATCAAATCAGAAGTAATCTCTAGCACACAAACTGACTTTTACAGTAATTGCCAGAGGTTGAAATGCGCAAACCCTCACATTACTATAAAAATGCAACTAAAGAAAAAATCTATTAAAAAATGGAAATAAATGTTAGAAAATCCTTTCTTGCAAAATGCAAGCCATTTCGCCTTTTATTCATTGTCCGGTTCCTACCTACCCACATGATTTGCTAACCAACCAGATTAATATAAAAATTATGATCTTTGCAAGAAAGTGTTGAACTTACATGCCATGCCCTTACCAATTTCTAGTTAACAAACAATTGTTCATATTCTTCTGGTATCCAGGCAACACGGGAGTTTTGGAAGCAAACAGTAAAATGCAGCTAATGAAAAAATAATATAGAACAATTTTGGTAACGGAAATAGAAGGATGCTCTCAAAAGATCAATAATTCTCCAGAATGTCTAAAGGTTTCTAGAAAGCACCTGAAAAAAAACAATATTTTCTTGGAACGGTAAAACACAACAAAAAAATTTTAGTTTTATTGATTGTGCAAGTATTGTTTGTGAAAATTCATTGATATAAACTTCACTGCCCCTCTAAAAATTGTAATGACCTGTCTCCTTTGTACCGTCATCTGAGTGAAGTTTGTTCTCATGCTTTCACAATAATGATTTAGAAGATTCCCCACCTCAGAAATTAAAATCCTTGTTTGCTTAGAGAACTACAGTTTGGATGAATTAAGAAGATCAACATCCTTAAAAAAGGGGAAAAAAAAACAAATTTGACAATTTTCATGCGAATCACTCAGGCAAAAATTGGCACGGTCCAGTTACTAGGGATTCTAATAATACTTTGATATCCTCGACCATAATGGATCATATACCAGATTTCTTTTTTAATAGAACAAAAATAAAATCATCGGTGTAAGTGCAGTTACCCATTAATCATCAGGACCACTCCATTTCCCCTTGTAATTGGCACATACTTTGTTTCCTGCAAGTATTTAGAACAATAATATTTAACAGAAATAAGCTAATCATGACGTAACAAACAGGAGTGAAGATAACTATATTTAGGTGCTATTTGCTTGGCTATAAAAGATTGCATGGTAAAGTAAATCCCTGAAAAATAAAGGCAACTGATTTGTCCGGAATGTTTATGTATTAAATCTATGAAAATAAAGAATTAGAGAGGAAACACAGCAACGTAGAAACAAACATCTACAAGTTAATATGCATGCAAACCTTTTGCTTTTGCATCAATTATGTAATCAATGAAATCAGCCATTAACTGAAAACAATCTCCTTGAAGGAATTTTCATGCTCGAGAATATTTTAAATGGGCTATAAAGGAGAATCAGGCTCTGTTTGGAGCGGCGGCAGGGCTGCGGCGTGGCCCTACGCTGCTATTTTTAGTCGTTTGGGGCGATGGTGACACTGCGGCGTGCCGCGATTCTCCCCGAACGCAGAAAGCACCCTCCAACCCGCTTCCCAGCTTCTTCTTCTGGCTTTTTACCTCCGCGCCCTGCCTTCTTCTTTGCGTTACCCGATCCGAAACAAATTTGGCCCATCAAAAAAGAAACGCAGGTGATGAACTTCTCCCCACTTATCCTCTTCCGCGAAGGTCGTCGTCCTCCTCCCACGCAGCTCGATGGTAAGAACCTTCTTTTCCTTTTGGATGGCTCAGCAGGGCATATGTCGAAGGAAGAGCCCCCTATTCCCATTATGTCGCATCCCAATAGTCGGGTGCTCTAATGCGGCAGGGCAAGCAGAGCAGAAAACCGGCTTCAGCTTCAGCCAAAGCGGAGTGTGAAGGGAGTAGCCATGCTTGCTTCTTTCCAATTCTCTGCTTCTCCTCAAGCCACTACAAGAGGAAGACCAATGATGTCACCAATGGAAAAGTGAAGGTAGGCTGCGACCATCAATTTACAACGAAGCTCTCTGCTCTTCTCCTACTATTGTCTCTCCAGCCATGGATGCGCATCACACTTCCATTAGTCGTCGAACGGTAGCACTTTTCCCTTTACTTCTACATTATACCTATCATTCGGGATTTTATCTTATTTTGCTGAAATTAGTGCAGTTGGAAGAAATTTGCTTGAAGAGAGCCGCAAAAAGATTTGAATAAGACCTCCTCCGGCTCCAATCTGAAAAACTTGAATCAATATGGTGCCTTGTATTTCTACATTTTTTTTTTTCGTAGGCCATGTTATTTCTCTTGTCTGTTGATTTATTTGATTTTTTTATTTTGATGCAGGGATTCAAGGATCGGGGAATGGAGACCGCGTTACGGAGGTTAGGGTGTCTTTGTTAATTTGCTGATGCTCATTTGTATGCTTGCAGTTGCTTAATATTTATTACAGTAATTAGCTTATGTGAAATCTAGTCATTCCCCACCTCACTCCCTCCCTCCCTCCGTTACTTTGGCTTGTGCCACTCCACACAAATAAGTGAAGGCTCCACCTACATTTTATACTTTTCAAACATTGAGAAAATTGTTAAAATACAAGATGAAGGTGTTGGCTATCATTCTTAAAAACACTTTTTATTCCATTCATAAAATTTTTTTTATCTTTGTACTTTTCTCTTTACTCTTATTTGATATATTTGCAGTCATCTTATAACAAAGTAGTTGTGAAAGAGATCCCCATCAGTTCTGACCAATTTTGAAAATTCAACTCCGGAAAATTATTTTGCCGATAATCTTCCAATTATTTTGAGCATAATTTCTAGATTTGCTATAGATCTCTCTTCAAACCATCGTTTGTGAGATGTCTTTCCATCATATAAGGTAGCTTTAGTATGCAATATTCCTAGTGAAATGATTTTTACTCCAAAAACCTTTAAGATCAAGATTAATATCATTTTTTAGAAATGTGAATATGAATTATTAGATGCGCAGCTAAAATGCAGTAAAAATAGAGAAGAATTAACCACATTAGTTGACGACTTATGATGTAAAGACTAAATCATATGTACTTGAAAAAATGAGTGCTAACATTTCTTTTTGAAACTTTTAATTTAAATCGATTCATCCCAAATTAATGAATAATTTTTTTTTTTTTTTTGGGTAGATAATTTTTGAAGGGTTCCTGTGAGACACTTTATATATTTTGATGAATTGTTCTTATCGTTTTCCTTGCAATTGCATTAGATTACTTGTGGGCAGGAAGTTTCCAACGGATGTTTTCATTGAAGTTCTACATAGGAATAAGATATAAAGCATGCTGGAGACAATGCCATATAATAATGTCTAAATTTTTACTTCCTTTCTAACTGCTTTATTACTAATAATCTCAAGAAGGGGAGATGGTAAGATAAGCATAAAATTATGTATATACGATTCAATAAATTCCTTCTTTTATAGCTTGCAAATCACATGAATAGATTCCATTAAAATGTGGCTTGTATGTCATATAGATAAACAATCTCCTTAAAGAATAGTATTCCAAATGATTTAAAATTTGAAGGCGTCTCATGAATAAATCCATGGATATACAAATGCAAATGTATTTTCTCAATAAGGTTCTCTTGTGGATCTGTAAATCATGAAATGTTTTGCTATTGAGGTGATTTGGCAAGGATGATTGGGGATCATGCTATGATGATTTCTGCCCCGGAAGCTGTTGAGATTGATTACAGCTACTAAAAATATAGATTAACTTGTTTTTACCAGTGAAGGACATGTCACGGTTTTACTGATATTTTTGAAGCATCGAAAAGGATTCGTTTGTTGTTCATATGCTCTCCATGGCAAACAGAATACTTTTTAAGGATTATTTCACTGCATTACATGGAGTTTTGATTTTATCATATAAGTTATTTTCGTTTATGTTGGGATTGCAAAGTATGTATTTTGTTCTGCTGCTTGCCATGGTGGGGATACTTGTACACCAACTGTGAGCATTCTTCTGACATCTAAAAGCCTATTCTTTTACTTTCTGATTAGAAGTGTTTGCTTGTTTTTCATGTGCTCTCGCTAGAAAAGTATGTGAGGCAGATGAGAACTTGAGACATCTTCGATATATGAATCTTAATGTAATAAATCTCACTCAGATGGCAGAATCTCTGTGCAGACTGTCATTTGCGGTTCATACTCTATATGCAGGTGGTTTGGGGAATTGACACACCTCGAGTTGCGCAAATTAAAAATGAATTTTCTGGTAAATGTGAAGGATGCTACACAGGCTTGCACTGCAAAAATACATTTCATATGTTTTTTTTTTCTTTTTTTTTTTTTTTTGTGATGGTGGTTGAATTGGTAAGGATGATGGAGGTGCAATGCATGGATGAATTGTTGGGTATTTTACATGCGAACATTGCTCCCATTCAAGTGGTGGTAAAACTATGCTTATGTTCCTTTTGGTATGCAAAATGTAAGGCGATGTACTATTCCTTTTCATACTAACAGAGGTGGGGTTTTTAGTTATGATTTGTTGTGCGAGTCATAAATGAATTATTGTACTACTCATTCTCACTAACAAGAATGCTCTGCCACTGTGGCCTCCAAACTTCCCTGCTGATGTCAAGTCGGTCACACAGCTAACGAAGAAAGTTTTATAGCTGCCCACGGAGCATCCCAGAACAGACCGTTCGACAGACGGTTCGGTGGATTCAGCTGACGACGTTGATCGGGAATTGAGAACATCACTTGAAGAAAATCTAACACTGGAGCTACACCGTGTGAATGTTAAAAATAATAGAATCATCTTGTTAAATCTCATTGTAATTGTTTTGGAATTTTTCTTTGTTCTCTTAATACTCACAGTGACGTGAGATGCATATTTGTAATTCTCTACTGTTTTAAATATAAGTTTTGCGTTAAAAGAAGTTCTTCGTGATTATAAAATTTGATGTGATATAAATGATGAATTGTTGTTATAATACAATAAAAATTGGCTACTGCAGTTATCAGTCTATTTTTTTGTATCATTTACATACATACCACATAATGCCTACATATTTATAGATCTATTGTCAATGTACATGAATTATAAATCATAAAATAATCAGATATCCATTTTGTAAAGTAAAATATAATTATAGAACATTTCTTGACTTTGGATTTATTACAATACTTAATTAAATTTTATTCTTTTACAATATTTTAGAGATAATATATTTATTACATTGATGCTACCCAATTCTTTCCTTCCTTCAACCGGGCATGTATTTCATATATTTACATACTAACACTTAAAATTATTCCATATATTAATCGATTCCATATATATATATATATATATATATATATATATATATATATATATATATATATATATATACATATCTAACACTCAAATTTTATTCCTTAACCATGATTAATTTCATATATTTACATATCTAACACTTAAAATTTACTTTATTTCATTTATGCTATCCAATTCTTTCGTATGACCTCCAAAATACTACGCAAGTTTTCCTAAAACTTAAAGTTATGTGTTAGATATGTAAATACATAAGAATGTGTTGAATATGTGTTCTTATTCCCCAACAAAAATTGTTAGCACTTTCAGGGCTCACTGAAGTTTCAAAAATATGATTATTACAATCTTCTTTTAAACAATTTTATCAGGAACAATATGGTCATTTTTCCATAACAATTGCTTGACAATTTGTTTAACATAACTACGCTAAACAAGCAATCTAATTTCCCTAATAGCTTCTCAAGCAAAGATAACGTAAATTAAAAGTTCGATAAACCTAACTGCCCCAAACAAATCCTCGGTAAATCACCATATTTCCATCTAAAAAAAGATAAAATTAAATGGAAAAACGTAGCATGAATTGCTACCAACGATAAAAAAATGAAACAAAACAGGATTAATGGTTATGGGTCACTGTTTCGTTCAACTTTTCACCAAAGAGCTCAATTGCAAGTCCCTCTCGAGTATGCAGAACCCTAATTCCAACAGCTAATGCTTTTGAATCAACATGAAAGGGCTTTCAAAAGCTAAAATTGCCAAATGGGTGTTGTACTCGAGGCTTCTTTGATGGTATTGAAGTTATTCCCAATTGAAAGCTTTAGACTTCAGACAATTGGTCACAAAAGCCATGATTATACTAAAATCTCTTATGACACAACAATAGAAGTTGGTGAGGCCATGGAAACCTCTGACTTCAGTCACGGATGAGGGCTAACCACTCTTAAATAAAAGAAAATTTGCAAGGGTCAGTTAAAATTCCCTTTGTTATTATTATCAAACCAAGAAAATGGACACTAAATGACGGGTGCAGGACCTATCACGCGTGAGAGAAGGAACAGCAGTCAAGAGGAACCCAGGCAGTGCAGCCTGGATCGAGATTTTGACGGGGTGAGGCTGCCGCTCGCCCTCTCCTCCTTCCTTTTCTGACTCTCCTTCATGTAGGAGCTATTTATTTGTTGTTTTCAGAGTTAGATTAGTTTTTCTTATTGTGCGTTGATTTCATATTCTTTTGTGGAGCTAATCTCCCTATTCTATAGTTGTATCTGATGAGGTAGTGGTGCTCCGGCTGAATCCTATTCCGAGGTGGAGTTGTATCCTTTTTTATTCCCTTCCCTAACCCTTCTCCTTCCCTCTTCTCAGCCACCGGCACCCCTTTCCCAATTCCAGCACCCAACCATACTTCCCTCAGCAACATAACCTTGTTGTTCCACTTCCCAACCTTCATCCTGAAAGCAGCCACCACTTTCCCGCAGCAGATCAGTTGTCCAACCACTTCCCTTTCCTCCCAATCCAGCCTCCCAAATTACCATCAAACCCCTTCCTAACCGACCTAACAACCACTAATCCTTCACAATACCTTCACCCCATTGCCGGCACCACTCCACCCTTAAATCTTCTCTTTCAGTGCTTGTCGGAGATTAGTTTGTTATTGTGTTTACCCTTTCCGTTTGTGTCGGGTTGCAACCCTGACTCAGTATTAATAAAAGTTTGTCTTTGTGTTTCCGCTGAGTTCCACCTAGTTCCAGTATCACTAGAAGTAACAAACTTGCATTTCTTCAAATTGAGATAAAGCTTATGACTATAAAAAGTTTCAAGAATACTAGTCAAAATCATTGAATGAAACTGATCTCAGAGTTTACTCAAACAACGACACATAAGACAAATTTATTAATGACTTAAACAATGACCTAAACAATGTTACAATGATGACTCAAAAGATAAAAGTCAACACAAAACAAAAGCGTAGAGCAAAGATTTACAAATACTCGATAAAAGAATAAACAATAAACTTGATGAGGAGGGAGAGCGGTGATGCAAGGCGGGCAACTGCGGTGAAGTAGGAGAAGTGACTAGTTGTTGTGGAAGGGATGTGCAGCAAATGAACGAGGGATCCAACCACAGTTGGAGGAAGCTTGGAAGGGGCGGCGATGGTTGTGGCCTACAGGGAAGCTGTAGGGAGAGTTCGTTGGCTTGTTGTTGGCTTTCGGGGTTGTTGGGAGAAGGCTGGCAGCATGTTGGAGGGAGGAAGAAGCTGGGCTGCAACTGGTTGAGTGCAGGAAGGAGGCTGGACAGCGACCTACGAGGGTCAGGGGGCAGCGGCAGCATGCTGGGAGGAGTAAGGAGTGCTACAGCCTTGTTGGGAGGAGATTGACAGTAGTTTGAAGAGAGCAAGAAGCTAGGCTGCAGTAGGTTGGGTGTAGGGAGGAGGCTGGATGGCGGTCGGCAAGGGTACATGAGAAGTTTGGAAGCTGCCAGGGGTGCTGGAGTCAGGGAGCTGCAGCGGGAATAATGGAAGGATAGATAAATATCTCGACAGTGTCGAGCTACAGTCAGAGCACCACCCGGACACGTGGAGACGATCACCACCTCGGAAGAAGACGGCCAGAGCACGACCTCAACGTTTGATACAACCCTCGAAGGGAAAATACCAAGGTTAAAACCTGAATTTAGATATAAAAATAAAACCTATAACTCTAAGCACATCATTCCATATTTATAAAGAGGCTAGACTTATTTTAGGTAATAAAAATAAGGCAGGAGAATAAAATATAATATGATTTTCAAATTTTATGAAAAGATTTAAAATAAAAAAAGATTTAAAATAAGAAAGGACTTAAAATAAGAAAAGATTTAAAATAAGAAGGGAGAATAAAATATAATCATGATTTCAGATTTTAGGAAGGATTTAAAATAGGAAAGTGCTTAGGAAGGAAAGGTTGAGAGGGGGGAAAGGAAAGGTTGAGGGAGAGAGAAAAGGAAAGGAGAAAGGAAGGAAAAGGAAAAGTAGGGAAGGGAAGAAGGGAAAGGAAGAGGCAACAATCCCCACTCCCTTGATGACCAGTCGGTTCTTCCCCGAGTAATGCGTCAGAAATACTATAAACCAATATATTATCAAAATAGATAATACACAATCATCCTAGAATAGTTTGAGTACCTCATAAATAAGGGTCGAAAGGTACCAAGGCATTCCATAAGCCAAAAGGACATGACCTTACATTCATACAAATTTTTTTGTGTTTTGAAGGTGGGGTTCATTGCCCGGCCTTATACATATCTGATGATATCCGCTTCGCAAATCAAATTTAGAAAATATTGTGGCTCCTAAAAACTTGTTAAATATGTCTTCTAATCTTAGCACAGGAAAAACAAGGAAAAGGAAAAGTAGGGAAGGGAAGAAGGGAAAGGAAGAGGCAACAATCCCCACTCCCTTGATGACCAGTCGGTTCTTCCCCGAGTAATGCGTCAGAAATACTATAAACCAATATATTATCAAAATAGATAATACACAATCATCCTAGAATAGTTTGAGTACCTCATAAATAAGGGTCAAAAAGGTACCAAGGCATTCCATAAGCCAAAAGGACATGACCTTACATTCATACAAATTTTTTTGTGTTTTGAAGGTGGGGTTCATTGCCCGGCCTTATACATATCTGATGATATCCGCTTCGCAAATCAAATTTAGAAAATATTGTGGCTCCTAAAAACTTGTTAAATGTCTTCTAATCTTAGCACAGGAAAAACATATTTAATTGTAATCTAGTTGATCGCACTATTGTTAACAAACATTCATCAATTATCATCTTTTTTTGGTAGGAGAAGTGTTCTATGTTAAATTAAATGTTACTTCAACAGCTCATTGACCGTCTGTTGACCTCATTTTAGTGAGGTCTTAGGCTATTCCTTTTAGACCCTAGGATCTAGCTTTAGGAGTTCTTTACTGACTATCCTGACGGACTAGTCACGGAACCCACCTTACATGTAGCTTCGAACCACTTCTGACCCATTTTGTAAGACACTCGCATGAGTAGTCCCAAGCACTCGACTCTTTCATTGCGAAGTGCGGACTAACATGTAGAGAGCTCGAAAATGAGTTCCCATAGGGGCAGACGGCCTCAGGTAAACCCTTAATGACGTTCGAATTCGCGCGCACCATAATTTGACACTTTTTAGCCCGACCGTTGGCGAACTTGTCCGGACGATCCCGGATGACGAAACGGACCACACGGATGCGTCCGGGACGTCGATTTTAGCTAGGAAGGATACCCATATTGCTGTGATTCCACGCTCGCGTGAACGGCAACAAAATTGATGCACATTTTTTTACGTGACGTGGATCCGGGCTCGACTTAGGTTTAATTCGGGTCTGAATTGGGCTTCACACCTCAGCCATTTGATTTTAAAATTCAAATTTCGAATTTCAAATAAATCAATTAATTTGACATTAATTAGGGTATATTTGAAATTAATCTTTTCCAAATAATCATCCTCTCTATATGGAAAACAATTAATTTGGCGCTCAACGATGGAAGGGCGCGGCTATAGGATCGAGCGGGAGGCTTTATTCCAGGCATCGGACATAGCAGCTGCTGGTCTCCTCTCTCCCTCGCGCGGAAACCCTCGCCCGTCTCCCTGCACTAAGCCGCTCGCCCGCACCTCGATTCCCTCTGCATCGACAGGAGCCTTCGGTTCGCCGGCTTCCCTCCTCACTCGATCCCCTGCTTCGCCTCTGCCGCTCGATTCCGCCTCCTTTCTCCTCGCTCGACCGAACCGCACGCTCGCCTCGCCGAAAACCCGCGCCCGTTCGATCCCGCCTCCCGCACCGAAGCCGCGAGCTTCTCCCGCATTCGACGCGCCTCTTCCCCTCATCCCGCACGCCTCTTCCTCCTTGCAACCCAAGCCGCACGCTGCGGAACTCCCACACTCGCCTCTCCCTCTCGACACCGGAGGTTCGCTCGGCCTTCTCGCCCCTCCTCGACGGAAGCACTCGCCTTCCTCATCCGCCGGGAGCCGAGATCCCTTCTCCTCTCTCCCTCGCGACCGGACCGAGACTCCTCTTCCCCGTGCACAAGAAGCACCGCAACTCACCCGTTCGGCCCTCTCGCACGTGCGCAAACTTCCCGGTTCGCCTTTTCCCCCGCATTGCGCCTTCCCCTCGACATACCTCTTCATTTTGCTCCTAGCCCCAATAATTCGGGTAAAATCCGAACCTTCTCCTCTAATTTGTGGCATATATGGCTAGAGATCTTTTGGTCATGAATTTCTTTGTTATTATGCAATTTAATTCCTAAGTTTGTTCAATTTCGTTTCTAGCTATGCCACCTTTCTTTACTCATGAAAATATGGATGAAGCGATTAGCATATGACTTATTCTCTTATAGTATCTCACAAATTTTTGGATTTCTTTTGCCTTGGATCCACGACAAGGGATGGGTTTTGCTAGTGGGTGGACATTGAATTCTTACTTTTATGCTTGAGATTCTTTCCTGTTGCTCTATAAGATTACATGCATAACTCCATATTTTTGTCATCTTTTTTTTAGAAAGAGCACTTATTTTTCTTTTGAAAGACTAATATGGCCACCAAAGAGGCAACGATGTTTTCTTGGCATGTTTTGAGTTGTTGTGGGAAGGATAATGCTTCTTTGCCATTTTATTTTTTTTTATTATTCCGGACATTCGAATGCAATCATTATGATGCTCCAAAAGAGCATCCACTTCAAGATAAAATTCTCTTTGCTTGTTTTGTACTTTGAACATCTAAATGCAATCACCACTATGCTCCAAATGATCGTTTGTTGCAGGAGTTAAATGACTCTTTGACGGTTTTATTTGAAAATTGGAAGAATCGTTTCTCGCTCTATATGCTTGCTGATTTTGGGGTGCTTTAAAAGTTATTTTTGCTTTATATACTTGTTGTTTGAAACATTGGTGCCTGCAAGGAGCTGGAAAGTAGTCTGTTAGAGGTTTGGGAAAGTTGTTAGTCGCTGTAGAAGCCGCCGGCTATAGCTCTAAATGCCTGTAGGTGTCTGTAGAAAGCGGCCGCTTGTCGTGTGAGAAGCCGATAAGTGTCGTTTGGGGTTTTAAAAAGCTCGTTGTGAGCCGTTTAGGCTTAAACTGTTTGAGAGTGCTGTCTAGCCCTTAGAAAGAGTCATTTAGCCGTTTGAAGTCGCCGGAAGTCGTCGTTAAGTCGTCGTCTAGTGTTTGGGATGGTCGTTAGGTGCAGAAATCGCTGTTAGGAGCTTAGAAAGTGCTGTCCGAGCCATCGTGAGTGTTGTTCGGGCCAATTATGTGTCTGTCTAGTGGCTCGTGATTGTTGTTTGGATCATTTTAGAGCTTTAGGAGGGTTGGAAGAAAGGTACAATGGCTGTTTGGAATATTTGAAAGCCACATAATTACTCGTCGAAGCTTAGGAGTGCTTATAGTTGCTGTCCGAACCTTCTTATTGTTGTTCGAGCTTTAAACTTGTCGCCCCGAGCCATGAAGTCCGAGGACTTCGTTTGGAGTGTCTAATCACCGCCCCGAGTCGTAGGAGGTCATAGAGTCATCGTGTAGGCTTGCTAGCTGCTGCCCGGCAATACTTTGACGCACCATTTGAACATTTTTTTTTTAGCCCGACTCACTTGCTTTTACCGTTTTTTGGCTTTACTAGTTTCGGAAGTGGGTCGGCATCCTTTGATTTCTTGTTTTATTTTTCTTTTAAAACGGTTAAGTCACAAAAAGGTGAATTTCTGATTTAACTTAAGGAAGGGTAAAACATTCTTAATCACTGCAAACACAATTCACAAGATAGAGCTTCCTAGACTCTAGGAAGCACACCCTAGGTGAGAGCCCATCCACCTAATCCTCGCATGAGCTTCCAGGACCTAGGAGCACACCCTGCGTGAGAGCCCATCCACCTAATCCTCGAATGAGCTTCCTGGATTTTAGGAGCACAACCTTAGGTGAGAGCCCATCCACCTAATTCACAGCATAGGCCTCCTAGACCTTAGGAGCACTCCCCATGGTAAGAACCCATTAACCTAATCCTCGAATACACAGTGAAACTAAGTACCTGACCCTAATTCACAAACTGTTCGAGACACTAGACGCGGGGACGCACCGAGGCTTGGTTCACCCTTAATTAAATCAAATAATGAAATTCCCTGAAATGACTTAACCAATAATGAAACCCAATGCTCCGGGATTTGAGCTTGAGTATTACACTCGCATCCTTCCTGCAATCGGGACATTTGTTTTGCACACATATGGATTATCGACTGGAATAAGTCCGAGGTCTCAGTGTATGCGAGGCGATGATAATAATGCTTATGTGTGTTGTACGAAGGATACGAGGGATACGAGGGATAATTAAAATAGTATCTCCTACTTCAAGGACCCTCCATAAGGGGAGAGGAAAGAACCGATGATACTATTCGCCGACTCTTGGTGAGATCGTTTCCCCCGACGATCTTAGGTCGTTAGTAGTTCTAACACGATTAGAGTGACTCACCGCTGACTATTATTTTACAAAAAAAAATAAATAAATAAAGAAAACAAAAATCTCTTTTGTCTTATAAAAAAGAACTCGCATAAAAACTTAAACAACAACTTTTGCATTTGAAAATCAAAGAACTTTGTCCTTATAAAATATATAAAGGCCCATTAGCTAATACTTGGATCGGGTTAAGAACTACCCTCCTAGATCGTCGGGCTCAGTAACTCTTATCCAAGGCCGGATAACGACACGATCCAATCTCCGAGCCCCCACCTCTACCGATGTCTTATACCCAGTTCCGATCTTTCATATGTGACTACGAGTTTTGTTCACGATTTCTACGACTTGTTTTCTTTATTTTCCGACTTTCGTGTCGGTTTTCTGCTCTGCTTACTTCCTCTGCAAGTTTATTTAAATTCACTGCAAATCATACATGCTTGCAATACAAATCATACGACGGTAGCAGATGCCCAGGTACACATTTACATTTTAAGTACTGCAATTTCATTTGTCTACTTTACTGCACTTTACTTTCCAGCACTTTTATTTGCCAGCAATTTACTTTACTCTGCATGCAAAACTGAAAACAACAACAAAACCTGAAACATTGAAACACATTTGGCAAAACTGTTTGAACCTTAGACATTAGGGCTGCTACTTCAGCAAGGAGCATGGAGCAAACCACAAGCGGATGTGATCGACATTCTACAATAACATGCCGAGGAGCTTGGATCGAGAAGAGGATCTTCAATAGCAAAACTCTTCCTAGTTTAAATAACAACTTATAGGACTTCGAGGTAGCTCGCCCAGCGTGACGTAAACCCTCACTTTCCTCTTTAGGCTTCTGTGCAACCGTCTTGCGCAGCGTAAGTCCCAACACGTTTTAGGTTCCGAGGTTGTCGTACGGTACGACGTAAACCCTCATATCTCTGCGGGCTATTTGCATAACCGGGTATTATGCAAATGTAAGTCCCAAATAATAAAATTGACAGTGATTAAACATTTAATTAACATCGTCTCCAAAACGCACCGCGACAAGAGGATAGTGGGAAGTCATCGGGGTTCGCCTCGTATCCGTGACATCCCCTACCTTTTCTTTCCTTTAGACTCCGAAAATAATCTGCTCCCATTCGAGTCACTCCCACTTGCTTTTCCACGTCCTACCGCGAAAACCTAAACCCTCGAATTCTCGAAGACGTAACCACCGATCCTTATCGAGAGTTTTCTCGAGCCGACACCAGCTATTCTGAGATGTAATTAACTATGGGGCTTGCCTTTATAGTGAACTCTGGAACCTGCGTAAAATAAACTCTACCTAGCTTTTTCTATTATGCATTTGAACTTTTCGGTCACACATAAAGCGTTCGCAGATCAAACTGGATGTCAAGAGTCTTTTAATGTAGATGATTGGCTCTACCGTCGCAGGATACACTAATCTTTCGAGTATGCTAGATTATTTGTGACACCGTACACGATTACGCAAATTACTGGACAAATGAGATCCAGGCGGTCTCATTTTTCAAAATTAAAATACACTATTTTCAAAACTATTTTCAAAATCATATACCTTTTTATATTAAACTAAATCACCAAATTTTTTTAAATTCTTTTAAAAACAAAAAAATGTTGGCCGACACCGTCTATTGGCATAATTTCATGCCCTTAAGACACTCACTCAATATTGTGGCAGGTTAGGAAGAGAAACACCAGAAATTGGATCAATTTGGTGATGAATGGTACAAGGAGGAGACAAACTAGAAGGTAATTCAGCTGGAATTAGATCTGTGACTGCTGACCCAATTGCTGAACACCCATGGGCAAAGTGGTGGTGGCTAGCTCTCAGTTAGGATCAGAAAAGACTACAGAAAAGGAGGATTTTGGCCTCTTTAAAAGTGTTTGGAGTAATGGAGAACCCTGCGGTTTGACTGTAGATGCAGGTAGAAGTCCAAGGTTCTGCCCTTCTTCCATTCAAAAGAATATATACTTGCTCGGCAATCATAAGTGGCTCCGATGTCTCTCATGGTTGACCATGCATGAGATGGAACACGTCCATTTCCAGAACATCACATAGCAATTCACACACAAAATGTTTGCCAATAGAAAAGGTCAAACTGCAGAAATCCAAAAAAAAAAAAAAAAAAAAAAGCCATTATCAAAAAGCAAATCACATACCTTACCACTGATGGTGTGGAAACTGGCGTGTCCTTGGGACAACGTATTCTGTCACAGGGCTGTATGTAATTTCTCTAGAACACAAAAAAAGAGGTTCACCTTCATTTCAGAATCCCCCATTGTCGTTTCTTTCTGTTGCTCTTCATTTCCAAGTTCCCCTTCTAAAAGTTGAATCTGTTTGTCGAAATAGGCATTCATTAAACTCATATCCGGGTTGAAGGCAATGAAAACACTTCAAATTGGATGATCTATAGTATGGGTTTTCCTTCTCCGGGTATATAGCATTGAGGGAACCCTTTTCAATGTTTGCCAAACTGGGTTGGACTATAGTTTGAGACTGAAGAGAGCTCAGTTTGAGAGTTATAGGTGTGGTTCTGTTGCTGACTTCTGATTGTTCAAATGCTAGTTTCCGGAAGAAAACTGTTTTGGACAATCCTATTAATTTGCATTTGCTTGGGACAATGACCAAAACGAATTTAGCTGCAATTTGTCCTGAATTGCATCCCGTAGTCCCCCATGTAACGGGCAACTAATTTATTGTTCAATTCATTGAGATTATTTCGTGTGTTAAGGTGATGAAATTCTTCAGCATATTTCCTTGACATATCTATAGCCTTGATTGAGCATAATGTTGATATTGTATATATAACATTTGCTCATATTCAGTGGGTATAAGAAATGTCCCTAAACAACTGCTTCAGTCTAAACCAGCTGCAGACTAATCCCTTTCCCTCACGTCTTGCGTCTGCTGTAGTTGCAGCCATTATGCCGTTGCTCCCCCTTCTAACTGCAGGCAAGATACTTCACTCACGTTTCTGTTGAGTTTCCCATATATTCAAAGAGGATTTTGATTGACTGTTCTCAATCTAAATGATCCTCAATGTGTATATGTCGATAAAAGAAAGTAAATATCCAGCTTAACACAATTAGTTGCGACCATGGTAATGATTAATATACCTTCTCTGAGTTGTGGTTTCTACTCGACCACACTCATCTTCGTTCGATTCAGAAAAATACAATCATCTCTTCACATCCATTTCAGTATCAGATTCGAGAAAACTCCAAAGTTCGGCTAGAGAGTGTCTAGCATCGAGGTTTCTCATAGGAACAAAGCAATAATGGCTACCAAACATCCCAATCCCGGTATGAAATTTCTAAAATTTCCGAACTTGATACCATATATCCTGCACCTCAATTCCACAGAGAGTTTGACAAGTTTCGATCGTAGACTTTTCGCTCTGAATGAGATAGCTACAGAGAAGTAGGGAGGAAGATGGGGAAGGTGGCAGCAACAAGGGGCGCAGGGGTGTAGAACTGTTCGACGGCTGAACAGCAAGCAGGAGTGGGTTGGAAGGGGCGGCAGCAAGCAAGGAAGGGGCTGAAAAGGGCGGCAATAAGCAGCAAGTGGGTTGGAAAGGGCGGTGGCCAGTGGACTGGAAGGGTCGACAACAGGCGGTAGAGGGGTTGGAAGGGGTGGCATGAAGCAGATGATATAAGGAAGCATACAATCATGGGATGAGTTATAGCCAGAGTACCGCCTCACTGTTGAATAAAACACTAATAGGGGAGAAAGATACGCAGGAAGTTGTCCTGATCGAAATCTCAAAGCAAAAACTGAACCCTAACCAAAGAAAACAGCATATATATAAGAGAGGGGCGGGGTCTTGTCTTGGGCGACAAACCTATCCCAATAGAAAAGGTCAGCCAGCCCTTGAACCTCCCCCGTTGAACCGGTTCAACCCAGGGATGAGTCCCATGTCATGTAGACTAAAAAAACATGAAACAAACGAAGAAAAATAAGCCTGGTATACTTTTCTACATCTTCTGTCTCCCAGGATACAATAGTTGTGTATATAAATTCTATTGATAAATACTAGTCGTATCAATAGACTAATGATGAAAAAGTGAAAATAAAGCAGTTGAAAGAATCACGAGTAGAAGTGGTGGTAAAATGTTTCTCAAGGGCAACCGTGCACCATATCACCAACGTAAAGCAGTTGGATTCATTGATTTCTAATGCTGAGCCAAGCATATTTTGCTTCAGAAACGGATGGATAAAGATCTTTATTCAGTAAAGCAAATGCCTCAAATAAAAGGATGTCCAATATCAAAATAAAAATAAAACAATAAGTCACAGAATGCAATTGGTTAATTGTGAACTAGTATACCAACTAGCCAGGACTACTTTATTATGAATATATTAGTCCTTTGACTTTAGAGGCATCACTTTGCCAAAAAAATGCATAAAATGAGACATAAAAATAAGAAAGATAAACAAACCGTTGATAAGATTTGCTTCAACACATGGGAGACCACTATATCGGCAGGCTGGAGATCAGCAACAGCAGCACCGGGCTCCCCATGCTGAGCAATTAAAATCAACATGACAAATTTAACTGAGAGCAAATCAAAACTTCTAATAGGCATATATTAAAAAAAGAAAAAAAGAAATTATTTGGGTACCTTTAACCATCACAATGCAAAGGCCAAGTCAGTCTCAACTGTTAAAAGAATACCAAAAACCATCCCACACAATTCCACTCCCTCACATAAAAATCTGTGTACTGTTTCAATTAAATCTATTTTTATTTTTAAGAAACACTGAAACTGACATATGTATGTGTGTATGTATGTATAAAGGGAGAGCGAGAGAGAGGATGGTGGCTTCTCCAGGGGTATATTATATTTTCGTCCTACACTACCTCAGGTATGATAGTGTAGTAATATTGACGAGTTCCAACCTTCCAAAATTTATAATAGAATGTAATGAGTCATTACTTACAGTAAGCTTATAGGATTATTACCCCCAAATGGTTAGCTCAATTTATAAAATCTAGACGTCATTAACTTAAATTTTTGCAGTCACAATATAACCCCACTTTTAGAAATGTAGACGTCATCATTAACTTCAAATATTGCAGTTTCACACTATAACCCCACTTGTCATACAAAATCAAAAGACAATCCAAGGCGATCCATGATAATTAGTATTTCGAGCGAACTTACAATTCCTAGTCCAAGCTCCATCAATCCTGGACCTAGCCGGTCAGATGTGACATGGCCTGGCAATGTGCAAACTGAGAAGGCAACTCCCATTGTTCCCACTATTTCGGATGCATGTTTTGCTTCCGCAGCCACATCAGCTAGGGAAAGACCAGCAGCTGCAGCAGCCCCAGCAACCTATCATGAAAAAAATTATAAACTAGTGAACAAAATAAGGATTAGAAAACAAATAGAGCACAAAATCAAAATGTACTATTAACCATGTACTCATCAAGAATTATATATTAAAGATGCATTCAAATTATCAAGCACTAAATTGCCATATCCCCCAATTTAATCACTTAACTATAAAAATGATCCCTCATGGAGTAACTTGGATCAATTTGGTATAATCAAGAGACTAAAATGGAATCAATATGTCGGCCGCTGAATGTTTAAGATTTAATTTAATATATATGTATATTAGTTTTGAAAGTAAAACTTTAAATTTTAAAATATGAGAATGGACGAATCTCATTTATTTAATTGTTTACATGAACGAGTGTAATATAGCAAGCATCGTGTCTATTCCGAAGAATAGACACCCTACTTGACAATATCGCTTGATCAAATAAACCACAAAATTCATGACATCCGTTTCGTGTCACGAACCTTTATGTAGATCGACAAATTCTCCTATTTAATACGAAAAGAATTAAATAGTGTTTATATAATTTCGGTTCATAAAGTTCTCCCTATAACAATGCTCCCTATAATCAATTACCCCTCAAATGACCGAAGTCACTCAGAGAACTCTCGATTTAAATCGTGTTTATATCTTCATGAATTAAATGAGAGGTTTTCAACGTAATGTGATAAGAGGAATCCAACAAATTGAAAGCGCGATATGGAATAGATTATTTCGGAGTCAAAGAAAAGAGAGGTAAAAGATATCACGGATCTCGAGGAAAGCCTTGATGACGTCTCAAACTATCCTAATGTTGGGCTTCAAATTTTGGAAATGAATTTATTTTTAGTTTCAATCTTGCCAATTAATTATAGGAATTACATTTAAATAATCACCTGATTATACAAATAACCTGAAAAGTAGAGGATTTACGCCGTTTCGGACGACGACCTCAGAATCCTAAGCGAGTTAGGGCTTATATCAGACAAGAAGGCTATGCAAGTGCCTAAAAGAACATGTGAGGATTTATGTCACGACTAGCGTGACTACTTCAAGCTCCGCATTGTCATTTGATTTACCAATGAATGATTTTATCGATGTCGACATAGGTTTCATTGTTGAAGATGGCCGTGTTGCCTATCGCTCGCTCAGTCTCAGCTTCGTAGCTAAGAGGTTGAGTTTTCTAATGTGGCAAGTTAAAATGTTCAATCACGTGGCCCTATGATCGAGTTCTTCTAAACATCTATGCAAATATGTTTAAAGTTGTACAGTGTGTAGCAGGGTATAAAGCAGTAGAATATAGCGCAACGTACTAAAAAGGAGCAGTAGCAAGTATGAATAACACGCTGTAAATGTAAACAAACATGTATACTTGAGAGATCCGCTATCAGTAGTAAGCTAAAGTGCGTCATGCAAGCGAAAGCCAAGCAGAAACGAGAATATCGTCCGTAAAGTCTCGAGAAAAGACGGCGAACGACTCACGTACGAAGACTCAAGAAAGTGAGTAACAAAAACAAAGTAAAGTCCTCAAAACCTCGGAAAATCCTAAAAAGAATCCACGAGTGCTTCATCTAAAAATCATACGAAAAAATCCGAAGAGAACCGCAAAGCACTCGGCCTGGACTCAGGTTCGAATCGCTGTAAGATCGCTCGGAGGTCGTCGAGCGCTACTCGGACACCCGAGCGTATGTGAGCTCGCTACTTCAACTGTAGGGTATCCTACTAAAACTAACTCAGGAGAGTGTTCCTCAACCCAAGACTGATAATCGACAAGTGGACAACCGGATTTTATAATATGGTTTTAAATTTTGTATTTTTAGTGTGCACGTGGATTTCAGGCATACAAAAGAGAATTTTATATCAATTTTTGATTTAGTGGAAATATGTTTTTTTTTTTTTGCAAAATGTAGTATCATATTCTTATCAGATTTTTGAAAGTTAGGATTGTCCACGAATCGATCACTTCGTCAGGTGTAGGGTCACTAACAATCCTAAGAAGGTACGAGTGTCTCGCTTGCCTTATAGCGGTGAATGATACCGTCATCCTACGGTTCACCGGGACCATAAAGCGAGTCCTGGTGTCGTAGGATGAGATATCATTTCACTCTACCACCGGTGTGCCTTTAGCATCATCGCCGTCATTGCCCCAAGACAACAAAACCAAAACCAACTCCGAGTGAAGCGGGGAAAACATGTCAATCAACGGGAAGGGGAAGGAAATGAGATTAACCCGCCTCCAAATCCGAGAAAGATCAAAACGGGTGGAGGGTTAATCTAAAACGCCCCTAAAACACGTAAGAGTAGAATACTGAAAGCGAAGCCCGAGTTCCTTGAATCAATCTTGAGGATATCACTTTCTTACTTAGGCATAACTGGATCGACCCCAAAAAAAAAAGGAGCGTCCTTTGCATTCAGATAAAACCAAACAAAAAGAAAGGAAATCCGACAATCTTTTTAAAAAACACATAAATCAAACGGGAAACGAATGAGTAGGGAAAAACCACTACTAGAATCTCCAAACCCGTACTAAAATCCAGACTTTTTTTTTAATCTCGAATTAATTTCCAATTCCTAAAACACAGGCTCTCCCAATGGGTTCACCTACAGGCTCGGGACCAAGATTACAACGAAGAGGAGAATCCGCAAACTTCCAATACATAAGAAAGTGAATGTACAAGCCCACAAGCCTCCAAATTAAGCACCAATTCCACCAAATGAAGCATCTAAGGCATGTCTCAAGTATCGTGCTCAATTTCTTTCCCACAAGCAAATCGTGAAACATTTCCAAATCGATTCAATCAACCTCATGATACAAGTATAGCAAAAAGCAAGGCCACCACCACATCAATCACCCTACCAAGGCCCTCGACCAATGCTACAAACAAGGAGAAAGGGCACACTGCCAAGCTCCTAAAAAGGACAAGCAGAAGTAAAGCCTCCCAAAATCCAAATCACCACAATGAGGCTCACGGCCAAGCCCCATATAAGCCTCTCACACTAACCCCAACTCCTCACAGGTGCATGAAAATAAGTTCACTAGATAACCAAAAAGTTCAGCCCATATAAAGCTCAAACCAAGCTAACACAAAGCCTAAACCCGAGCCATACAAAGGCTGCAAAGAGGGAGGCTATAGGAATAGCAAGAACCAAAACCGATCCCCAACATGCCATGGGGACAGCTGCTAGGCAGCAGCAAAACAAGAACAAAACAGCCCCCACCTCAAGTGCCAAAGGGGGCAGCCAACATTAATTGAAAACAAAGAAATAAAAGGCTCCCAAACAGGCGCAAAGGAGCAGCTACCAAAAACATCAGAAACAAGCTCTCGAGTAGGGGCCAAGACAAGCAAACCGAGACTTCACAAAGCCCCCAAAATCCAACTCAATGTAAGGATGAATCCAAGCTACAGAATTAAGCATGAAGCTAAAGCAAAACACCTCCATATATTCAACATAACAATGTATAGAGCTATTATATACTTAGCATGAGAACAAACATGGGGCTTTCCAAAGTAAAGTAAAACTTCTCCCTAGCATACCATTTTGACAAAGCAAAGCTACAAGGAGCAAGAAACCGAGTCCCATACATGCATATCGAAAAGCTAAACAAGTTCCTCCATAACTCATGCCAAATAAGAGTAAGTAAGGGGCCTTATAATGCATACCCCAACATGCTAATAAGAGAGGCTAATACCTTGACTTAAAAAAAAAAAAAATAAAAAAATAAAAAAAAATTTCATGCCTTAGATAATAGAAAAGATAGAGAGGAGAGTTCACAACGTGGCCTATCTCATTTCCCTAAGCAAATCACCAACATTTCATATAGAACATGCTCAAAATCTATAATCCTACTCATGCTTCAATCAATAAAGTACTCCCAAACATCCACATAAGCTCATACTAGCATGCCACTATGTAAAGGAGGTAAGAAAACATCATTTTAAGCAATCAAACAAGTCATTTCATAACACATGAACATCCAAATCGAAAATATAAGCTAGTAAAGCCGAACCAAAAGCAAGTGCCACGGCACCTCTGGCCAAACCGAGAAGGAGAAAAGGGAGAAGAGAGTATCGACGAACGTAGAGCACACAAGAAGAGCAAAGCAAATTGGGTTCCAATCCAACAAAGACTTCCCCACCTCCAAGAGAAATCACCCAACCCTAAATTCATCCTAAAACGGGCCTTTATAGGCAGAGGAGGGAAAGGAAAGCCGCTCCTTACTCCGCAAAGCCGGACGCAAGTGGGGGAAGGTCAGGGAGATGGCGACAAAGTGTCGCAGCCAAGAGCCGAGGCTCGGCAGCAGGGGTATGAGTCGAGCAGGAGACAAGGCCGCGTGGGAGATCACGCGATCTCGCAGGGATAACGGCCGCAAGGAGGTGCCACGCTCGAGCGCGGGAGAAGGCTAGCAGCTCCCTCACACTCGTGCGGGACGGGAGAGTGTAACCGAGGGGTGAGGCGAGTGATTAGTGCTTGGGGTAGGTTTAAATAGATTTAATATATATTTATATTATTAATTTTATTAAAGTCAAGCCCAAAATCACAATTTTCGCTCCGACAGGCGATCGTCGCAAATTAAATATCAATTTTAGGTAAAAATGACGTTCCAGACGCATCAGCGAAGTCTGTTTCGTCATCCGAGATTGTTCGGATAATCTCGTCGACGGTCACGTCGGACGTGCGTCAAATCCGACATTTTCTGAAATTCTGACTCAACGTCGCTCGTCCTGGCATTCTGGTCTCAATCTTGATTCGTCGAGGAGCGATTGAAAGCGTCGAGGCCGCAGATCAAAGAATTTGTGCGCAGTGGTGCAAGAAACGTGCACGAGACTGTCCTAAGGTCTGGTAGTCCTATGGGAACTCAATTTGGATTCTTAATGTCAATTCCAACCTGCTATGAGCTAGCGGTACGGAATTTCGTCTGGGATTCCAAAAGAGTGACGAAGTGGCTTTAAGCAATCTAAACTAAGGTAGGACCATTGCTAGGAGTCTAAGATCGTCGGGGAAGCTCCTAAAGCTAGAACCCTAAATCCTAGGAGGAAAAATAAACCTCGATAAAAGTGAGGTCAACACAATATCGTATCACATTTTCTCCATGAGAGACCATTTTGGATTAATTTTGTAAAATGGTGGGGCTATATTGGAGAAGTGTGATACTAAAACTAAATTAGCCAAATGACTAGTCAGAGACTATTTCACAATTGACCCTATGCATATGTGTATGTATTATCTTGATAAAAGTAAGGTAATTATTATCTTTCAACTTGACTTTGTGTTTGTAATTTTAAATAGTTGTCAAACTCAAGATCACACAAATGATTGTAAACTACAACTTGAACTATGTTGATTAAGTGATGCGGGGCACCTCTAGACACGCATCAACTGCCGCACGCCAAACAGGCTCGGCATAGGCGAGAGAAGGGCTGACCGGTCCTTCCATGTGCATGGTTCCCTCTTATTTGGCGAAAGGCCCACTCTTCTTTACCCAAAGTCTATATATATGTTATTTGTTGTGTATTCGATCAATTTTTTTTTGCTTTAGTTTTCCGT
The DNA here is from genome assembly GCA_022702705.1 of Papilionanthe hookeriana x Papilionanthe teres. Classification (NCBI taxonomy): domain Eukaryota; kingdom Viridiplantae; phylum Streptophyta; class Magnoliopsida; order Asparagales; family Orchidaceae; genus Papilionanthe; species Papilionanthe hookeriana x Papilionanthe teres. The sequence goes on along the minus strand of CM040425.1, from coordinate 70,493,355 downwards.
CGTCGACGTCTTTCACCCTTATTAGGGTTGTATCCGAGGACAGGTGGTGCTCCTGCTATATCCTGTTCCAAGGTGAAAATTATCTCCTCATATTTCCTCCCCCTTATCCCCTCGCCTGCTTGTTTTTGCCACTCCCTGCACCTTCTTGCTGCCGCCACTCCCTGCACCTTCCTGCTTGTTGCCACCACACCCCGCACCTTCCTGCTTGCCGCCGCCCATTCCTATATGACCCTAACCTATTGTATTCCTTTCCTAGTCCCCTCACAGCCGCTTTGCATGCTGTCGCACCACGAATAGTCCACAACCCCCACTCCCCGTAGTTGTCGGCACCTTCCCACCTCGCCCTAATAGCGTTTTTGTGTTTATTGTTTTCCTACTTCAAGTGTCATTTATTATAACTCTATTTATTTTTTTGTAATAATATTTGCTTCCCTTATTGGGTTTTAGGTTAACTCCAATATCATTTTATATCAGAGCTAGTCTAACCCTAGTCCTACCTTAGAGTTTCTAGCATTTTTCCTCCATAACCCAAACCAACTTCCACCCACCCGAAGAAAAAAAAAAAAAAAAATCTTATCTTTTCTCATTATCATACCCTCTCCTACTCCCACATATCCAAACCGTAACCATGCGACCTAGGAGCCACATGTCGAAACTTATCCTCGAAGAGATATAGCGAGAATTCTGTTCACTTCAATAGAGGCTTGTAGAAATTGATGACTAAACCCACAGAGAAATTACCCTCAATCTTGATACAAAAAGTCAAAGGAGAAAAAAATGAGAATGAGAATCCCTTCCACAGGGACGGCTTCGGTGATGAGGAAAACATGAGTCAACGCTTCAGAATTCATTATCCAAGAAGGCTGAGAGAGGAGACGGTGTATGTAGGATATAGAGATTTCATAGTGAAAATAGATCCGTTGGAGTTCAAACGAGGTATAGACCGAGAAGATTTAATCAATGATTGTAGTCGATTAAGAGAATCTTCGAGTACAAAGAAGTGTCAGAAGACAGGAGATTGAAGCTCGCGATAATCAAATTGAAAAAGAAGTGCACTTTGTAGTGGGAAAATTTGCAGGACAAAGAAGGAAAGAAGCAAAAAAATTAACAGATGGAAGAAGATGAGGAAAGAGATGCATAGAAAATACTTATCTCCTCACTGCCATCAGGATATGTTTTTGAGACTCCATCAACTACAACAGAGAGACCTATCAATAGAAGAGTTCGCAACACAGTTTGACTAGCTTCAGACTAAATGAGAGTTGTTCGAGCCAAATGAATATAATATAGCCAGATATTTGGGAGGCCTAAAACCAACTATCAGTATCAATGTTCAAATACAGTTCTATTGGTCACTAGAAGATATCCACACCTTAGCCTTGAAAGTAGAGAGCCAGCATAAACAAAACAAACAACCACCTACAGCTACAATTACCAATAAAGGTACATCTGGATGAGTTGGGAACATTGGACAGAAAAGTGACGACATATCTGAGTGGAAAGAGCTCGAGAAGAGTAACTCGTCCAGTATAGTGTCTACCAGTAGATGATTTAGGTGTCACAGCTATGACACAGCCTCCAACTGCATCACGAGCCTATTTATTTCCTTCATAGAGCAGGGTGTCGTCGATGAAGTAAACGAGGAGGAAGCAGAGGAAGTGAGCGAGGAATTTCACCTCCAAGGAGATGAGAGAGAAATGCTAGTTGTAAGGAGATTCCTATAGACTGAGCTAGGAAAAGATCATTTGTGACCAAGGCATAGTATTTTTCGCACTAAGTTTATTGTCAGAAGGAAGGTCTGCAGCTTGATTATTGATGGTGGGAACTATGAGAATGTGGTCTTCACTCTGATGGTGAAGAAATTGGATTTGGCCATGCAGAAACATCCTCAATCATAATCCCTTATATGGCTCGATATGGGAGATAAAATAAATGTGGATCAACAATGCTTAGTTGAGTTTTTTATTTAGGGTCAGCTACAAGAGCAGGTGCAGTGCGAAATGGTATCCATTGAAGTTTGTCGCATTTTATTGGGAAGGCTGTGGCAATTCGACCGCAAGGCCCAGCATGATGATTTCAAGAACACTTATTCACACAAGTAGGCAGAAGACGCATAGTTCTTTTGCCCGTTAGAGACTCAACAGTAGTAGACATCGCATAGGAAACGGTGGTCCCATGAGCCACCTTTTTGCAGTCAATACGAGAGGCTACGGTGGTAATGACCTTAGTCATGTTTGAGAAAAAGGAGGACATTGTGATGCTAGAGCCTATGCAACACAGTTAGGTGACTTTTAAGATGTGATAACTGACAGTCTTTCAAAGGAATTGCCAACCCTGAGGGACATTTAGCATGTCATAGATCTCATCGTTAGAACAATGCTACAAAATAGGCCTGCCTACGAATTCACACTTGCAAAGTATGAGGAATTACAGTGACAGGTAGAGGACCTTGTGGTAAGGGGCTTGGTAAGAGAGTACCATCCTATGTGTTATCCCTGTATTGATGGTGCCTAAGAAAAATGGATCGAGAATGTGCATGGATAATCGAGCTAGCAACAAGATCACCATCAAATACGAGTTCCCAACGCCTCATTTGGATGACATCTTCAATCAGTTGCATGGAGCCATTATCTTTTCCAAGATTGACTACGCAGTGGATTTCACAAAATCAGGATGAGACCAAGAGACGAGTGGAAGTCTATTTTCAAGGCCTGAGATAGATTATATGTGTGACCAATCATGTCTTTCGGATTGTCTAATGCACCCAACACATTCATGAGATTGATGCATCAAGTGTTCTGAGCTCACATCAGGAGTTCGTAGTAGTGAACTTTAATGACATCCTTGTATATAGTAGATTCGTGAAGGAATACCTGCAAAGACCTGAGGATGGTCTTCGAAGTTTTGCAATCGAAGAAATTATGTGTCAGCCCAAAGAAGGACCACATCCTGACAACAAAGGTATGATTTTTGGGCTATATTGTGTCTAACACAAGCATCCGGATGGATCCTGCAAAAATCAAGGCCATCTTGCACAATCCTTTACCGAGTTGAACAATTTCTAGGGTTAGCATCATTCTATAGGCGGTACATCAAGAGCTTCAACACCATCCCTGCTCCCCTGACAACTTTTGAAAAGAGAGAAGTTCTAGTGGATGAAGGCAGTTAGTCCAATTTCGTTATTCTGGAGAAGAAGGTGACTCGGGCACCAGTATTGGCGTTACCATACTTTAGTTAGCTATTTAAGGTAAAATGTGAACTTCATATGTGGGGATCAGAGCAGCACTAAGCCAGGGAGGACACCTCATAGCCTTCTTTAATGAGAAGTTAAATGAGTCTAGGAGAAAGTATTCAACTTATAATAAAGAGTTCATTGTTTGCTGACGAGCATGTTACAGATCATGAGGCTTTGAGATTCTTGAACAACAAGAACAAGATAAGAGGTCGACATGCTTCATGGGTGGAGTTCTTGGCATCATTTCATTTCGTGCTTAAGCAAAATGCGGGAAGCCAGAATCGAGTAGCAAATGCACTGAGTTGGCGTCATTTGTTGATCACTTCTATGCATACGCAAGTCAAAGAATTTGAGGTAGAGCAAGAGTGATTGGGACAGATGAAGATTTCAAAGAGATATGGAGGCAGTGTCAGAAGAAGCCTGCAAGGCAGTATCACGTGTATGATGGTTATTTGTTCCACCAGAATAAGTTGTGTATTTCTTGATGTTAGCTAAGAGAGTCCATCATTCAGGAGAGTCACAACGGAGGACTTATAGGACACTTTGGCAGAGGTGATCCACTCGGGCGAGAGTACTCTTTTTGGCTCTGATTGATGAGAGATGTGAAGCAACATGTGAAGCAATGCGGAATTTGCCATGTGGCCAAAATCAGAGGGTAGAATCCAGCACTGTACACTCTATTACAAGTACTAGAGGCCTCATGGGTGAATGTTAGCATGGATTTAGTGGTTGGTCTTTCGATGACACCGTAGAACAAGGATTTTGTGATGATTTTGGTGGATAGATTCTCGAAGATAAACGGGGGAGTGGAATCAAAGAGTCAAAATGCAGGAGAGGAAATGAAAAAGCTAAGAAGAGGAAAAGAGGAGTTGAGCAGCTAAAGTGAAAGGAAAAGCAAGAGGGGTTGGAAGCCAGACAGACTATTCACCTTATAATAAACGTGAGATGCAAAATATCAATGCATATAAGGACGAAATATCATGATTTTTAATTCTATTGAATTTTCATTCATACTATAGGAATGATATTTGTGCACATCATTGTTGAATAATTTGACAACTTTACAAATGAGAAATAAATTTTTATTTTTAGAAAGTGATTTTTATTTTATGTTTGTATGTGCACAATTGACTATGATTAAGTCATTTCTTGATAGTACTAGTAAGAGAACACTAAAGTCCTATTAGACATATATAGAAAAGAATATTTATATTGATATCTTAAATGATAATTTTTAGATGGTGCTCATGTGAGGGTCGTACAGATATAAAACGATATTGGTATGTTATTGATATAGTTCGATTTTCATTAAACATGAATGTTTATATTGATTTATTAAAAAGTTCAACTGCCATGCATATTGTTTTTCTTTTCCTTTGCATTTTTGTAGTTTGAGTTTTCTCACTTTGACTTTCCTATATGCCAAGCGAATTGTTATACTCATGAAATCAGCCTTATGCAATTGTTTAAAGAGGCAAAACTCAAAAATATAATGAGATATCGAAATTATGTGAGGCAGAATTATGAAAATAAGGCATGATAATTGAGAAAGTAACCTAGATTAATAAATAAATTGACGCAGTGCTTACCTGTCGCAGCCCAGCTACGGTGGAAGGGCTGGACCAGCCAGTCCAGACAGGAAGTTTCTAGAGCCAATGACCGGTCCAGGAGGCTTTGCCTCCCAAGGGAGAGAATCCCCCTTTTCCAATCATGTCACCCACCTCCCTTTTCTATTTTATTCCTTTCCCTTTCTATTTCATCCATTTCCTTTTCTATCACCTTCTATTTCTCGATACTATCATCTCTTACATATTTGTTCTTTGCTTGCTTAGGATTTAATTTTTATTTCTCTGATTTCAAAAATTTTCCTGCTTGTCCGCGGTTGTTTCCCATTTAGAGTTGTATACAAAGGCGAGAAGGTTCTCCGGCTGTAACTCGTCCAAGATGGTCATCTTCTCCAAAGGTTCAAGGATTGCTCCGGTTGTAACTTGACCCACGGGGAAACTTATCTTCCCCTACTTCGCTCTGCATTCCCTCTTTCATGTTTCCTGCTGCAAGCCCAGACCTAATCCTGTTTCCTACTGCCAGCCCCCAGAACAGGCCTTCCTTCTTGCCACCAAATCATTCCCCCTATTCCTTCTACCGCAACTGCCTCACACCAATTCACCTTACAGTGGCTGCTAAACCCCCACTCTACTATTTTACTGCCATTTACCTACTCATAGGCTTCCTACAACCACCATAAACCTTCCCCACCTACTATCGTAGCTCCACCACCACAAACCCTGTTGTCGTCACACCCTTGCCTTTCCCATCTGTTGTTGTATTACCAATCCACCATACAATCTACCAGACATAACACTCTAAACTTCCCCCCACTTGCTACCGTAAACCTCTCAGCCAGCCCATCCTCCTTACTAACCCAGCACCACCTTCAACCTAGCCATAGTTGGGGTCTGTGTTGTGTTCTTTGTTGTTATGTCCTAGTGTCGTTGTGTTTGTTATCACTATTTCCCGTTTTCAAGAGTCTTGGTTGTGCAATCGGTTAAATTTTAGCAATAGTAATTTTCATTTCTATTGTGATTTTGGTTAATTCTGGTATCATTTGGTATTAGAGCTAACCATCCGAGGGTTTCTAGCGTCTACTAATACCCAACCCTGTTGCAACCTAAAATTTATCACCCCACATCACCCTTACACACCATATTCTACCTATCTTCAACCAAAACTCAGCCATGCCGCCAAGGAGATAATCGTCGAAAGCCTTATCGAGGGGAATGGATACGATCCCGTATATGAGAATTTCATAAAAAGGTGCTCAGGAAATTTCTAGGGAGTATATGCAGCGGGAAATTCACCAACTACAGCAGAGGCTTGCCACCTTCGAGAGGAGGCAATCCAAATGGGTCACCCGTAGCCACAACATTGACTTGTTAGATCGAAGGAACCTCTCCCATCATGTGGATTCCAGGGATAAAGAACCTCTACCTCAAAGATGTGACCTGAAATATCTAAGAAACAATTTTGAAGTACATGTGAATTTGTCGTATTAATGGCCACAGGGATCCAGACAAATTCGTCAAGTGGTTATGGATTTTGGAATGTATTTGAGTGTCAGGACATCCCATTGAAAAGGATAATGAAACTACCCGGCAGTAAACTAAAGAAGAGAGCATTATTTTGGTGGCAAAATCTGAGTTACTTACGCCAGTGAGAAGGAAAAGATCAAATTACAACCTGGTTCAAGATGAAAAGGGAGATGCGGCGTTGGTTCCTACCCGCCCACTACAAACTGGGTTTATAGACCCTAGCTTCGAAGGTGAAGAGACCATGTCGTTGAGCGACCAATGCATCTTAAAGATAGGGATAAACCCAAAGGTCTAAAGTACACCCAGAAGAACATCCAAGTTGACCCCGTTTGAGAGGTCATTAGTTCAGAGTGAAGAACAGAGGACACCAATTTGTCTTACCAAATCCATCTTAGCCAAGAAGTGTTTCAAGTGCACGGATTTGGGCATATTGAAGCAAAGTGCACAACTAGGGGATGATATATTTCACTGAGCAAGAGCTGTTGAAGAAAGGAATAATGATACATTAGACACTGAAGAAGATGAGGACATAAATAGAGAGTACCAGCTACTAACTGATGAGAAAAAAATGGACATAGTTCCAGCTGAACCCATGTGAGAAACTCCAACCGAGTTAACAGTGATTGTTCAAGATAGTCTTGAGGTTAAGGAACCATATAAGAGAGATTCAGATTTTTCGGATCTATAGACCACTTCCTGAGTTGCCCTTACTGAGGGAGGTTCATCGTGTCAGGAATGAGACCTTTTTGTGTCATTTGTGGAAAATTATATGAAGTTATGCGGATATTAGATTATGTTCAGTCGTGTACGTACCATCAAATGTCTAGACAAAAGGAATGAATCACAACTTTGAAAATTGTCTATGAAGCTTTATAGGGAAGAAAATTCTCTAATGGGATCCAGGTCATTTCAGCGAGGGAAAAGAAGCCTCTCATGAGTGGTTATTCTTCAATATGGTCCAGGCTGACATAGATTTTGTCTCAGAGTTGATCCTCCTTACATACATTTTTATCAAATGCACTCAGGCGAGTAAAAAGAGTGGAAGAAGCCAATTACAGAGTTGATGGCTCGAGACTTAGTTCGTAAGGATATCCCATCCACGTACAGTTCTATTATGATTTGTGCCAAAATAGAATGGATACCTATTCTATCAAGATATACTTTGGAATGCCAGTGTCATCGCCAATAAGATTGACTTACCGATAGATTACAATATTCTGACACCTTTAACATGGTCGACCTAAGGACATATGATGAAGAAACAGAAGCTTCGACGAATGAGTTCAAAGCTCCCCAATTCTGGGAAACTGACGTGAGGTTTACCTGCCACAGCCCAGATGCGGTGGAAGGGCTAAACTAGCCGATCCAGCCAAGGAGTCTCTAGGGCAAGCCGACCAGTCAAGGAGTGCAGCCCAAGCGAGAGGATCCTTCTTTTCCATTTCTGCCGCCCACCTTCCTTTCCTATTCTATTCATTTTCCTTTTTATTCCCTTCTTGTTCCATCCCATTCATTTTATATTACCTTCTACTTCTATCTACTATCAACTATTATATATGTTATTTGCTTGCTTAGGGTTTAGTTTTGACTTTTTAATTTTGGAATTTGGTCCAGCTTCTCGTCGGCATTAGTTTTCCCATCTAAAGTTGTATCCGAAGGTGAGAAGATGTTCCTCTATAACTTGTCCAAAGTGGTGATCTCCAAAGGTTCGAGGGGTGCTCCGATTGTAACTGGACCCCAAATGAGTACTTATCTTCCTCCACTTGCCACTGCAATCCCTCTTTCTTGTTTCCTGCCGCAAGCTCAAACCTGCTCTTATTTCCCGACGCCAGCCCCCAAAACCGGCCCTACTTATTGCGGTGAAACCCTTTTCACCTATTTCTCGTACCGCAATTGCCTCCCAACTATTTCACCTTCCAGGTGTTGCTAAGCCTCCACTCTCCAAATTAACTTAGTCTAATATTGAATGGTTCACTTACAGACCTCATAAAAGCAAAAAAAAAAAAAATTTTACAAACATAATGAAGTTAAAATAACAAAAACAAGACATAACGAAAAATAATAATCTCCATGTGGTCAATCAATTTGTTCTTGATGAATGAATTAAAATTGGATGAGAGATGGGCTCAATTTAAGAATCAGAGAGAAATAATCACAATCAAGAAAAGTTATCGTTTTATCACAAATCATGCACTAAAACAAAGAATGTTTACATTTTTCTTACATGATTCAAGTAAAAGAGTTCAACCCTCGTCACTGTTAAGTTCATGTTTTGAGTTTTCCTCATTTACTTGTGTTGGTGTGTTTCAGTTCAAGTGTGTAGCTACAGGTTCATTGCTTTGTCTAGTTTGTATTGTATAACTTTCTTTCTATTTTAACCTCCTGTAACCTATATATAGATAGGAGTTATTCGAGATGTGTAAGAAATAAAACTTATGGGTTCCCTTTTCTTTCTTTCCATTTTATCTTGATATTAGAGCTCTAGCCTCTTGGCAATTTTCCTTCTCATCGTCGGCTTGATTGATCTTCTTTCCGTTCGTACTTCCCTTTTGCTTGTTTTATTTGGCAGTAAATTCTCGTGTTCATTCTGCAATACCCATTCGCGATCGTCTCTATTCCAAGCAGTTTGCTTAGTGTTCTTTATAGCAAGTTATATGTGCCTGGGTATTATCCTACACTTCTTCTTATCACTTGATCTTTTTCTTGCCATTCTTTCTTCCATCCTGCTTTTCTCATGAGTACACAATCAAATTCGTCTATCAACATTGCTATGGTGACTAATCTGAGTACCTCTCTACCAACCGATAGACAAATCCCAACCCAAGTAAAAGTCCTGTAAAGAAATATCCAATTTGTTGTCTTTGCTGCACTTACTGTTGATAATAATCCCGATTGGAGGGCATAAGTGCTGAAACTATTTTGTGCCAATAGGTATGAGGGCTTCCTTGATGGTTCTTGTCACAGTCCTCACCAATTTATCCAAGACCCTTCAGGAATTGATAATCACAATCGCGATTACAGCAAATGGGTTTTCATGGATCAAAATCTTGTTGCCACTATTTATTTTGTTGTTTCTCCTTCAATTCTTCCCTAATTTCTTATCCTTCAAACTTGTGTTGAAATTTGAAGCACTGTTGAACGAAGACTTTAATCTTCAAATAGATCACACATCCTCCAGCTCAAAAACAAATTAAACGATGATTCAAAAGGTGGAGATAAAATCATGAATCAAACTCAAAAACAAATTAAACGATGATTCAAAAGGTGGAGATAAAATCATGAATCAATATCTCTCCAAAGTCAAATACAAAGTGGATATTCTATCCAACGCACGAGTAATTCTTGATGCCGAAGACAATTATTTATACTCTCAACGGTCTTCCCTCTACCAATCTATATTGAAAATTCTTCAATTGGATGAATCCAATGCATTTCTTTACAGCGATCTATGAGACTGTCTATATGCAGCAACCACAAGGTTTTTTCGATCAACTTTATCCTATTTTATGTCTGTAAACTCAAAAAAAGCCGTCTGCGGAGGCAAGCAAACACCTCATCGATGGCATCATACTATCACTACATATCTTCAACAACTTCATTTCCATGCCAGCTCCGCCAATCCTTCTTTCTACTGCTACTATCACAACAACATCCCAATATATATTATGATCTATGTGGACGATATCTTAATTGTTGGAAATGACTCTCATACTATCGACACTACTCTTCAAAGCTAACATAGCAAATTCAAAATGAGAAGACTTGGACCTATTTCCACATTTCTTGACAGCCATACTACTCGTACTTCTTATGGTCTGCATCTAAATCAAGCCACATATGTTCAACAAATTTTTCATACTTCTGAAATAGCAAATTCCAAATATGTGTAAAATCCTACCAATGCCGAGAAGTCTTCCGAACCCTCTGATCATACTGTCTTTTATGATCCTTTTTTTATCGTAAACCAATTGGTTCTTTGCAACACTTGACTCTCACGCAACCTAATATAACTTATGCGATAAATCAATCCAGTCAAACAATGCATCAAACAACTCAACATAGCTTCCAGCACTTAAAGTGTATTCTCTGATACTGACATCCAAGGACCTTTGAACTCAAAGCTTTTGTCGATGTCGATTGGGTCGGTGATCCCATTGATCGGAATCTACTACCAGTTTTTGCATATTTATTTGATCTACACTTATTTCGTGGTCTATTAAAAAGAAACCATCACTAGGTCTACTGAAGCAGAATATCGAGCCATAGCTACGACTACGATAGAGATAGTTTGGCTATGACATTTACTTCAAGATTTTCAAATTCCTCTTTCGAGTCCGTGACAATACTTCCACCAAAGCACTTTCCAATAATCCGATCTTTCATGCTCGCACCAAGCATATAGAAATTGATTGTCACTACATCAGAGAATGCATCAAAAATCAATTCATTATTGTTCATCATGTCAACACTGGCGATAAATTAGCCGATATATTTATTAAACCTGTTTCCAATTCAGAGTTCAAGTATCTTCGCACTAAATTGACAATCTTTAACAAAAATCAAGTTAACGGGGTATGTTAAGTTCTTGTTTTAAGTTTTCTTATTTACTTATGTTGGTGTGTTCTGGTTCAAGGATGTGGCTACCGGTTCACTGCTTTGTCTAGTTTGTACCGTATAGCTGTCTTTCTATCTTTACCTCCTGTCACCTATATATTGATAGGTGCTATTCTGGATATGTAAGCTACTTTTTTCTCTAAGAAATAAAATTTTTGGTTTCCCTTTTCTTTCTTTCCAATTTATCTCTCACAATAAAGCAAAAGGGTAAAAACAAACGGATGGCATTGAGAAACTTGCAACGCAATGAACCTATCTAATTTTTATAAATAGTTACTTGATTGGTTTAGCATTCCGTCAGTATTTTATGATTGTAGTCTGTAATGATCTAGAAACCACCAAGCAGTAAAACAAAAATAGAGCCATGTTGTACAAATCATACATCTTATTATTAAGTCTGAATCAATCTGTAATACTTGGGCTAGTTCAAAGTTATTTCCCTAAAGTCAAATATAATCTTAATGCGTCAGTTTTTAGCCATCATGAAGCTTCGAGGAATAAGGAGATGAGCGGCATGAGCCATATACAAACCTCTCATTGAGTTCTCGAAACCTCATTCAATGGTTTTTGCCCCAAAATTGCTAAACATGAGAACTCAAAGGCAAATGTGTGCCTAGCCTTAATATGAGTTGGAAAGCTTATAATAGTATAAAACCAACCTAGTTAAGGTAATATCCTACCTGAGGTATATAGATTCCTCTAACCAAAGCATCTTAGCTAGATCATGCTTATAGAAAGAAAATTTAATTTTTAAAACACCTTTCACTTAATGCTTGAGTGATGGTGACTCTTCAATCGGTATGTATATATAATATAAAACTTTTTTTACAAAACCAATTAATTAAAATAAGCAAATATTTATAAGAATGAAACAAATTCATTCCACCAGAAATTTCTAAGTCTATTTATTGAACGTTCATCAAACTCGCTCACGAACCTCTGAGTTTTATTTGCTTGACTTTTCTGAGAGATGTACTCATACCCACATTCTCAGCCATGAACAGAGTTGGATTTCAATACTTGAATCACTTTTATAAGTGCGAGAACAAAAACAAGATCACAACATTGCAACATTGCCTTAGTCCAGTTAAAAACAAAGTATAATCTAGAGAAGAACTGCTTAGGCGATTATTTTAAACAAAAAAAAGCTAGACCCCTAAAAAAAAGATGATTAAACAGGACACCTTGTTATTTCATGCTACATTGCATTTGACTCCTTATTGTTTGGCTGAACTTAAATCAAGTGTCACAACCTTATAGTTATGCTCAAGTCCATAAGTCCATTAAAAATAGTAGTTAGTTCTATAATCTTTACAGCTATGTTAGCAGCATATTTTTTATAGATTTTACCTTTAAATTGGGTCCTATAATATAATGAAGGGTGGGTAGATAGACTGGTAGAATTCCACATTGCAAGTTACTTGGGTTCCTCCCTTTCTGTCATGTGTTATTTAACTGAAAAAGATGAGGGCGAGGACCTAAGTGAATGACAGATCAGAATTAAAATGACTAAGGGATCAATGAGAAGATCAGACCCTTAAGTAATTCTACCCTTATTTGCATTAAACTAGAGCACCAGTTCAAAACTGCCGTAATAGGATAAAAAAGGTGATGATGATAATATCATTCTCCTCTGAAATTGTTCCATAGTAATTTATCAGCAGCATTTTGAACCATTGGACCATCACAATGTCCCATGTACATTCACATACGGTAAATGTATCACCCAAAAAGGCTTAGATTTCACTAAGTCACATTGCAAAATTATGATTGATATGGCATGGAAAAGAAGAAAGAAACCTTTTCTCAATAAGTAGTAGATGAGACCTGAGTAATAAAAGAGTACAGGTCAACATACCTTGTGAACAAGAATGGTCCCAGCTAAACCTCTCCGACCAGCAACTCCTCGAGGTGGTGGTAACGCACAATCATCTCCAACAATAACCATCTGCAATATTAAATTATATGCTTGATGGGTGAAAAGTTTTGTGAGTTAGTTCAGCACATTGATTACCTCCACATTATAGCCTTCAGATTTTGCTTCCTCAGCTGCTAGACCAAAGTTAAGTCGATCACCAGTATAATTCTGTAATCACGAATATGAATAGCTCTTTCCAATGAAAACACAGCTGGCATTGAAAACTACAAATAAAAATTTAAGATTTTACAATGATAAAGTTCAGGTTATCCTAGTAGGGACAAGAAATCACAAGCTATGAAAGAAAAAATCGAGATCTAAAAGGGGTACCGCAAAGATCAAAAGTTACGAACTTCAGAGAAGTTAACAAGGAAGCAACTTTGTCATGAAGCTTTAATAGAATGTACAGAAGTGGAAGTTTTCATGACAAACAAACATGGGACATAGCCATAAAATGTTACATTTATTGTAAACTTGGTATTCCAAAGGAAAGTACCGTGACTATCAGAAGGCAACCATTAGGACCTGTGACAGCTCGAATTGCCTAAATAATTGAGCATGTTAGTATAAGATTGGAAGTTTCATCCGGTACAGTATATGGAATAAGTAGCCATACAGCTAATATGGAATCAACATTGGGAGAGGTGAAAACATCTCCACAGACAGCAGCTGTGAGCATGCCTTCACCGACATATCCAGCACAAGCAGGTTCATGGCCACTACCACCACCTGTGTAGAAAAAAAAATATCGGAAGGAAACAATAAGCAATTCATGCACAGACAGTTTACTCCGATTGCTAGCAGATTAAATAAATGGATATCCAAGCAAAATTTGATAAACCTTGTATGCCTTCCTGCATATCAAGTTGGCTGTAAGGAAAAATTGTAAAACTCAAACTGAAACTTAATAGCAGCGTCACGGGCACGATTCATGATAATGATGATCTGAAAGGACCGGAAACATTCATACCAAAAGCTTTAAAACTAAGGTTTTGAAAATGAGATGGGACATTATAGAATTACTTGGGGAGGGAAAATTGCTCTATTCATTATTCACAAATAGGATACATACATATTGAGAAATCAATCCCCCTTATTTAAACTTATCAAATATATCTCGCCTAAATTAGGAAAGGAAATAATTCTGAATAAAAAATAAAAAAAATGTAAACTAGGAAGGAAATAAACTAAATCAAAGATTTCCTAAAATATCCCAATCAAATCCTCCAAGATTTGGAGGTGGAGGCCAACCCATATGAGAGGTAAATATAGAAGAAACAAATCTTCTCATATTATCACACTCCCACTCAAGCTGGGTCGTAGATGTCGTACAAACCAAGCATGGTATTGAATTCTGAGAAGGTGTTGAAAGGAAAAAAGCTTTGTTGTATTTCAATACTACCAATCACATTCCCCTACTCCACCACCTTGGTGTGTCACGAGGATTGTGTTGCTTTGCAATACTTACAAGGAGTTTCTTCAGTACTTCAAACTACTCCATGGTGAACGGTTCAACCAATCTTTCGAAAGTGGCATTAGTCTTTTTCTCTTGATCTTTGCTTCCCTCTCCAAGTTTCCAATTTACAGGTTTTCAATGAAATTTCCAACATTTATCCTTAATACACCCAATTATCTCGTAATAGTCACATGTGGGATGATTCTTTTTATGCTTTGAGTTATGGGAGAAATTATGAGTACATAGGGCTGAGCTTTCAGTACTTGTTGAACCCCATTTCAGTTAGCATACAACTTCTTTATGCTCTCTTCTCTCCTGAATTCAGCAAGGGCTGCACAGATAGATGGAAGGGGCTTTGTTCCATAATCCTCCCTCTCACCTCATCTAATTCCTGAGTTAGTCCTACTAAGAATTTGACGGTTCTCTTCTTCTCGATAATGGATTTAAACATCATAACATCATGTAAACATTCCATACATGCATCACAAACAGATCCAATTGTAACCAATATTTTTTTGAAGGTGTTATAGCATTGAATGACACTTAGCTCTCCTTGATGAAGGTCATGAAGCTTGATTTAGATCTCAAACAACTCTACAGTGTATTCAGTGTTGAAAATATTTCTCTTGCGACTTCCCAAATTTCTTTGGCAAATTTGTATAGCAGAAAAAATTTTCCCACTTCAGTAGACATTGAGTTTAGCCAAGATATAACAATATGATCAAATTTCTCCCATGTGCAGTGATTGGGGTCCTTCCTTTACTATAAATATACATAAACTTGGATTGAAATCATTGGTTGTAGTTATGGTCATTCAGTTCATGATTTGAGATAAAGTAAAAGAATTCAAGAGTCCTCTGAATAAAATCTTATATCTCTAATTCAACGTTAACCTCCAAAGTATAACTAGAAGTTTTCATCCCGTACTTGTTTATCAACCCCATGGGTAATTAGGGTTGTTTCTAATTGATTGCGGTTGTCTTTGACTACAATTTCTGCAGGTAGATGGAAGCCAACTTCAGAAAAGGAAATGTTGCAGGTAATGCTAGAGAGGGAAGCTTGTAAGAAGTAGATAGCCCGGGGTGCAACCCTGCAAGTAAAGAAGAAAAAACGGCTATGATAGGGAGAAGCTCGGCAGAGGGCTTACAACAGGAAGACTAGTTGCAGGGAGAATTTTGAAGGGTCCTACAACAAAGAGAATTTATGTTGTAAGGAAGAGTTACGAAAGGGCCTGCGGGGAAAAATTCGGCTGAGGAAATTCAGGCTAGCTGCAGGGAATAGTTTTCAATTGAAGTGGGTCCGTGCCAGAAAGATTCCGACAACAGAAATTTAACTAAAATCTTGTAGGGAAAAATCTGGTGCTCGTAAGAAGAGGAGCTTAGGAGGAGGGCCTGCAGATCAACTAAAATGATTCTGATGGAGAAGGTCCTATAGCAGTAGGATTCCAACCGCAGAGATAGTTTCAGCAACAAAAGAGAATAAAGTATGACCAACAAAGAGTATGCAGGCGTTGATGGTTGAAGGGAGAAGATTTGAAAGAGGGTCTGTTGTAGGAAAAAACTGTGGCGGGGGTCCTGCTAAAGAAAAGCTCAGGCGGAGGGCTCATTACAGGGAAATTCTGAAGTTACTACTGTTGTTGATTGAGGTTTCTGCAGCTGGTAGGGAGGAGCTATTCTTGGAGCTATTGTTGCTGGAAGGATGTGGGGAGAGAATCACCTAAGAGTCTATAGTAGGAAAAGATCTGTACAACAGAAAGAGATCTGTTGCTGGGACCTAGGAGGCTTCCAACAGAGAAGAAGGGATAATTTAGTTGAAGAAACATTATTGTTTGATACTGCTGTTGAAGAGATGTTGGAAGGTTTCCGACAAAGATGCGGTCCTGGAAGAAGAAACGGGCCTAAACAAAGGAGTTTCAAAACAGGGAGGAGTGTTTCCAGGCTGTAGGATGGGGGATTTTCCAGACTGCCAAGAGAGCAGGTGAAGTATGAGCTGCAAAGTAAAGCATGCAGGGAAGTACCAGTTGGCATTCCAGCGGAGGCCTGCAAGGAAGTACGCTGCTAGGCAGAAAAGTTCTTGTGGACGCCTGCAAGAGAGTATGCCGCAAGGCAGAGATAGGTTTACAAGGCAAAAAAAAAAAAAAATGCATGGGAAGTTTGCGGTGAGGGCTCCAGCCAGAGGAGGCAGGAGATTCGGTTGCAGGATCTATTACCATTTATTATCACTTGGGAAAAAAAATGCTCTATTCATCATTCACAAAATATCCATAAATAAATCAATCCCTCCTTATTTAGGAACTTACCAAACATATCTCACCTAAATTAGAAAAGGAAATAATTTTGAATAAAAAAATATAAAAACATAAAATAGAAAGGGGATAAACTAAATCAAAGATTTCCTAAGATATCCCAATCAAATCAAATCCTCCAAGATTTGGAGGTGGAGGCCGGCCCAAATGAGAGGTAAATATGAAATGAACCAAATCTTCTCATATTTCCACAAACATTGAGTAGGAAGTAGAGGTTTAAGGTTCAAAGACTCATCAAAGATTGAGCTAGAAGTTAAACTTGCAGATATAAAAAATAGTAAAATTATTTTCATATAATTTAAAGAATTTAACAACGATGCAATAATAATATTTTAACCAACTCAATGTGCAATTTTTAAATCAAAATGTTTCACAATTAGATATTTTGAATGTATTTCTAAATCAAGTTTTTTGGACATGATATTTTGATTATTTTCTCAAAAAAGATTATATATTTATACAAATATTTATAAAAATATTTAGAGTATTTCAAATAGATTGAAATTCAATAACAAATAAAATTTTTAAAAAAAATCACCAATCTCTTCTCATATTTTTAATACATACAACTTCAAATCAAAGAATATGGATTTAAGTAGATTTTTAAGCTAATCATTCGATCAAAATAAGTATAAGAAAGCATTATTTAATCAATTTAGAAATGGAAGATTCATAAAAAATCAAACTAGTATATCGATACACCCGTTCAACTGCTAGTTCCATATGATTCTAACCGATTCTTTGCAAAAAATGATTTTAGAAATAGACTGAATAGATCGAGGAACCAACATTGTTGAATAGTTCAAAGGGGCAAGTCAAATCCCCAATTTAATTTTATAAATATTCTTAAAACAAAACTTATTCCAAAGGCACCTACTACCGCAACGCTACACAAAACTTGGCATGAGATGTTAATTATATGTATAATTAATTAACATGATATTGAGAAGTCACATGGAAAAGGATGCAAGTGAATCTACTATATAAACAAGTAATGGAAAAAGCATACTAAATGCATCTTTTCATCTAATTAGTAATAATCCAATGTGAGTACATGCCAGAAGTTACATTTCATCGTCGTTCTTACATTCTTTTGGTGTTCGAAGAAGAGAGAGCAACATGAGATTCTGAAGGCCATAACTATATGAGAGCAAAAGTTAATAATTACTTAATTCACATGAATCTGAGAGCAAGGAAGAGACACGAATGATGGCAGACAACTAATAACATATTCATTTTCATGATTATTATGTGGAAGTTTGGACTATAATCCAAATTTTAAATAAAAAATAAAGTTTAAGTCTATCATTTTGTAGAACATAAACAAATCACAATTATATATTATCAATGCTTAAACACGAAAATTTTAGTGAGAATTAAAATTTTAAGAGAAATATTAGGAATTAGAGAAAAAGTAAACATTTTCCTTTGATAGAGAGGTTTAAATAAGAAGAAAAGAAAAAGAGAGAAAAACTCCTCTATATGATGGCTTTTGTTCCTCATCCAAAACAATTAGAAAATGATGAGAAAAGAATTTGTAGAAGATTTTAATAATGCACAAACTATTCTTACTTAAATAAAAGCATTGACATGCCATAATAAAATTGACGTTCGATTACTTCTAACCATCTAATCAAAAGGGTCAACATTTATACTCCTCAAATCCCCATATTATTGTAGTTGAACAAGCAATAGTCCTTCCATCCTCTACACAACTGCATTGCACCAAGATTTTGTCAAACTTCCGTGCTTAATAAAATGTATTTTATTGAAAACAATCTTAAAATTCCAATAAAAATTTAATTATCTGCTTCAGATCATTTACAACAATAAGCTAAACATAATTGACACAAAGCTGATGTACAACAACTCTCCCATCGCATAAATCCTGAAACTTTAATTACTACGATTTGCCTATTACTTTGAAGGGCACGATGGTTCAACCCAGATATTCACAATGATGTGCATAGATCTGCCACCGTCCAGCTTACGAAAGGGCCAATGATGGAGCATTTGGTCCAACACAAACAGCATAGATTAGTTGAAACAACCATCCATCATTTGTTAAAATCAAAGTACAAAAATTCTCTTCATCAAAGTGCTTATAAATACCCCACAAAGAGGGGAGGTATAAGGATCTACTTCAATCTCATTATTTGAAAGATGCTCCATTGAGTAGCTTTTAATAGTCATTTTTCTTGCCTTCAAGCCCACTAAATAGCCTGGTCAATGACCTAGAAAACCAATACCCAGAGTATGCACATCCCTTTTTGATTATATTGATGGCAATTTAAACTATACTTTCAATTAACAAATAGATGAATATTTTTTTTCTTCTTACATTCCCATATATATTTAAATTTCTCTCTCTGGCCGTATCTTTTATTATATTCACTCCCCCTTAATTAGTGTAACTCAACCAAAACAAGAGGATGGTAGTCCATACCTACTATTCCATTCCATAAAAAATCTAATACTCTAACAATTGTATACAAGGTTTTTTTTTCAGGGGAACCAAAACGTACTGTAAAAATAAATTGATACATCAAAACCGAACTTCACAAGGAGTCAACTAACGGGAGGGAACAATTAATCACTCTGAATTTCATTATAAGCTCAACCCTCAAGGTATTTAAAACTTTACTGTGTATAGTTTTGTAAGCACTATATTATTCAAATTTCTCAAAGGCATATCTCATGCAAACAAAGGGGACTAGATGCCTGTGATCCATGACCGCGGTAATTAGGGAGAATCCGTATTCATACATACGCTATCACATATGATAAACTATGACGTATAATATCAGGTGTAGCCCAAAACGATCTAACATTTTCAAGAAAGCCCTAACAAAAGATGATTGGAAAAAATATATGAAACCACCCATACCAGAGATAACTGCAACCTTGTCATATGTGGATCCTAAGACATCAGCACGCAAAACAACCTTAATCTGCAATACAGAAAACAGCAGATTCCTTAAGCCTTAGTAATTGAAATTTTTTAAAAAAATAAAAAAACAATGAAAAGAAGCAAAAAAGATACTAGCATTTGGGAATCCATCCAGGTACTGCAGGTGAGGATAAGTCTCCACCATGCCCTCAATGCACTCAGTCACAACATCTGCATTTCCAATAGCAAAATCCGAACGAATTTAAAGAGCCAAAATCGGTAAGTTAATCAAGAATTGCAAAAATGTCGTTCATGCAAAGGAACAAATACATTTTCCCAACAGAACTAGTGACGCGCCCGGTAAAAAATCTCAAAACAGTATCAGACAGTTAAATCACATTAAGAAATTCAGATTTCCATAAGAGAGGACCTCCGCTTGTAAATACAAGAATAGCGACATACGCCCAGTTAGCGCGGCAAAGAATAAAAAGAAAACCAAAATAAGAGAAAGAAATAGCAAAAGGAATGAAAAGAACCACTGGGATCGTTGATCAGCTTCTTCGATTGGTAAGACATCGTATCAGACGCCACCGATTTCCAGAAAATCTCTCTCCGATCAGGCTAAAAGTCCGAGCATTACACCGGTAAGATCACAGAACGCAGAACCTCTCTTCTCCAACATAGAGGAAACCCTAGCAGGGGTAGAGAGAAGAGTGACGAGAACGACAGTGAGACCGAGACGGGAGACTGGAGGAGCTAACGAAGAAGAGGTAGTTTTAATTCGTCAGTTATTGCTCCGCCAATGGCCCTCACTCTTCTATTTAAACCCCCCTTCCCTTCAATCCTTCGGGGTCGTTCCGGTCGAGCTTCTCCCGAGTTGTAAAGGGAAGCGAATTTACGATAAACACCTCAATGCTTTGCGTGACGGGGGAATCAACAAGAGGGGCTTCTGTAATTATGGCTACATCGATGGTTTAAAAGCCCGCCCATGGTTTTGCCCTTTTGGAAATAGTGGATTTGAGTGGACTTAACGAAGGTACACTTGATGCAGCTGCGAACAGCATACTGTCTGGGCGGAAGATCGTGGCCGTCCATCATGCTAAATTTCAGTGGGACCCGCATATGAATGGCCTTATCCTGTTTTTTTCGGGTGGGGCCTATGAGAATTTAAATGCAAATTTAGGAAAAAATTATATGTATTTTGTTAAATATATAAGGAAAAAAAATTAAAAGTAGAGAGAGAAATTTTATTGCATTTATCTGAAGAGACGCAATTATAAATCAACATAATCCCATCTTATTCTTGAGCTTTCAAGAAATCTATAAATTCATCAAGTTGATTAAGTGGGTATACAGATAATTCTTTTGACTTAGGGCCTATTTGAGAATGAGGCAGAGCGCCTTTTCGTTGTCAAGAAGTACAATAGGATTCTTCGCTCGTGTTTATTTCATTATCATCTTTGCGAGTTTCATCGATCACAAATTTTTTTTTCTCCATTTCGGAATGCTGAGATATCCATCGCTTCTTCCCTACCACCCTAGCGTTGAGCTATTCTATAAATAAAAAATGTTCAAAATACATATGACGAACCGTTAATGTCATGAGCTAATGGGAGTTATTATAGTCTTTTTATATATAACCATGATAATTAATAGCATTAAAAAGCAAATAAAACCTTTTGTATTCAAACAGTAATTCCTAATTGACCAACAGTAATTTTATAAAGGGGCTTTCTCACTTGTGGGATTTAAATAGGCCTTTTCAAATGATAAAGCCCCCTTAAGCACAACCTTACTAATTCACTCTGTCATAAATCCATTTTTAGGAAGACATTCTAATAATCCTGTGAATTAAGTATCTATTCATAAAATTGTCTGTGTGGCCTCCAGATATAGCTCTACATTTGGAGTTCTATCAAATATTACCAAGTGGCCTACACCAGATGCACGTTATAATAGACCCATGGAGTTTTTTGAAGTGGAATCGTGGAGATATCCGGTGGGTTATTTAGATTTATTGGGGTATTAACGCCAATAACCCCACAATAACCCATCAATAACCTCCGTGGTTCCATTAGAGTGGAAAACGCATAGGCTATTGTCGGGTTATTACGGGGTTATTTCGGTATTGTTGAGTTACTAACTCAAATAACCCGATAATAACCTCTGCGGTTCCATTGGAGTGGAAACCACAGAGGTTATTGGGAGGTTATTGTCGAATTGTTGCGGGATTCTTTCGTTTTATTTGGGATTAACTCCAATAATCCCCTAATAATTCGGAAATAACACTTCAATAATCTACACAGTTCCATTTCAATAACCTCCAATAACTCCCGCATTAACCTAGGAATAACCCTATAATAACATCCACGGTTTAACCCTCAATAACCCTATATTAATCTCCGTGAATCCATTTGCTATAAAAAATTCGGAGCGAGAAACAATAATCGACACAAATCAGAAGAACACAGAGATTTAACGAGGTTCGGCAAAGAATTGCCTACGTCCTCGGGAGCGAGCCGACGAATGCACTATTTCAAAGGAGTTACATACTCATAGGTTTACACATCTATTTATAGAAAAAACCCACGAATAAATTACAAACACGCCCTCGCTCCCCCAACCCACTAACTTCCAAGAGACATTCTTTTTCACCAGGAGTCACACCTCTTCACCAAGAAACTCCAACTCCCTAGATATGAGTCATACCTAACAATTCTCCACCTTGGCGAATATCCAGCACCTTAGGAGAAATGCTTTACCCGGTATATGTGCCTACCAAACAAATCTCCACCTTAGCAAATATTCAGCCTCATAGGAGAACATACATCTAACAATCACCACCTTAGGAGAAATGCTTTACCCGGTATATGTGCCTACCAAACAAATCTCCACCTTAGCAAATATTCAGCCTCTTAGGAGAAAATACATCTAACAATCACCACCTTTATGAATATCCAGCCCCTTAAGAGAAAATCTCCACCTTACGTATATCCAGCCCTTTAGGAGAAATAGAACATGAAGTTTCTTACACCAAAGTGGGTTGGGCCACCAAACCATCTAACCTGGCTTGGTCAAAGTTCCTGCTGCATTTCCAACATATGATCCGACAGAGTGTACTCCACCTACAACTGTACTCCCCAACAGTTGATAGATAGTACCATCAGGTTTCGAAGTTCGCAATGCCTTCAAAATTCCTTGTCGTGCCAACAATTCTTTCACCTTTGTTTGCCACAATCCAAAGTTCTCAGTTCCACCGAATTTCACTATCTCGAAATTTTGTACCAGACATTGACATCTGAATTTAATTCTGTACCGTATTTTTCTGCCTTGCTTTGAAAAAAAATAGAAAATACTCTGCAAATAAATTCAAAGAAACCTGAAATTTGCTCTGTCAATGCAGCAATTTCCTGCAATTTTTCCTGTGATCTGCAAATCAGAATTTTCGCCCGACTGTTCGTGCCAACTCCTTGGCCGAAACATTGTCCCGCGAATCCTGAATCCCTCGTCGATCGCAAATCGCCGCGCCAAAAACCTTTCGCACCTTGTTCACATAATACCTTCACAAAACCCTTCGCGAGATCGACGCCTAGTCTGCCTGGTAGCGAACTCCACCTCGCGAAACACCTTCGCAAAATTCCAGCGTGCACCCGTCACTAAGGTTATCGTGCCAACCACTTTTCGACAAGCCTGTCGCCAAAACTGGCAAAGAACTACAGGAGCCTCCGGTCGTGAACCCGACCTTCTCTGCTAAAACCGCTAAGTCCTTCCTATAGCCTGCACCTCGGCTCTGCCTGCAAGTCCTCCGCCGAACCAACTGTTCACGGATCCTTCCACCTGTGTAGCCGCATTCCTGTCGCTGACGGTAACTGCCCGCTGCGCCTGCAGCGAACTACTGTTCGCCTGAAACACCTCAGCCGAACTCCACCTGTTGCAACTACTCCTGCAACAAACCTGCGAACTCCGCTGTCCGAGCTCTGTCGAGCTCCACTGTTCGCAAAACATGGTTCCTATTCACCGGAACCAAACTCCACCTGACACCCGCAGTAACTTCTGCATCTCGGCCGCTCGCGCAATTCGGTCAATCCGCCGACCTGCTCTGGCCGCGGATCCTTCCCGCCGAATTGTCCTCGCAAACTGCCCTTGCCAAGTCTGTCTCGCTGCACCGCGAGAAAATCCTGGTTGGCTCCTCCAAGCACAAGCTCCTGCATGCGACTATCGCCTGCCTCACAAACTACACGAAAACTGCACAAATCTATGCAAACCCGTCGCGTCTCCTCGCAGCGAACTCCTCGAGCCGCGGACTCCAAACCACATCACCTGTTACAGAACTGCTCGAACTCCAACTGTTTCAAGTCGAAGTCCACCTGTTTGCTGCTGCTGCCCTTTTCCAGGAATTAATTTCCTCCACTGACAAGAATTTTAAAAAAACAAATCCCTCCGTCTAGCGAAATTTAATTTCTTTGAGCAGAGATTAGGAGCCTTTACTTTCTTCTTCCACATAATTTAAATTGAGGAGAGAATATTCCATCTAGTGCGAATGGAATCCTCTCTATTTCCTCTCTTAATTCTTTGTCCTCTGCTTTACTGCTTGACAAGGACTAAACAAGAAAAAGCAATTAATACCTTCTCCTCTCAAAAGCTACCTTTTTCTTCAGCTTTTGCTTTTGACTGGCCACGTGACTCCCTGTATGAAGTTCCTCTTCCTCCCAGCACAGAACCGCGCCTGTTCTTCCTCGAACCGCCTACCAACTGATCTCGCGAACTCTCCCGTCCGAGCCAACCGCCCGAACTGCCTCGAAACCACCCACAACTGCGCCGCTTCGCCTCTGGAGTGAACTCCGGTGCCGAACTGTTTTCGGGGAGCAGGACTCTGCCCTCCGCCTGCTCCGCGCCACAACATGCCGAAGCCGCCTCCGCGAACTGCTGCCTTGTTGCGATCGCAAACCGTCGCCCTGTTACGCGAACTGCCGTCGGCTGAACTCCACCTGCGACGAGGGCCAAACTCGCGATGAATGCCTCGCTTGTGCCGGGAGAGGAAGAACTCTCCTCTTTCAAGCTTCCTCCGCTCGGACAAATCGCAGCCGGCCCTGAAACTCCTCTTCTCTCGAACCGAAATCGCCGAGTACTCCTTCCTGCGAAACCAAACTTTTCCACAAGTCCGGTAGAACTACCGCAAACCAATCTTCTCTCCCAAATCTTCTTCCTGCGTCGATCTCCTCCTGTGCCCTCGAACGAGACTCTGATACCAATTGTTATGAAAAATTCAGAGCGAGAAACAATAATCGGCACAAATCAGAAGAAAAACACAGAGATTTAACGAGGTTCGGCAAAGAATTGCCTACGTCCTCGGGAGCGAGCCGGCGAATGCACTATTTCAAAGGAGTTGCATACTCATAGGCTTACGCATCTATTTATAGAAAAAAACTCACAAATATATTACAAACACTCCCTCGCTCCCCCCAACCCACTAACTTCCAAAAGACACTCCTTTTCACCATGAGTCACACCTCTTCACCAAGAAACTTCAACTCCCTGGATATGAGGCCGGTGTAAACTACATGACAATATTTTCTAGAATTGCGGACATAGCATTACGTTCGGAGTCCGCACAGAAAATTTCTCCTATTCATGTACCTTTTTTTATGATAATGTAAAAAAATTATTATTTTTGAACAAGTTACAAAGCTAGTAAACTTTTTGTATTCAAACATTAATTTCTAAAATCGTAACACCAGACTCGTAGCAAACATAGACTATTGGAGGAGGAATAGAGGCACCTTGATGTTAGGCAATCTCTAAACTATTGGGAAAGGTCAGCAATTGACCTCTTTGGTCACTTCGCTTTGCAATAGATGAGGAGAATGTCCGGTCTCGATTGGTTGGATCCATATATGACCTTTACATGCTCAAGTTCTCATTGTGATTAGACAATTCTCACAGAGGTCACTTGTATGCATTTTGAAGTAATTTAGCAAAGTATATATGTTTACTTTTGCATTGAATTTAATAGTCAATTCACTCTTCTTTTAATGCCTTAAGATTCACACCTTATGTCGATAATTATGTTCTCTCGATACGGACTTTTATAATCCCAATAATACTAGAAATATTATGCATGTAAAATACCCATTCTTATAAAGACTAATATTGAGTTATACATATATTTATAATAATGTATAATAAGGTGATTGACACTATCAAACATCATGTGATCAAAAAGTTTGGTCAGGTATTGATACGTGCTAGAAGATTCACAGTGGTGGAGCAATTAATTACGTTATTAGCATTGAACTAGAATTCAGCACACTCGGGTAAAAGAAAATAACCAGTAATGATACCAGAAGTTTTTACGTGGAAAAGTCACAAGGAGAAAAAAAATTGTAAAAATCCACAATATGCTCACAATTAGAGAAACTCATTGTGCCATAGATGAGAAAGAGTTACTATGTTTTCTAAGTTATAACATCGATTGATGGTGTCCGACCGGTGGCATTTGATGGTGATTGGTGATGATCGACGAAGATCAACAAGATCGGCAATGATCGATGGTGGCCAGCAGTGGTTGACAGCGGTCGGCGGCTAACAATGATGACAAATGTGGTCCTAGACTTCAGCTCCTTCTCAAAGCTTTAAGCTTCTTTAGCCTCAAGCTTCCCCCACACCACCCCCCCTCCCCCCCCCTCCCACACAATAAAAACAAACAAACAACAACAACAACAACAACGACAATAAAAACTAAAATTGGATTTCTACCTCTAAACTCATTTATTTCCAATATCTAGCAACATGATCCATAAGGGGTGTTGTAACATAAGCTAGTTAGAGATGTTCCTTTACTAGAAAAACAAGTTACTCTATTTTTCATCCATTATGTACACCGACCAAATTTGAATTTTAGCAAATATTTTAAAAACAAAATACTTATCTTTAAAAATGTATTCAAAATTTAGTCCCATATTATTCAAAAGTTCAAGTCATCTTAAATGGTCTGCTGTGTATATAAATGCTCCGAATAATAATAGTAAAAAATAATAACAATACAAATGATAGTAATAATAATATTGATATGTTATCAACAAATTTTTATCTAGAAAGTATATCTATATATTTTTATGAAGGATCTTCCAAAATCAAATTTAAGATCGTCAAGGCTCTGAGTTTAGCATGCTTAGAGTCAAACCGACTGTCTCGACAAGAACCCATTGATGTCAAAATTAATTCAATTCGGGTCCAATCACGCCCAAACCAAGTCATCGAAGCACAATTGGAGGCTTTTGATCGTCAATTAAATAGTCAAATGAACTCCAAAATTGATATATTATAGTCAAATCGAGTGTCTCGACAAGAGAAATCTAACGAGTCTAAGATTGTTAAATTATAATGTCTTTAATGCATTCAGATCATTAAAAAACAACCTATGATAACAGAGTCGATCGGGATGGTCTGATCAGATTATTAGGGAAGTTATGTGCCAAAAGACCATAATATTCTAGCCTAAAAGTTACCCCTCCCCTTCTCTTTAGAGAAGGGGAATGAGAAGTGGAATTTCACCACCTACCATCATTGATGCACGGCTACCGACAACACCTAGTTGCAACCATTGTAGTTAAAATATGGTTGTTGTGCCTAACACTTAAAATTTATTTGCGTTACATAAAAATAAGTGTAATTTTTTCAATAAATTTGTAACCACCATCTATGACTTTTATTGTCAACTACTATTGTAGTATCTTTCAACTATGGCCTTTGTGGCCAATTGCTGCTATTGCAGTCATCAACTAAAGCTTTTATGGTGAACTGTTAACTATGGCCTTTAGGGTTGACTATTACTATTATAGTCAAGAACAACATTTGTTGTCACCCAATTATGATTATTATAACTAAAATGTTATTGTATT
Source organism: Papilionanthe hookeriana x Papilionanthe teres (assembly GCA_022702705.1). NCBI lineage: Eukaryota > Viridiplantae > Streptophyta > Magnoliopsida > Asparagales > Orchidaceae > Papilionanthe > Papilionanthe hookeriana x Papilionanthe teres. The sequence continues at coordinate 70,465,950 of CM040425.1, read as the reverse complement.
TTTGTGATTATCAGCTTTATAATTTCATATTCTTTAATTCAAGAAAAGAATGAACTTATGTATTTACAATCATACAATGGACTACTTTGACTAGGCTAGGCCCGTGGGTATTTATCTTATAAGGCTTTTCCACACAATGATTATGATATCTCCTTCAACTATTTTTCTTTTATTTGTGTGTGTTGGATCTCATACAAATCTAAGACATTAAAATATTAATCTACCGTCGCAAATTCTCTGCAAGCAATAGTTTGGTGTCATTTGTGGGAATTGATATCTCATTTATAAAACTATATACTTCTTCAATGACTAACAATTGTAGTGCAAGAGCTTCCCTCTCTAATATTTTTCTTTCCAAGGAACAGTCTCGAGGTTTAGGATGTCAATCATCTACTTTGCTTCTCATCACCCGGGTAGTGAAAAAATCCCTTTTGTGTCTCTTGAAGATCGTGTATGGAAAATGAAGGGCTCCCAAAGTGAGATTCTTTAAAATTTTCGTGAGGCTAAACAACTAATGGTAGTGCCTACTAGAGGCGCACAATTACCTCAAAATTTATTATTTAGATGTATAAAGTTAGCAAGCCCTCCACAAATTGAAGTTCCTCAGAAAGTTGACATCTTAAACACAACTAACTCTACACATCTACCCCATGTAGTTAAGTCTAGATGAAACACGTGTGGAGAACATAGCTCAGCCTTATGTAATCTGTGATGAGTTAAAATGTTTAGTGTAAGAAGAGTTCTCTCTAAGGGATTGAAGTCATTTCTCCGATTGATGTAATTCTAAATCGTTTTCTCCGTTGGCTAAGATCGTCCATCGACACCCTATTCTAATAGGGTTAGAGCTTCCAAGCAATGATTCATATGATTGGACGTCAAACCTATATGAACACATTGATCATTATAGAACCATCATGCACATACAATGAGTTTTTGACACTTCTGTCCAATTTTTTTGTTAATCTTAAAGACCAATTGTGTAATTGGTTTTATTTCATTCCTAAGAGGAATAGTTAATACCTTTGACGAACTTGCTAAATTATTTGTGGAGTAATTCTTTGCAAAATCTAGGATCATCAAAGACACCTCTCACTGAATTATTATTTTTAAAGAATTCACCGACTAGAGGCAACTTTCACTGCAATCTTAAACGTCATTTGCATCAACATCTCACCCATGATTGTGGTAGTCCTTCAGTATTTCATTTAGACATTAAGTTTAAGAGAATCAACTCTGAGCTGGGGCTAACTTTCACCATAAGTTTGAGTGAATATTCATGTTAACATCTTAAACATGATCGTAATAAATAAGTCATCAACATTCAAGACAATATTGTTAGCAGTTCAACCCCCTCAAAATCTTTCAAATAGATTTCGTACATTGATAGAGCCTTTAGAAGTTTCAGAACTAGAGTTAGCATATTGCTTATTTTTTCTATGTAAGACATTTTGGAACATGAGATTTGTCTGAAATCTCCTATAATGAATAAATGTAGCTAACTTTTTAGATGAAATGAGACTTTAGTGTTTATAATTCACAGTTGAAATAATATCATGGCTTGGTTGCATCACTCATTGTTTGTATTCAGGCATATCAAATCATTTATATATTCTAGGAACACAATCTTAGCTTATTGATGACTTCTAAACATAACACTCGCACCAACAAAGTCACATACTCCAACACCCACAATTCTAATTGATGATCTTGAAACTTGAAAGTCAGACCTTTGTCTCTATTTCATTAGATGGACATTACTCTTACTAGTGAAGCATCATATTCTTTACCCAAGGAAGATCATGACCTTCAAATGAATGAATCTTCAAACAAGTTTCTTCAGCATTTTTGCTAGGCCTCAACAATCGACATGAATGTTAACTAGTCAAGCTTACTTACCACAAGATCAACTACTGATTGTATATGCTCATATAAAAGTTCTTTTTCAGTGCCCTCCTCTCATATCAGAGTCCTTGCTTGACTTAGTCAAGAAGTTGACATCCTTAATATTGGATACATGGGCTTCTTTATATGAAATGACCAGACCCTTATGGACAATAACCCTAGAATAAATTTAAAAGGAACAAATAACAATTTGTCAGTTTTTTTTTTTAGTATGGTTGCAACCATATTTCCAAGAAAAAAATATGATTCATCTCAACATACGCCCCAATCTCGAGAAACATAACATATTTTTGCCACATCTATCTGGACTTAATCAGTTACAGGGGACTCGATTTGATGTTTTCCAATGCATGTAAAATTCATCGAGCAGATGCAATGACCAATAGCTTAAAAAATGTAAGAAATCATTGATGGGTTTCATTCAACTTTGTCCATACATTTTAACACTAAATTATTTTAAAGGCAGTCGAAAAATTCCCAAAAGTTGACCGACAGGCTTACTCCTGGTACAACCACCAATCAATATAATAGAGACCTTGCTCTTATCTTACTATGTCTTCCGTCGATCCACTCTATGCACAGTTCATAACTAGTACACAACTCATCGTAAGGGTGGTTGACATACACATCTCGTTCATCCTTTATGAATGAGGAATATCAGCTTACTTGCTCACTTTGAACGAATGCGGTTGATATTGTTTTACGAATATGTATTATCTTAGAAGATAAATACTTTAGAGTAGACCATTGTTATAGCTAACCCCACTTTTCATCCCCGCGGCGTGAGTGATTCTTATTGTCCTGCAGAAGAAAGCATGTTACATTAGCTGCAACACTCAGTTTACCTAGTCGAATCATGTCGCCATGCAGAAGAAAGCAAATTACCTCAGCTGCAGCAGTCAGTTTGCTTAATCGGATCGTGTCTGAGTGGGACACCATTATACCAATGAAACTTCCCCGGTCGGGCCACCACGTTAGGTGTTTGACAAAAATCCCTTCTTCAGGTTGGGCTGCGACATTTTCCTCGATGAAGAATACGTTGCTCATGCTTTAGGAAATCCTCAGGGGGATTGCTGAGTTGCAACTTACAAAAAGCACCCCGATGTTGGCTCCCAACCCTTTAGATGCCTCTTCGATATCTTTATCGACTCGGTCGATCCTATACACTATATCCAAAGGTATGTTGCGCTCACTATGGCCTAAACTTGCCTAGTCCGTCCATATAGATATGAGGATTTTTTTCATTCCCACAAAGTATTCCTATTAGAATTCAGGGAATATTCCCCAACAATGTTCATTTATTAGGCATTTGATAAAAGTACCTCTTATATGTTAGGTTGTCAGCTTCTTAAAACAAGTGCCACTCTACAAGAACAATAAGGTTGAACTATCTCACATATCCAACCCTCTTTAATGCCTCTATGGTATTTTGACAAACTTGGTCGACTTTGCTCTCCATCTCAAAGTGAATGTCACACTGATTCGATCCCTTTGTAGCCTCAATTAGACCATGTGTAGGATGGGTATCTTTATGACAATAGAAAATCCCCAGGGAGGACCACTTGAAATTCCTAGCAAGGGCCACTTAGCTGAAATACTATGAAAAGTGTTACAGGGTCATATCACTCTGCGCATCTGGCACATTATTTTGTGCCTTTTTTGACTGGTCAGAGCTTGTTCATCATGCCAGAACGGGATGCTCAAATCCTCATGGAGCATCCTTGGTAGAGCCTATAAGGTATCCCCAACGATATTCTTCCCATGGATATAATTGGAAATCACATCACTAGCGATTCCTTCGTCTTGGTTGATCACATACCATGTCGAGTCACGTGCTATACTAAGTAGAGCTCTATACTAGCTTGATTAATCCATGCCTAAGCTGAGCATTTTCATACTCACAGAACTCCCCACCAGGAGCCACCTCACCAAAGTTTGCAAGGTATTATGAGAGTGGATTGGTTTGTTTACTCACCCATTTAATCTATATCCGGATAGGTTGATTCTCATCACCTTGTAAGTTGACACACCATATTAGTTAGACTACTTCAGCTAGTCAATTGATCAATGTCTTGTCATGATATTTGGATATCCAATGATACCATGATGTGAACTACTTTGCTCGTTTCTACCAATACATCATGGATTAATAGACTGTTTTTCCCATCTAGCATGTGATGCTTCTCGAACCATATGACATTCTAGTCAGTTATTTCCTGAGGTTGTCTCATCTCATGATGATTCTTTGGCTTTGTAGCCACCTACTATGATATTTCTTAAGCCATACAACCTTAATGTCAGCTCTGTAATGAGAACAACTTCTCTGTTGACACTTATGGTTTTTTAGCCACTTATTATGATAGCTCTGGAACTATACGATCTTTCCAGGCAGTTCCTTCATGAGAGCGCGATAGATGACTTGGATTACATGAGGTTATCATGCCTTTTACCTTGCGTACCTATAAGGATGAATTTAAATACCTTGGTGTTTATCATTACCATAGCAAGTATTTAAGGCTTCTTCACTTTTCAGGATGAGTCACGTCCCATCGACCTTGACTTACCTTTTAGGTCAAGCTTCTACTGCCTCTGAACCCATTTATCGAGTTAAGCCTCTATGAACCCTAGACTCGTCTATTAATTCATTCCCCTGCGGCCTCTAGACTTACTTTTGGGGCACACCTCTATGGCCTCTGGATCCTTTCTCTGTGTAAGATATAAGCCTCGTAAACATTCCGTTCTGTTTGACGCTATAATTTTTTGCCCCTCAGTCATTCAACTTTGTTGCTTCTAGAACCACAGGACTTCTAGGTTGTTTCTTTTATGAGAGCATCTCATCTCTTGACGTCCTTAGCTTTATTGCTCTGCTCCCTAGCCAACCTTCCCTACCTCTCGGATGGTGATGTAAAGAGTTCGTAGGAGGGACCAGGGTCTCTTGACTCTTCTTCCTAACAGATCAATGCAGACTAGTACTCAGGTGTGATATAAGTCCATCAACATTTCTCTTCGATCTAGTCAACTTATACCTCTTAGTGAGCGATGCAAGGCCTTATGGCATTCCTCATTAAAGTAGCTCCCATCTTTCTTGCTTTTAAGGTTTTAATACCTTCCATGGTCATGCCTTTACGGTACTTGGACCTCCAGATTGGGTTATGCCCCCTGAACCCATTTCTTGAGTCATTCCTCTATGGCTCCTGGACTCATTCCATGGCCATGCCTCTACAACCTCTAGATCATCATTGTAGGTCATGCCTCTACCACCACTGGACCTACCTTCGTGATCATGCCTCTGTGACCTCTGAACTAACTCTTCAGGTCATGCCTCCATAGCCTTTAGACCTACCTTTGTGGTAATGCCTTTACAGCCTCTGGGCCACCCCTTCGGATCATGTCTCTACCGCCTCTAAACCACTTTTGGGTCACGCCTCTGTAGCCTATGAACCCACCCCTTGATCCAAATGTAAGTCACGTGTGCATTCTTAATAAATCCCTCAAATTGGATGTCTTTTGTAGCGTTCCATCCAGTGTATTTTCCCCTTTGATGGTTCATGGGTTATGAAGCTGCAATAGCTAATCTTGGTTCTATCAAAAAATCGGGTTGCTTCTAACAAATGCACTACACTTCAACAGCGTAGTACATTTGTTGGGGGTCCTTTGTTAGCATAAATTTTTGATGTTATAAATACTCGGCTAGTGATCCACTTTAAAAAGTACTTATTTTTAGTGTGCATTTCATGCTAACTTTATGTACATTTTTAAAGATATTAGACTTTAAAGGAAGAAATTTTGCATATTTTTATCTTTAAGTATAAAAATATGATTTTAGATAAAATGAAGCAAAAACTATGCAATTTTGAGCCAAAATGAGCAAAAAAAGAAAATTATGACTTAGCACATATCGATATGTCTTTCTATGCTTCATATCTTTTATATTTCTCACATATTTTTGAATGAAATTATACACTTGAGAAAGGTTATTTTGTGTCTATCTTGTAGGTGAAGATGTTAGGAACACAACGCAACTGAAATGGGTCGAAACGGAGTTGAAACAGAGCCAAACGGAGCAAAACAGTGGAGCTGCGCACAGGGTGGAGCCTAGGCACCAAACCCGACGCCCAGGCGCCAGTGACGGAGAGAAAACGGCGCCTAGGCACCAGAATCAAGGCCTAGGTGCCAGAATCATCCAGAAACGGTTATTGGACGGATTTTTGATGACTTTGGGAGTTATTTTGACGGTGTTAAGTAGTTTCTAGACCTTCTAGAAGTCTGGAAGTTATTCCTAATATATAGGACATGTGGTACAATGATTCTAGACACATTGGAGAGGTTTAAATCACGAAGAGGTGCGAACCAAAGTGAAGGGGTGCGACAGTTTTGGGCACGGAGTCTGGCGCCTGGGCGCCAGAATGTTCTGGCGCCTAGGCGCCAGAATTGTTTCTAGAAGATTCAATGTATCTAAAGTGAATTTTAAAGAGGTGCCTAAATCAACCCTTGGTCATTTTCAAAGCTCTATAAATAGGGACCAATTCTACAACAAGGGGGTGTCTCTTCTTTCTCTCTCTCTCTCTCTCTTTCTCTATCTCTTCCCGTTGGGCCATTTTAGAGTCATAAAGATGTAGATTTCTACATCTTATGGAGAGATTGGTGAGGGATTTTAAGATATTTATGTATGGGATGTACGAGCGGCACATGGATCGATGAGAGACTTTGGTGGAGAGATCTTCTTCTTTCCTTCATAAGGAAAAAAGCTAAGTATTGTGTTATTCATTATCTTGTAGTTGTTGTAAACACTTTCTAGTAGATTTTATTTATTTTAAATCGAGTTTTCTGTCGTAATTTATCCATGCTTCGTAAGTGATTTTCTTTACTCTTTCTTTTAATATGAAGTAGTAGCATGTGTAGGAAAATTATTTTATGATGGAATTATCTATTAAATGCTTCTAGGTGACAAATAGTTGCATAAATATAATAAAATACCAATGAAATAAGTTCATTGTTGGCACTTAATTTATTACACAATTCTATCAAGTCTTTTACTTCTTATGATATTATTTTCATTTACTTTTGTTTTGTAATGAAATAGATGTGTGTTTAGGAATTAAGATTTGCTTAGATATTCTCTTATTAAATTATGATGATGATATTCATACCAGATCTTCATTTACTTTACAAATTGATCACTTGTATTGTTAAAATCTGTTGAAGAATTTTGAGACCTAGAAGGAGATAAATTCTTAACTAGTAGATATCACATGAATCATTGGGTAGTCGAAGGTCTTGTGCGGGTTATTCAAGGTGAAGTGCAAACAAATAGGAAAATATTATTCAATGGGCGTAGAATTAATTAGTTTTTAGAGTGATAGACTAAATTCTAATAATTTGGTTTATAGAAAGGGAACGGGTCACTGGTAGGGCTGACCATAGCCACCCTTGGACATATAGAAGTGTGAGTCTAGATTAACTCATTCTACTAATAAAACATCCTGAACCGATCTATAGATTAGCCAATGTTTTTTACACCTGGACCAAATGGTAAAGAATAGGATTGCTTCTATTTGACACTACTACATAAAATTCTAAGCATTTCTTTCTTACACATTATCTATGTAATTGTAAAATAAATGTAGTCTTTAACATCTCAAAATTCTCCAAACCAATTTATCCATAAGTTATCTTTTTATTTAAGAACTTTATTTAGGATTAGTTATTAAAAAAAAACATTTTTAATCAAAATTCCAAATTTAGGCCTTATAGAAATAGACTGGAATTAGCCTAAAAGATTGCTTACCTCGCTTCTCTGTGGGATCGATACTGAGGTTATAAAAGAAAACCCTATATTACTAGAAACGATACGTATACTTGCGTAGTACCCCTAGTGTGTAAAATATTTTCAAAAATTTTACAACATTTTAATTTTATACACTAGCTGCTATTTATAAATTGGGTCAAGTTTTTTACCATCTTGTGGAAGCAAAAATCACTGCGTTATTGCGGGTCGGGTCAGGTTTTTGGCGCCGTTGCCGGGGAAGCTTCGGTAAGAACTTTAGGAGAAATTTAGTTGAAATAATTAGGTTTAGACTTGGAAAACTGTAGTGTCGTAAAAACTATTTTTGTGTGAAAATATTTTTTGTTATATGAAAAAGTGTTGCAAAAAAAAAGAGAAAAAAAAAGTTTGTGTGAAAAATAAGGTGTTCGTGAAAATGTTTTGTTGTGTTGAATATATTTCATCTATTATTTGTTTAATTGTTAATGTATTGTTTGTTGTGCTATGTATGTGTCGGCACTATTTTTAGGTTGTGTGATATTTTGAAAAGGGGTCGCCTAACAGAAGTTGTCGGCGAATTTAAATTTTAAATTTAATTTAAATATATATATATATATATATAATTTAGAAAGTAGTATTTGATTTTGAAAATAATTTTAAATATGAGATTAAACCGATCTCACATCCCAAATAGTTTATATAAACGAGCACCGCACCACAAACCGTGTATCTATCCCTAAGGATAGACACACCGCTTGATGGTGGGGCTCGATCAAATAAACTAGAAGTTTTGTGACATCCGTTTGGTCCGCGAACCAATTTTATAAGCCGACAAATTCCCCGCTTAATATGAAAGTATCAAACAGGGTTTATATTACTCAGGTTCTTTAAAATTCTCTATAAGGGCAAGCCCCTATAGTTAATTACATCTTAAGTGACGGGAATCACCTAAGAAAACTCTCGATAATAATCAATAATTCGCTCTCAAGAATTTCAAAGTTTAAGTTTTCGAGGATTGAATTTTGGAATTTCAATAGGGAATGGATCAAGTTTGGAACATTTTGTTTTATGAATCCAAAGGAAGAAAAGTAGGAGAAATTACGGATTCGAAGTGAACTTCGGTAACTTCCCGACTATCCTATCATTTGGCTTGAGTTTAGGAAAGTCCTAATATTTATTTAGTATTTCAATCTTGCCAATTTTAATTAATTAGGGCTTATATTTGTATGATAGAATCAAACAAATAAACTTAGAAGATATGAGGGTTTATGTCGTATCGGACGACTACCTCGAATCCTAAGACCGGTTAGGGCTTAATTTGCAATGCAAGTGCCTAACGAAGAGTTGAGGATTTATGTTGCACTAGGCAAGCTACCTCGAAGTCCTATGGCTTTGTTGTTTAATTCTAAGAAGGTTTCATTGAAGTAGCCTCGGGTTTTGCCGATGACGATGGTCGTGCTCGCCCACCATGCTCCGAGCTCCTTGTTGTTGCGGAGGTTTAGTTTTAGAAGTCATAAATCGAGGGATGAGAAAAGTGTTTTGGTTTAGAGAAGTCTTAATTTCCAAGTGTTTTTGTATTTTTAATTAAAACAAATCTTAAAGTTGATTATAACGACACCGGTTAAGATCCCACGGTTCCATCTTTCCGGCATCATTATTTTCATCGGATTCACTTAGTCCAGATGAATTTGCTAAACTCAACTGAATGAGTTCCACACTTTCATTTAGACCGTGGAAATCCCGTTAGCAACACGTAGGTTACATCATCCGAGGTATTCCCGATCATCCAACAGGACGTTTTAATTTAGTTGTAATTGTAGTTTTGTGTTCGTTTGTGATTAAATTTTGAGTTATTTTATATTTTGAAATGTTGTGGCGGTGAATTTTATCTTGCAATAACTTTTAACTTAGTTTTGTTTCAGTTTTAGGGACTATCCTAAAGGTGTGGGTTTTCATGCAACCGTTGTTTTATCATGCAAGAAAAGTAAAGTGCATTTGCAATAAAGTAAATTGCAAAAAAGTAAATTGCAATAAAATAAATTGCAATAAAATAAAAGCGTACCTGGAGGGTCTTCCCGTCATCCCAAGCTGCACTTAAAACACAATTAGAATATTTAAGCAAGTTCCTAGGTAAAGCTAAGGGAAAGGTTATGGTTTTCTACCAAATTCCTAATCCTATAGCCTAGTCATCTCCTATGACGTCTGAAGTTCTTTGTGTTTTTGTTCGAGGACGATTTTCTTCATCAAAGAACAATTAAATCCAATTGTTCTTATAAATATCCTATCATATCGAGGAAGTGCTTAAGAAGAATCTTAAACATCTTTTCAATATTTCTAGGATTGTTTTAAGTACAAATGAATTTAATTATATAAATGAATCAATCGTCCGAGGTTTTCAAGTTTTGTTAACTCGCTTCAGATGAATTAAGACATTTGAATATCTTATGAGTGAAGTAAGACTTCATTTAATGTTTCATTTAGGAGTTATAATAATCAAAGCTTTCAAGGGTAAATTAGTATTCAAATGATTTGATTTAAGTTAAAGGGTTTAAATTTGGAATAGTTGTTCAAGTTGCTTTATATTTAATTTCTTTTATGTCTTAGATGATGTTATATTTAATTCAATTTAATTTAATTGAGTTTTAATTTAATTTAATTTAATTTAATTTGATTTGATGTTTAATTAATTTGATTTGATTTAATTTAATTTAATTATTTAATTTAATTTAATTTAATTTAATTGTTTAATTTAATTTAATTTAATTATTTAATTTAATTTAATTTAATTTAATTATTTAATTTAATTATTTAATTTAATTTAATTTTATTTTATTTTATTTAATTTAATTTAATTTAATTTTATTTAATTTAATTTTTATTTAGTTTAATTTGATTTAATTTTATTTAATTTAATTTTAATTTAATTTAATTTATAATTTTAATTGAAATTTTAAAAGAGTTTAATGATTTAATTAAGTCTTTTAATATTTTAAATTTGAGTTATCATTTTAATTAAGAGTTAAGTGTTAATGATATAATTAGTTTAGGGATTTTTTAAATTAAAGAATAAATCTCTTCCTAATAAATATCCCTTATTTTAATAATTCCAATTTTATTATTCTTCCAAATTTAATCTATTATTTAATTAAAGTTTAATCATTTTAAAAATTGTTTAATGAGTTTCTACCCTTTAATTATTTAAATTTCAATCATCCAAATCAGATTAAGATCAAATATTTTACTTGTTGATTTTCTTTTATTAAACCTAAAGTTTTAATTAAGGGTTAAAAGTTTAATTACCATTTTACCCCTTAAGCTTAATAATTTCATAACTCACTAAATTGAACTCGAATGAACTTGAAATTTTTATGTGACTCCACTCATATGTCAATAAAGACATGAGAGGAGAAAATGTGATTTTTCTGTATTTAATATATTTATATAATTATTTTTGGTGGAAAATAGAGATTTCCAAGGAAAATTTAATAACATGACCAAGGCAAAGTTTCTGTCCTTAAGAAAATTATGGGACATTTCTAATGACCAGAGAAGCACTTGGACCAATTTTGGTGATTTTTTGAATTATATTATTTTTATTATAATTATTTTAAGTTTTGGAGTGTTAATTAATTTAAAAATAAAATAAATGTTGAAAAATGGATTTTATATTTTTCAAAGATCTCTCTGATATCAAGGAAACTAGAGAATCAAATTTTGCAATTTTCTGATTTTTCTATGATTTATTATAATTATTTTAGTGAAAATGCTAGAAAATACATTTTTTAATTTTAAAATTACCTTAAAGCTTTAAAATTTAATATCTCACTAAATAAACCTAGGAAAAATATGGGATTTGTTCCTGTGTGATTAAAATTCAAAATGTGACATTTTGGTGAATTTTATTATTTTTGTGATTTTTATTATTTTTTAATTATTAAAAATATTAAAATATTATTAAAAATCAACTTTTTTGGAAAATTGAAATTTTAATTTTCTTAGGTTCCCCTGATATCAGAGAGGCCCCAAAACCAATTTGATGGATTTTTGAAAAGTATTTTAAAAGTTATGAATTTTTAAAGTTTAAAATGGCTAAGTTGGCTTAATCAACCCAATTAGTGGGGCTAACCAAATCCAATCGACCTCAAATTTTTATGGTGGATTCCTCTCGATCCTAAAGGTCAGTGGAGAATTAATTTCAAGTCAATTTGATGCCTGGTTAACTCTAATTAATTAAAGACCTATTTTGGGTGTTTAAGCCAATTAGGGTTGTTTTGAATGAACTAAGCCAAAATCTATTTTTCCTAGGGTTCTCTCGGTCATAAGGAACATCACCAAATTTTCCTAGAATTTATTTCACAACATGCTATTTACTGGAATTAAAATACTCAAAACAAGTGACTCGAACTTGAAAAATCAAGAACTCTTCATAGGATGGCCTCCGACTTTGAAAAATTCAGGGAATGTTCCCAAATTCGGAGGCTTCAAAAGCCCTATGGTCTCATGCCATGGTGAATTGTATGCATGCATGGAGAATTAAAACAATGCAGAGAGTAAATAAATTATAAAAAATAAAATATTTGATGAAATTAAGTGATTTCTTTTCCACATTATTCTCCTCTCTTCACCGAGCAAGAGGGTATTTTTATTTTATTTTTCCGAATTTTCTACACGTAGATATGAATTTTTGAAGTTTAGGGAATTAAATAAATAAAAAAAATACCCTAATTTTCTATTTATCCACGCGGCGCCAACTCATCCTCGGCATCTCCGAAACGCCGCGTGTCGCGCTCCCATTCGATGCCGCCACCTGAGTCAGCAGCCCGGGCCCCGCGGTTCTCGTACCGTCTCCTGGTCCGACGCCATCTGAGCCGTCCGTCCGCGCGTGTATTGAATGGACGGCATCCGTTCATCGTCCCCAAGTGCTCTCACCCGAGAGCCGTCCACACTAAATCCCTAAGATCTCACTCGATTCTCAATGGATTTTTATGTTCTTATACTCTATGGATTCGTCTCGAAGAGACAAACACATCTATACGTTAACATGCCTCGAAACTAAAGCATTTGAAATGGAGAATCTCCGAAGCTCGGGATGAAGAGTTAGCTCATACCTTGGCTCGTAGAAGTGTGGCTTCAATCCGAGAGCCGTTGCACCTTCGATTGGGTCCCGCAAGCTCCGGATGAAGTCTCCCGGTCCGGTGAATTGTCCGGATATGATTTCGACCAAGCCCGATCACAAAGCTTGGAGGCCGGAGCAACCGGGTGGCCCGGAGATGGGGCTTTTGATGGTGGACACCTTCCCTTGGTCCGGTGAAGGTGTAGAGCCAATCAATTTGGGAATTGGCTCACCGTGGAGAAGTGTCCCGGTTTTGGGTGGAATTTCAACTCCGAAATCGAGCTTACAGAGGAGAAATGGCAGGGGGATTTCACCGGGGATCAAGTGCTCTAAGGGTGGAGGAGGGTCTCGGAACAATTTTGCGTAGTTTTGGCAAGGTTTATGCTTCTCTTCCCTTCATGGCCGAGAGGGGCGGAGTTTAAATCGTAGCCGGCTCGGGGCCTCCTGCGGGGAGTTAGGGCTTGGGATCGACCTGCTCTGGTGAGGAGAAGAACAGCCATGGTGACCACTAGGCATGGGGCAGCTCAAGCAAGTGAGAATTTCAATGTTGGCTCACATGTGAGCTCTCGGCCATGGTGTTTTCCGGCGGCCCGGTGGCCGGCCGGCCGAGCAATGGTCACCATCTTGGTCAGTGGGTCGTGGTCGGGGTTTAGTGTAGTGCAATCGGCAAATGCCATGTGTAAAGTGGTTGAATCAAAGTAGAATGGGGCATGGCTAGTTTTGAGTCTAAATGGGTCAATCCACCCATTTGGGCTTGGTGCACCCTTCAAGGTGGCTTTGGATGCCGTGGGGATCAAAGGGATCAGCTGGTCTGGCATGGAGAAGTCTCCATCCAAATATATTTGGATTAAATTTAAGTTTAGGTGAAACATGATTAAGGCTAATGAGCTTTAGGGATTAAGGAAAGCCCCCCTCTTCTTACCCAATATGGCATGGTGGAGTGTCCAAAGCTCTCATGGCTCACATGTGGCTCATGCATGGCTTCATGGCTCACCTTTGGCTTGGCAAAAAGTTTGGTCAATTTCATAAAAAAGATTTTAAGGATTTTGGATAATTTGGTGGAAATTTGGATGAAGCTTCATTTAGAAATATTTGATCATTGGTTTAGGACTTAGGGATGATTTTAATTGAAAGTATGATGAGGGGAAATGTCATATGGGCTTTGGAAGAATTTTTGGGGTTTTGGATTTGGTGGAAGTGGGCTTTTAAAATGGTTTAAGGAATGGGCCCTTAAGTTTAAAAATGAATTTATGGATGGGAATTTTGTAAAGAGGTTGGGCCAAATAATTGTTGGGTTTAGCTCATGGATGTGTCATGAGTGATTTGAAACAAATTGGGGGTGATTTGGATTTAAATTGGGTTGAATTTGGGTTAGGTTCTGGGTTTAGGTCAAAAATGGGCCTTTTAACCTCGGGGTTGAGTTTGAGTGGGGTTTGGGTTCAAATTTTGGGCAAATCATGTTAGGGTTTTGTTTGTGGGAATGTTAAGGAAGATTTAGAAAAGATTTGAGGTTAATTGGAGTTGAATTGGGTGAGTTTGGGTTAAGTTCGGGTCATGGGTCCAAATCGGGCTTTAAGGCCAAAAGTGAGATTGGATCCAAATGTCAATCAAATTGGACTTAGATTTGGTCTAGATTGGTATTGGGAATGTTGAATTGAAGTTTAGAATTGAATTGGACCAGAATTTGGGTCAATTGGATAGGTTTGGTTTGACATCGGGTTCACTTTGGGTTAAAATGGGCGAAATTGGGGGTTTTGACAAAAGTAGGGTAAATTGACAAAATTGGCCCATGGTGTAGTTGGACAAAATGAAATTGGGAATATTTTGGATTTTCTGGAATTTTCTGGGAATTTTCTGAATTTTTGGATTTTTAGGCCAAGAAGGGTATTTTGGGTATTTCGAGGGTATTGGGAGGTATTTTTTGGAATTTTTGGTATTTTTGGGTATGGATGATCAATTTGAGTGATGTGGAGATGTTTGAGAGTGATTTTGGAAAATTTTGGGTAATTTGGAAATTTTGCAAAAATTCGGGTAATTTCAGCGTTTTGGTAGGTTTAGTAGGTGTAGGGTCCCTGGGGTCAAAAATCGAAAATTTGGGAAATTAAAGATTGGGTGAATCTAGGTGGAAAGAAATCATTTTGGTTGAGCCATGAAGCCATTTCAAGCCCATATGAGCCATGAAAGGACTCATTCGAGGCATTCACTATGTTGTTCCTAACCCTCTGCCAAGGGCTTGTGGGTTAAGGACCATCCATGTGAATCACCTACATGAGTCAGGAGGTTAAGTTGGGTATGGGTGTGGTTTTAGGAAGTGTGTGGAAATGTAGTGTGTAAGTGTAGTGTGTATGTAAGTGTATGTGTAAGTCAGCCCCTTCACTGCACTGTGCCACCTGCATGGGCAGTCCTAAGGCCAAAGAGTCCTATAGGAACTCATCCTTTAAACTTCTACATTTGATTTCAACCCTCTAGGTGATTAGGGGTCTATAGTCAAGTTTGTGGAGTTTGCAGGGAGTTTAGAAGTGGTTTAAATTTCTAAAATGTGGGTCCCAATTCTAGTCCTCTAAGATAGTCAAAGGAAAAGCCTAAGGCTAGATCCTAAGCACTAAAAAGAAGGGAAGACCTCATCAAAAATGAGGTCAACAGTATGCGAAACAAAGGATCTACAAGACTTATGCCTTATGATCCCGAGTTTGAAAAAAATAAAAAAGTAAAAATAAAAAAAGGACTCAAAAAATTAGAAATGGAAATGAAAAACGTTCAAGATAATAACTTGGAAAATCATCATACTTCATTGAGGGATTACGTAAATCCTATGATAGATGAAATTCACTCAAGTATACAAAACACTGTCATAGAAGCTGACTCATTTGAAATAAATCCCGAGATTATCCAACCGGTGCGAACAACCGGCTGGGGGAACTCATTCGGAGGATCCCTATTTACACTTATCTAGTTTTCTAGAACTTTTTGCTACATTTCATTACAACGGTATGTCAGACGATGTTGTTAGGCTAAGGCTTTTTCTTTTCTCACTAAGGGATAAGGCTAAAATATGGTTATACTCATTAGCACATGACTCTATTAAAAAATGGGAGGAGTTAACTCAGAAATTTCTAGCTAAATATTTTCCACCTTCAAGGACTACTAAACTTAGAAACGATATTATCTCATTTTGTCAATATGAAGGAGAAACAATATACGAAGCCTGATAAAGATTTAAGGGACTCCTAAGAAAGTGTCCACATCATACTCTGCCTGATTGGTTAATCAATCAAACTTTTTATAATGGGTTAGTAGGATCCCTTAGGTCTATAATTGATGCTACTGCTGGTGGTTCATTAATGTCAAAATCAATTAATGAAGCATATGCATTAATTGAAAAAATGACTACAAATGAATTTCAATGGCCCTTTGCAAGGGTAAATCATAAAAATGTAGCTAGTGTTCATGATACAGATGTAATTACAATTCTTGCATCTCAGGTTGCAGAAATATTAAGGAAGTTAGACCAATTTAGAATGAACGAGCCTCAATTTACTTCTGTAAGTGAGGAAATTTCATTAGGGCATATAATTGATTCTAACTTATCATATGACTCTTTAAATACCATAAACAACCCATATTCTAATTTTTACAACCCGTGTTGGGAGAACTATCCTAAATTTAACTGGAATCATACTACAGATGGTGGAAATAAAAAATGGGAAAATAATCATACGAATCCTAATGGAAGTTGGAATAATCAGGGGAACACAAACTATAGACCTTCATATCCACCGGACGCTAACTATGATCAACAATTTGAGGATAAGAAGATGTCTATGGAAGAAGTGGTATTGAAGATGGGAAACCAGTTGCAAAGTCAAAATGCTGCGATTAAAAATATAGAGAATCAACTGAGACAAATGGCTAATTCATTTAGCAATAGACCCCAAGGAACACTTCCTAGCAACATTGAGATCAACCCTAAAGAGAACAATAATGAACAAGTAGAAGCTGTCCAACTAAAAAGTGGAAGAGAGATAGAGGATGTGGTTAGAAAAGAGAAATATGTTGTGAGAGAAACAAAGAAAACTAAAAGACCTGAAAAACATGTTTCTAAGGATCTGGAAAAATTAATTTCTCCAACTAAAATCAGTTTGGAAAGACCACCACCTCCATTTTCTCAAAGACTTAGACAGCATGAGTTGGATAAAAAATTTTCAAAGTTCATGAAAGTACTTAAGAAGTTAACGATAAATATTCCTTTCACTGAAGCTTTGGAACAGATTTCAAGTTATGCAAAGCTTATGAAGGAGATATTGAACAAGTAAAGGAAATTTGGGGATAACGAGACAGTTGCACTAAGTGAGGAGTGCAGCCCTATACTTCAGAAATTTTTTTCTCAGAAATTTAAAGATCCTTGTAGCTTTACAATTCCTTGTGCATTTGGAGAAAAATTATGTGTAAAACTTTATGTGATTTAGGAGTGAGCATTAATGTGATGCCTCTACCTATATTTAGAAGGATAGGTTTAGTCGATATTTCTCCAACTACTGTAACCCTTATGTTAGTTGATCGATCTATCATTTATCCAAAAGGAGTTATAGAAGATGTGCTTGTTAAAGTGGATAAATTTATCTTTCCTGTGGAATTTATTGTATTAGATATGGAGGAAGATAAAGATATTCCAATTATTTTGGGGAGACATTTCCTTGTTACTGGACAAGCTATGATAGATGTGCAAAAAGGAAAGTTGACTACCAATATTAATGACCAGGAAGTAACTTTTGATGTATTAAAGACAATAAAATATCCAGCTGAGAGAAAAAATGATGATTGTTTTTTGATTGATGAAATTGATTATCTAAGTAAAGACCATTTCCAAGAAAGTTTTGAGAGTAAGATAACAGATGTGGTCGGAATGAATTTTCATGATGATTCAAAAATGTTGTTATTTAAAGAAAATTGTATGTATATTCAAGAGAGGTGTGAAAAGATGGACGTCACCAAAAATAGTAAACTTTTAATTCCATTTGTTGAAAAATCTCATGAACATAAGATGGATGTACCCCATACAATTTTAAAGCGTACCTATTTAGAGAATTCATCTACACAACCTGTCTTTATATCTTTAGATGCGACTTAATCACAAGGAAAACCTGAATTGAATGATGAACATGATAAAGTTATTGAACTGGGGCTTGAAAAAGAATTTGAGGATATATTTTAAAAGAACTTTGAGTTGAGAAAAGAGGATAAGGATATTGGAAGACCATTGGAAGAAATTCCTAAGGAATTAGAAAACCTATTTCCTCAACTATGATAGATCCTCCATCATTTAATAATTATAAAGGGGAAGAATTAGAAGATAATTTGAAACAGAAGAGTAACATAGAGGATACTGATCCAGAATCTGAATTATCTAAAGAGATTCTGATCCAAAAGTTGGGAGATATTAAAGTATCTTATAAAGATCCATTTATTATAAATTTCAAGGATGATATTAATATGCAAATTCATAAAATCAATAGAAGAATATTGGATCTAGAAAGAAATATAAGGAACAATGATATAAATCAAACTGAAAATGAAGAGCTGAGTAAAAAATTAAAATTTGATGATTTTATAAAAATCCCTGGATCTGGAAATGATTGGGCGGTTGATCAAGGATTATTAAAATGGAATTTTGATCCAGGAGGAAACATATGTCGGGCCCGCGACGTTAAAACCAAGCACTTTATGGTAGGCAACCCATAGTTATCAGTGTGCTTTGATTTAGTGTGCTTGCGAGTCATGATTGTTTATGTGTTGTTTTGTGTTTTCTTTAATGTCGATTAGATTATTGTTTTGAGGTTATGCCTTGGTCTTGATTAAATTTGTATATGACTTCTGGTGGTAGCAGGCTGACGAGTCTGTTATAACTCAGTTATCAACTGGAGCTGAGCATTACCTTGAAGCATGTAGAGTTTGGACTTGGACCACTCCATGTCAACTCTATTACTTCCTTTATCTAACTTTGTTTTCTCTAAGTAAGGTCATGAAATTGCTTAATGAACAAAATATGAATGAACTGCACTATTTTTATTTATCAGATTATCGTTATTAGTATAGTTTCTTCCGTTAGAAATTGAAAGTAAGGAGGGAAAATGTGAGTAGAAAGGAGATCAAATTAACCTCATTTGATGTTTGTTTATGAATCTGCGAGTATAGGTATTTTAGTTTGTGTGTTTATGTTTGTGTTTTTGTTACAACAATTTAGATATTTGAATAATACTTAAATATATATTCCTATGCCGATACATCTCCTGTTTATTTAACCTTTCTTTAGTTTAATTTTATTCTAGCATGTTTAGTTTAGATTTACTTTCTATTGCAAATTGTTCTGTCCTCATGAATACATGTAGACGTTTTTTACAAATATTTGTGGTAGATAGAATTTCTGAACTATTTTTCTTCCTGCTTATATTTTCTGTGCTGAATGCTATACATGTTCAAATTCAAGTTTGGGGGTAGGAAGAGAAATATATTTTAAAGTTAATATACTTCCTTTAAGTTTAATATTATAATAAACATGTCTTAGGCTAGATTTACTTTCTTGTGCAATCATTCTATCCTGATTATGCATGTATATAAATTTGATAGGATGTTGTAATAGTTAGTAGATTTATCTTTTATTTTTCTTCCTCCTACATTTTATGAAATTAATTGCAAAATATTTTAAAATTCAAGTTTGGGGGGAAATGAAAAACAATTTTCAAAAACTTAAATTTTATTTGTCTTCAAAAATGCTATAAATAAAATTGATTTTTGACTGAAAAATAAATATGTGTATGAAGTTATATTAGGGAAATAAAATTTGAATATATAAATGAGTAAGAAAATTTAGTTAAAATTTATAGTAGTGATGAAAAATTTAAAGTTAAATTTTTCTTAGTGAAGAAATGATAAGTATTGTGTAACCATCTTTAGTAAGAAAAGTTATATTTTTAGAAAAATAGAAGGATTAGACTTTTGTTTTCAATATTTAAATTTCTATTATTGAAAAATAATTTTCAAAACGGTTATTATATTTCTAAATAAAAGATATATATCTACCTTATGCTTTAGGAAAGGAAGGGTGGAATTCAATATTATTAAAGACATATCCAGATATAGTAATCCTTGCCTAAAAAAAAAAGAAGAAGAAGAAAGAAAAGAAAAAGAAAAAGAAAAAGAAAAGAAAAGTATAGTATGTGAAAAAGGAAGGAGAAGCTTGAGGATTAAAGGGCCTAATAAAAAATTGGTTCCACACCTGAGCTTTTTAAAGTATAAGATTTGAGAAAATCTTAAGCTTAAAAATATAATATAGTTAGTATAATTATTTTTAATAAAGGTTTTTAAGTAAAGAAAATAAAATGTCTAACCCCTATATTTTGAAAAATTTACAAGCATTTTTGAATTAGATAACAACACATATTTTCATAGTCTTTCATCTAAGAGATTTCTAAACTTCAAATTGGTCTCATTTACTAAAATTTTTTCTAAATGGACTACTACATTTCTAGAACAAAATTTTAGAAACTCCTAAAGAAACTCATACACATGATTTGCTTATGTGATTTTACATGATTATAGTGTTACTTGAAGACAAGTAATGTTTAAGTTTGGGGGAATTTGATCCACTTTAAAAAGTACCTATTTTTAGTGTGCATTTCATGCTAACTTTATGCACATTTTTAAAGATATTGGAATTTAAAGGAAGAAATTTTGCATATTTTTGTCTTCAAGTATAAAAATATGATTTTAGACAAAATGAAGCAAAAACTATGCAATTTTGAGCCAAATGAGCAAAAAAAAAATTATGACTAAGCACATATCGATATGTCTTTCTATGCTTAATATCTTTTATATTTCTCACATATTTTTGAATGAAATTATACTCTTGAGAAAGGTTATTTTTATGTCTATCTTGTAGGTGAAGATGTTAGGAACGCAACGCAACTGAAATGGGTCGAAACGGAGCCAAACATAGCAAAACAGTGGAGCTGCGCACAGGGTGGCTTCTAGGCGCCAAACCCGGCGCCCAGGCGCCAATGACGATGAGAAAACGGCGCCTAGGCTCCAGAATCATCCAGAAACGGTTATTGGACGAATTTTTGATGACTTTGAGAGTTATTTTGATGGTGTTAAGTAGTTTCTAGACCTTCTAGAAGTCTGGAAGTTATTCCTAATATATAGGACATGTGGTACAATGAATCTAGACACATTAGAGCGGTTTAAATCACGAAGAGGTGCGAACCAAAGTGAAGGGGTGCGACTATTTTGGGCACGGAGTCTAGCGCCTAGGCGCCAGAATTGTTTCTAGAAGATTCAATGTATCTAGACCAAATTTTGAAGAGGTGTCTAAAGCAACCCTTGGTCATTTTGAAAGCTCTATAAATAGGGACTAATTCTACAGCAAGGGGTGTCTCTTCTTTCTCTCTCTCTCTCTCTCTCTTTCTCTCTCTTTTCCCGTTGAGCCATTTTAGAGTCATGAAGATGTAGATTTCTACATCTTATGGAGAGATTGGTGAGGGATTTTGAGATATTTATGTATGGGATGTACAAGCGGCGCATGGATCGGTGGGAGACTTTGGTGGAGAGATCTTCTTCTTTCCTTCAGAAGAAAAAAACTAAGTATTATGTTCTTCATTCTCTTGTAATTGTTGTAAACACTTTCTAGTAGATTTTATTTATTTTAAACCGAGTTTTCTGTCGTAATTTATCCATGCTTCGTAAGTGATTTTCTTTACTCTTTTTTTTAATATGAAGTAGTAGCATGTGTAGGAAAATTATTTTTATGATGGAATTATCTATTAAATGTTTCTATGTGACAGATAGTTGCATAAATATAATAGAATACCAATGAAATAAGTTCCTTTTTGGCACTTAATTTATTACACAATTCTATCAAATCTTTTACTTCTTATGCTATTATTTTCATTTACTTTTGTTTTGTAATGAAATAGATGTATGTTTAGGAATTAAGATTTTCTTAGATATTCTCTTATTAAATTATGGTGATGATATTCATACCAGATCTTCATTTACTTTACAAATTGATCACTTGTATTGTTAAAATCTGTTGAAGAATTTTGAGACCTAAAAGGAGATAAATTCTTAACTAGTAGATATCACATGAATCCTTGGGTAGTCGAAGGTCTTATGCGGGTTATTCAAGGTGAAGTGCAAATAAATAGAAAAATATTATTCAAAGGGCGTAGAATTAATTAGTTTTTAGAGTGACAGACTAAATTCTAATAATTTGGTTTATAGAAAGGGAACGGGTCACTGGTAGGGCCGACCATAGCCACCCTTGGACATCTAGAAATGCGAGTCTAGATTAACTCATTCTACTAATAAAACATCATGGACCGATCTATAGATTAGCCAATGTTCTTTACATTTGGACCAAAGGGTAAAGAATAAGATTGCTTCTATTTGACACTACTACATAAAATTTTAAGCATTTCTTTCCTACACATTACCTATGTAATTGCAAGAGAAATGTAGTCTTTAACATCTCAAAATTCTCCAAACCAATTTATCTATAAGTTATCTTTTTATTTAAGAACTTTATTTAGGATTAGTTATTAAAAAAACCTTTTTAATCAAAATTCCAAATTTAGGCCTTATAGAAATAGACTGGAATTAGCCTAAAAGATTGCTTTTCTCGCTTCTTGATCACAGAAAAATATGTTAAGAAATTCATACCTATTTTTTATGAAATTGCACTTTAAAGAAAGGTATTTTCTTTATTTTATTGCAGGAATAAAGATTTATAAGTGATAGAAGCAAAAAAGCATGAAATAGAGCGAATTTGGATCAAAAAAGAAAGAAATTCATGCAAAATGAACTAAGCCGCCGACGGCGAGATCGAGCCCGCCGACGGCGAGATCGAGCCCGCCGACGGCGAGATCATGAGGAGAATTTTTG
The DNA here is from genome assembly GCA_022702705.1 of Papilionanthe hookeriana x Papilionanthe teres. Lineage (NCBI taxonomy): Eukaryota > Viridiplantae > Streptophyta > Magnoliopsida > Asparagales > Orchidaceae > Papilionanthe > Papilionanthe hookeriana x Papilionanthe teres. The sequence goes on along the minus strand of CM040425.1, from coordinate 70,443,235 downwards.
AAGGATTTATAACTACCTCGCCGACAGCGAGCCCGAGCCCGCCGACGGCGAGATCGCGCGGTTTGGAGACCTTCTAGAAGCCCGCCGACGGCGAGGTCGTTTCTCGCCGACGGCGAGATTGGTCAAAACGCCAAATACATTGAACCTGGACGCTTTTTGAAGAGGTGCTTAAGTACCCCTTGGACCTTTGTCTACCTCTATAAATAGAGGACGAATTTTAGTCTTTTGTGTGTCTATTTAGTGTCCATTTGTGTCTTCTGTAAGTTAATTTAGAGAGTCTTAGTGTATTTTTAGTTTTAGTAAGTGTAATTAGTGAGTTTAGAAGTGTGTTGTGCTGGAAGGAAAAGTCAAAGGAACTTCAAGGAGTCTGCTTGGGGAGGAAATTGAGATACGTATCTTTGTTTATTGTTGTTAACTTTAATTGAAATCCATGTTTTGTTTAATTCCCATGCAATCTGAGTAGTTTTCTTAGTCTTTCTCCTTGTTTATGAAATTATGTGAATTGATGAAATTAAATAAAAATGCCTAAAATAATAAAATAAAAATTGAGATAATTTTTACTTAAAACTTAATTTACTTTTCAATCTGGCCCATTGATTTGTTAAAATATGTTGAATTATCAACTATAGTAAAAATTATATCCAATATTCAGGGAAGTCAAAAGCCTTGGAAGGAGGATGCAAATAAATAGGGAAATATTATTTATCAGATGTAGAATTGAACATTTTAGTGTGACAGACTAAAATATTCAATTCGGTCCTATTGTTTGAGAGTCGAAGTGTAGATGTCAGCCCTCAGGTGAGGGGAACGTGGGAGCTCTGAAGTGGCAGCCAGTATCCTCCCAGCCTAGCCGCAGATTCAGTAATCAAACATAGGATTAGTCAATGTTCTTTGTGCCTGGACCAAAGGGTAAAGAATAGGAATGCTCCTATTTGTCAAAATACAATAAAAATTCTATTTGAATTCATCATTCACTTAATTTTCTAAAAAGAAGGAGAAGGATACCTTTTTCTGAAATCTCTAAATCAACTTTATTTCAAGCATTAGTTTACTTTAGCTCGCTTTAGTTAAGTATTCTAAAATTTCCATATAATATATTAGTAAGTAAATACTTTTAAATTTAGCTGTTACAAATTTAGTAAAACTTCCCTGTGGGATCGATAACCAGGACTCCACGAGAGCCCTGTATTACTTGATACGATACGTATACTTGCGTAGAATCCACATTATACATTCCATCATAAAATCAAATATATATATTAAAGCGGGATCAAGGTTTTGGTGTCGTTGCTATTAACATAATTTGCAAACATAAAAAGTGGGTCACTTCTCTGTGGGATCGATACTGAGGTTATAAAAGAAAACCATATATTACTTGAAACGATATGTATACTTGCGTAGTACCCCTCGTGTGTAAAATATTTTCTAAAATTTTACAACATTTTAATTTTATACACTGGCCGCTATTTATAAATTGGGTCAAGTTTTTTGTCATCTTTTGGAAGCAAAAATCACTGCGTTATTGCGGGTCGGGTCAGCTAGCCCAACATAGATTTCTACTTATATGGTTATCAAGTGCGCTTAGGTCGTTAGAAGGCTCCCTAACCCAAACGTAGTGTATTTTTTTTTGTTGGGGGCATATCCAGCTTTGTAGTTGAATCTCCCTTTCTCTTCTTTTCCAGTGACATCCTTACCATTTAGCTGGTAGAAGTCCCACCTCTGGGAGCTCCACCTGATAGTCATAGGATAGAGTTTCCTTCATTTGACCTCAGGGTTACCGATGTCCCGCAAATGATGCAATTCATGGATTGCTGAATGGGGATCTTTGTATGTGCTAGGTGGAATACCTCCACGACCAAGTAAACTTAGGGTCTTAGTGGCTTGGGATGATGGGTCAATGGTACCCCGACCCAACTACCTCTACCTCCTCGGGATTACTCCTCCCTCCTTTGGCTACCCTTATTGAGCCATGCGACTCCTTTTGCCTTCATTGGTATCATCTCGAAGATCTAATTGCCGATGAGCTGCCTCCCATTTGGGATACGATGATTTGTTCTCTGTTCGTATCAACCGGATGTGCTTTGACACACATCCGGATTCCCCTTTGGAATAATTCAGTTATTTTGCAGGCTCCGCATGCTAATGAGTCTGCTACCATATGGGAACCGTGAAAAACTCACTCTCCGCCCTGCAACTTAAAGAAATCATTAAAAGCATCAAAGCATTTCCTTCTGGAAAAACTATCATTTGATAGCAATATGCTAGTTTCCATTTCTAATGCAAGCAAAACTTCTTGGATCGAGAGTATTATTGGGCAACCTCCAAGATGTAATTAACCAACTGAGATACGTCTGGACCCCAAAATAGATAAACACACCTGAATCTCTGGTTTTGGGTAGTCTATGTAGGTATGTTTTTGTGGATATTGGTCAAAAGTGTTTCTGTCTGATCTTGTTTGAGCAGACATATTTGATCTATTCTTGCGAGAATTTTTGCACATAGACTCTCCATGTTCTTGCTCTTATTTGTCATCTTTGTTGCATGTATGAATTTTTCATTTCCTCGCTTCTCCTGACCATTCACATTATCCAGAAGAAATACTTATTCAAAAAGAAAGTATACGACGATGGACAAATGGTTGACTTCTTTAAAAATATAAAGAGAAATGAATGAAAACAATGACACTAGTAATTTCATCGCATTTTATACATAAAAGTACAATTTTCAGTGTAAAATTATAACCAACAACTACAACTATTATGACCAACTACTATTATTACATCTTCCAATTACGGCCTCTGTGGCCAATTGCAGTTATTGAAGCCACTTACTATAGCTTTTATGGTAAATTAATATCTTTATAATAACCAACTACGACCTTTGTGGCTAACTACTATTGTTATAACTTCCAACTACTGCCTATGCAATCAACTACGACCTCTGTGGCCAATTGCAGTTATTGCAACTATTGACTACAACCTTTATGACAAATTATTATCTTTGTAATAACAAACTATGACCTTTGTGGCTAACTACTATTGTTATAACTTCCAACTATGGTCTATGCAATCAAGTATCACTATTGCAGCTACCAACTACAACATTTATACCCAACTAATTCCTTTATTTCAACGAACTATGACATTGTGAACAACTATTGATATTAAAGCCAAGAATCACATTTGTTATAGCCCAATTATGGCTATTATAGCTAAAATATTATTCGACGTGTACTATTATCTACTTTGTAATTATATCTTCTCTAATTTTAGAAGAAGAGTGGACCCATGTATTTACATTACATAGTAGACTACATCGACCGAGCTAGGCCCCTTGATTTTTTCCCTTCCACGGTTTTTCCATGTAAAAATTATGGTATCACCTCCAGCTATTTTTCTTATATACGTGTGCGGTTTAGATCTTCATACAACACTAAGTCATTAAAATATTACTTTACTACTATAAATTCTCTGATACACAACAAATATTAATAAAGAAGATTGGTTCATAGTGTATACATATTCCACAATAAAGTGCTTATACTTTTTGAAGCATGTGCACTATTCAAAAGGGTGGAATAAAAAAATCAAAAATAGATATTTTTTGCCATTACGTCTCTAAACATAACCTTATCATTCTGAAACTAACTTCCAAAAATTTTAACGCAATATAAAATTATTTTTGTTTTAGAGTTATTTAGTGGCTTGCAGTTGAAATATACTTTAAAATTAATAAAATATTATTTTCGTAAGTATCTATCTATCTATCTAAGAAAAAGGTATTACTTTCTAAGTGCATATAACTAGGGTGTAACTGAAACATGCCAATTCGTAGGCATGGCTAGCTGGGGCTCAATTTGATAAGTGGCTCATGAGCTGAGCTCGATAAGCTAAGAAGCCAAGCTCAAGCTAATCTCTACTAGAGTCGTTAGCTTGTGAGTCGGCCCGTTTAAGAAATCATTAATATAAAATATACTGAAAATATTATGAAATTCAAGACCTTATCTTTAAATAGTTAAAAAAAATGATATTTTACATTTTACATCAAATGATTGCTTATTATTGGACTTTATTAGACTTTATCTTTAATTCAAGTCTTTTTCTTTAATTGATTTTATTAGACTTCTACCAGCATTGGACTTCTTACTCCTTATTTAATCTTAAGATCTCCTAATTGCCTATGGCTGAACTTGAGAAAGGATGACCATTAGGTTGGTCTGATACAAAAATTTCAAGATATTTTAAAAATTTATGATATTGAGTATATGCTCATGTGCATCTAATTTATTAATTTGGTGTTTATAAATCTTATGTGATGCAACCTAATTGATTGCTATGTGATTATTTATGGTTAGGCATTTCAAAGCAACCATTGAGATGAGAAGGCTTGTTTTACTCTTCTCCAACATATGATTGATATTTTTATGTCCATTCAATCATCATTTTATTAGGATAAAGTGCTTTATTTTCTTAAATTAAGATTTTGAAAATCAGACCGCACATTCAACCAGAATGAGTTCTCAAGTCTCATGATTCAACTGAATTTGAATTTGAATTGGGCGTTTAACTTTATGGTTTAATAAATGTTCAAATTATGTAATAATACCATTTAAATTATGTAATAATACTACAATAATGATATTTACACAACTTAAGTATACAATATCATAATTTTAAACATTTTACTATTTGATATTAATCATAATTTTGAATTAAAATATTGGAACATGAGTTTTTAATTATGTTTCTTATTTAAATTTAATCTTTTTATTTCTAGAAATCCAATCAAAAATAAAAGTTTAAAGATTGATCAACATAAAAATGAACGGTCATTTAAAAATCAGATTGATTTACGAGTTCATTGTTGGTTTTAGATTGTTTTAAGGAAAGCGGTTTCAGTTTGTGACGAAGCAACCCAAATGACCATTTTATGGTTAAACCAATCGTTTTGACCGACTCTATAAGATTTTTAAAGAATGGCCTAAACAATTTGATATTTTCAAATAGTTCAAAAAAATCAAAAACAGATAAACTAGCTTCAGTACAAAGAACTTGATAATCACAGCTCTCCACCAAGAGCCTTTCTCTTCATCATGGAAGAAATAAAGGAGGCCATGATGCCAATTTGAAAAGAATCATGTTACCATAATTCAAGTGCTTATTTGTTACACACTTCATACAAATTCACTTAGGGTCTAACACTGACAATGAAGACCTAATATCAGTGCCAGAACTAAAATCTAAGAAGAAGGTTGGTGAAATAAAAAAAATTAATTAATAGATGATGATTATTTAAGTCTTACAATTCTTTCTAAATTTTTTTTTTTAAATTATTATAAAAATAATTTTTAAATTGAACATACGTTTAACATTAAATTATTAATAAATATTTAAGTTTATGAGAGACAACATTTTCACTGTATTAATTAAATGATGTTAAAGAATTTTTTGCTAGAAAAATTTGCTCACTGCTAAAAAAAAATAAAAATCATGATATCTTTGGATCTTGAACAGCAAAGAGTATTATGAAGGTGATAATATTACAGCAGCCTATGAGAATAAAATAGGACAAACAAAGTCTGTGACAACAGGAAATTAAGGTGCAAAAGGACTGTTTTTTTGAAGTACTGATTGGTTCTTCGTGTTCAAGGTCACCCTCTACAGGGTCATTCAGACCATTAGTTTCGTCGCCAGGACGTTTAATTTCAGAGTCAATCAAAGGAGAGGATGTGGGAGGAGCAATGAATTTGATCTTTAATGGCTAGAAGCTTAAGGGAAGATGGGAGCTGGAGCAAGAGTGACAATGATTATGATATTAATTATGATATTGAGGATAAAGTTATGAAGATTAGGTTTTTGATTTCCCCAAATCCTAATATGTTAGGTATATCAATAATTGAATTTTAACAATTGATTCGAGAAATGTGAAGTAAAATTTTGATAAGTACATAAAGCAATAAAATACGGGAACATCAAATTTGAAAAACTCTAGAGCTACACCATACCAATAAATATACGATGAAGTAAAAAATGAGGATAATAGTATAAATTGTGCTACACTCATGTCTCCTGAGACTTTGGACACACTAGGACACTCATACTCCACTCCTTGCACAAGAGAATATAAAATCCAATAACAGAAAAAAAAAAAAAAACAAATTGTAGAAAAAAATTGCTTAAAACGAATTCCCGATTCGCAGCGTTGTGGTTACAACACTAAGGCACTGCATATATACCGCTAAGGTGCTATGTACGGAAAAAGATATTTATAGTCGTGGGCGAGAGCGTTGCCTCCCCATACCCCATTGGCAAACTCACTGCCAAACTTGATTAATGAAAATAAAGGCTTTTAGTTGACCATTGCGAACACAATCAAGCTCCACATAATAAAAATATAAAATTAATAAACAAAAAAAAAACATTAAATTTCGACGGTTGTGATTGTATGTGGGACGTAAATCATTTTGATAATAGCCTTGTTGATGAGAGTAATATTTAATATTGAAGTATGTTTGTGAGTGATGTCTACATCTTACTAGCAAATATGATAAGATCAAATACGTATACTACATTAGAGAATAAAATAATAGAAAAAAGGAGTAAGAAAATTCCAGAGAGAAGCTTTAAGCATTTTGCTTAATGTAGTAAGAGAAATAAAATATTATACATTTCTCGTCTTATGCTGTATGATCCTTTATCTGCTAGTTTTTTTAGAAGACCACAAAGAGTCATACAAAAGAAAGAAACTGAATACATCTCTTACAAGATCTCAACACATAATATAGGCATACATAAAGACATGAAGACTCAGGGGGAATTTATTTTTGGCTTGACAGTTGGATTCATTGACTAGGTGATTATATCGATCGCTTGACCGTCTGGGCTCGAATGGGCTTCTCTATGTTTTTGATCTGAGTTCATGAGGAGAGGGTGGATAATCTAGCTAGTTAGAGTGTCCTCGAGTGAGTTATAATTGACCCTAATTTTGTGTCCCAAGACCTTGTGATGAGTGCCTTTGGACTTGGCGAATACTTATCATCCATTGCTTGAATGACACCATGTATCTGACATGAAATGATCTCTAATGGAATATGAAATCACCCAATATGAGAGAATGCATGTATCTATATGCACTTACACATTTGATCATAATTTTGTTATCTTTAAAAAAATTGATGATTTATCCGGCTCGTGATAAATCACTTTGACAAATGGCATTGCTTTATTCAAGTGGAATGAAGATGGTTAATAAAAGAAAAGAAGAATGAGATTAATCTCTCCTCCTATTTTCTATTCTCTGAATGTCACAACAACGACGACGACAACAATGATGACAAGAATAATAATAGATATATACATATCAGAAAAGAGTTTATACAAAAATATGCTTAGTTGAAAATACTAGATACATAAATATATAAAAATTGAGTGGTATAAAGGTAAATGCTCCTTTTTTAACTATTTAAAAGCTGCAAAATTATTAATGACAGATCTGGGGGAGACAAGGGACTTATTTCTTCAAGTTTGAAATTAAAGAAGATATTTTTTTTATGATTAAAAAGTTTCAGTGGATGGAGTATGGCTGCTTCTGCTGCATTAGACAAATATAGATGAATTCAATATTTCTGCAAGTCTGTAATTTCTCAAATCTGGGCAGACCTTCATGTTTCTCCTTGATTTATTGTACTTTTGTTGACTTCTTCCTTTGACTTCCTGCACTAAAGTCCAGTTCTCTTAATTGAAGAATTAATTTCTTAAGATCCGTGAAGGATTGCTTTGACATTCATGGCTTCGTCCACACCCAAACCATCTTATTTTGTTGATAATTTATCTGTTGCTCAGTAACAGAATGTTAAAAGTTGTTGGGCGTTCTAAGAAGCTATGGATTAAGTGAAGAGCTACCAATTGCAAATGTAGTTATATTGATTATGCTATATGATTAATGTGTGAATATTCCTAATGTTGAGATGAAGAAATTATTTGTGGAAGTTTGTAGATGTTGTGGGAAAATCGATTGACTTGGCTAGAAGAAATAAACAAAGAACAAAAGCAAACACAACAAGAAACACAAGCAATTTACGTGGTTCGGTCTCTTTGGACCTACATCCACGGGAGGGAAACAATCTGGAGATTCACTATGGCAAAAGCAAAAGAGTACATAGCCTTAAAAGATGAGCCCTCATCTTCAATGGGTCTTCATTTGCTCCCAAGACCCTTAAGATGCTCTCCTCACCTTCCTCCAAGGCTAGTCTAACACTCTCAAATTCTTGAACAGAATTTCACACTTGCCTCTCACATTCACCCTTAGCCAAAGCCTCACCCACCCTCATCTATATAAAATAGAAGGAGCCTAAACAAGAGGCTTAAAGGATGGGCAAAAGTACAAGAATACCCCTTTGTCTTTAGTCAATTGTGAGTCACTAATAACAATTCTCCACCTTGACTCTCAATTTCGAAGCTCTGAAAAGATGATTCCCTCCACCTGGCTCCTGAGGGGCCCTCAGCCCGTGGTAAAGTTCACTAAGTCCAAACAATGTTTGAACTTAACTATAGGTAGCGCCTTGGTGAGCATGTCAGCAGGATTCTCCTCAGTAGGTATCTTCTCTACTACTATTGAGCCTTTGGCGATCCCTCACAAAATGAAGCTTCACATCAATGTGCTTGGACCTTTCATGGAAGACTCGATTCTCGGTGAGATGAATAGTGCTTTGATTGTCGCAGAACACAGTTACCACCTTTTGAGGTATCCCAAGCTCTTCAGCCATGCCTTTTAGCCACATGGCTTCCTTGATTGCTTCAGTTACGGCGATGTACTCAGCCTCTGTAGTTGAGAGAGCTACGACGGATTGAAGATTAGACTTCCAACTGACAGCAGTACCGAAGATAGTGAAAATGAATCCGGTCAGTGATTTCCTGGTGTCGATGCTTCCAGCATAATCAGAATCCACGTAACCAACTATCTTTTCTTCATTGTCTTCCTGTCTTTTAAAGAGTAGCCCCAAATCAGTAGTGCTTCTTAAGTATCTCAGGATCCATTTTAGTGCTTCCCAGTGAGTCCGCCCGGATTAGCCATGAACCCGCTAACAACACCGACGGCGTAGGCTAGATCCAGTCCGTCGCAAACCATACCATACATGATGCTACCAACCCCACCGGCGTAGGGGACACCCTCCATGTATTCTTTCTCCGCTTCGGTCTCGTGTGCTCGAGAATTAGATAATTCGAAGTGCCGACCGATCGGTGTTGCAACCTGCTTAGCCTTGTGCATATTGAACCTTGCCAGAACTTTCTGAATATAAGACTTCTGAGATAAGAATAAGCTGCCCCCTTTTCTGTCTCTCTTAATCTCCATCCCTAGAATCTTTGTAACAGGTCCTAGATCTTTCATATCAAATTCAGAATTGAGCATACCTTTGATCTTCTGGACTTCCTCCCTGCTTTTGCTTGCTACTAACATATCATCTACATATAAGAGCAAGTACGTACTTATTTCACTGTCTTGCCACTTCATGTACACACAACTGTCGTAGCTGCTTCTGACAAAGCCGATCTTCATCATGAACTCGTCAAATCGTTTATACCATTGTCTGGGGCTTTGTTTTAGTCCATATAAAGCTTTCTTCAGCAGGCAAACTTTGTCGTCTGTCTCAGGTGTGCTGTACCCATCTGGCTGATCCATGTAGATAGTTTCTTCAAGCTCTCCATGCAGGAATGCAGTTTTAACATCTAGCTGCTCTAATTCCAGATTGAATTGAACCGCTAGTGCTAAAACCATCCTAATGGAGCAATGCTTTACCACAGGCGAGAAAATTTCGTTGAAGTCGATTCCTTCTACCTGAGTGAATCCCTTCGCAACAAGTCTAGCTTTGTATCTGATCTTTTCAATACCTGGTGTGCCTTCCTTCTTTTTAAAGGTCCACTTGCAACCAACTACACGTTTGTTCGTTGGTCGATCCACAAGTTCCCAAGTCTTGTTCTTCATCAGAGAAGCCATTTCCTCATTCATGGCGTCAACCCATCTATTTCTTTCCTTGCTCTTTAAAGCTTCCTTATAGTTGTTCGGTTCAGCTTCTTCTATCGCTTCAGCAACACTCAAGGCGTAGAAGATCATATCTGCACGACCGTATCTCTCTGGCGGTCTGATAGTTCTTCTTTGTCTGTCTCTTGTCGACTCGTAATCATCCGATCCGTTTTCTGGTTCCGTCTCTCGCCGGTCTTCTGCCACTTCATCCCGATTGTTTACGACGAGTCCTTTGATCGACCAAAGTTCGTAGTTGTTGCAGCTCCACCTCAATAGAAGAACCCTCCTTAGCGGCACTGTTTTTGGTAACGTAGCTTTGCAGATTTGCCATTTTGGATTCATCGAATGTCACGTATCTGCTGATGATGCATTTTTGTTGATCTAGACACCAAAGTTTGTAACCCTTGGTTCCAGGTGGATATCCAATGAAAATGCACTTCAAAGCTCTTGCTTCCAGCTTATCCTGTCTAACATGAGCGTAAGTGACCCACAATTTTATATTATGATATTTTTAATTTAATTGCAACGACGCCAAAAACTTGACCCCGCTATATTATATGTACATAATTATAATTGTTTATGTTGTGGATGCTACGCAAGTATACGTATCATATCAAGTAATACAGGGCTCTAGTGGAGTCCTGGTTATCGATCCCACAAGGAAATAGAAAATTAAATAACAACTAATTTTAAAATAATAATAATAATAATTTTAAAATAGTATACGAAAATTTGGAATTCTAAATTTAAGCGCAATAAAGTAAACTAAGTATTTAATTAGGTAACTTAACTAAGTAGAAAATTAATACGTATTGAAAGTGCATGAAATTAAACTAATTGCTAAATAAGTCTTAATTATTCAGAAAAAGTATTTTTCCCCTTGTTTAGAAATTTAAGTGATTGATGAATTTAAATAGATAATTTTAAGGTATTGTGACAAATAGGAGCATTCCTATTCTTTACCCTTTGGTCCAGTGTAAAGAATATCGACTAATCCTATGTTTGACATCGAATCTGCGTGCTAGTCGGGAGGATACCGATCGCCACTTCGTAGCTCCCACGTTCCCTCGCCCGAGGGCTAACATCTACACTTCGACTCTCAAACAATAGGACCGAATCGAATATTTTAGTCGTCACACTAAAATGCTCAATTCTACGCCCAAATGATATTATTTCCCTATTTATTTGCACCTTCCTTCCAAGGCTTTTGAATTCCCTGAATATCCGATGTAATTTTTACTATAGTTGATATTCAACATATTTTAACAAATCAAATGGCCAGTTTGAAAGTAAATTAAGTTTTAAGTAAAAATTATCACAATTTATTAATATTTAAAAGTACTTCTATTTTTAGTTCATCTAGTCACTTAATTTCATAAACAGTGAGAAAGACTAATAAACTACTCAGAATGCATGGGAACTAAACTAAGCATGAATTTCATTTAAAGTTAAAAATAATAAATACAAATACTTATCTCGATTTATCCCTGCAGTACTCCTCGCAGCCTCCTTCGACTCTTCCTTCCAGTACAACAAGACTCACTAAGAACTCACTAACTCACTAAAGACTCACTAATTACACTAATTAAGACTCTAAAGACTGCTCACACATAAATAAAAGACTCTTAAGACACAAATCGACACCCTTCGAGGCTGAATTTCGGCCTCTATATATAGAGGTGTGTAAGCATCCCTTCAAAAAGTGTCCAGGTTCAATGTATCTGCACCATTTGAACTAGCTCGCCGTCGGCGACGAACTACCTCGCTGTTGGCGAGGCTTCTGAAGCGTCTTCGAACCGCGCTATCTCGTTGTCGGTGGGCTCGGGCTCGCCGTCGCCGAGACAGCTTATAAATCCTTCGAATTTTCTTCCTCGTACCCTCGCCGTCGGCGAGCTCGATCTCGCCGTCGGCGACTCAAGACAAATTGCATTATTTTCTTTCTTTTGCTCCAAATCCGCTCCTTTTTATGATTTTTGCTTTTATCACCTAAATTCTCCATTCCTGCAACAAAATAAAGAAAATACATTTCTTTAAAGTGCAATTTCATCAAAAATAGGTATGAATTTCTTAATAAATTTTTTAGTGATCAAAATCCCCCAAACTTACTTATTACTTGTCCTCAAGTAATTTTAAGACTACATAAAAATAATGAGTTCTATAATAAGATTTTTCAATTTAAATAAACTATGAATTAGATTAATTAATATCATAATAAAGTTAAATAAAAATAATTCATGTAATTTAATTAATCTTATATAAATAAATTATTTAGTTATCAGGTCTAAGATTTCTAGCTTACTATTCATTTCAGGAATGACTATATTTAAAAGAATAACTACTTAAGATATTCATATGATAATAAATTCAAGAAAACACTATTAGGTAAAATTCTAATCCATAAACATAAGTTTGAAAATATCTAAGTTTTTCCCTTTAGGTTAATTCAAATGAAGCCAATTTTTGATAAGGCATCTCCTCAAGCTTCTCCTCATTTTTCTTTTTCTTTTTCTTTTTCTTTTTTCTAATGAGGATTAGTGTATCTGGAGAGCCTGTTAAGAATTTTGAACTTCATTTTCATCTTCCTAAATTTGAAACTTAGAAATATTTCTTAGCTTATATATACTTCATAGTTTTTACTTCATTGATTTTCAATCTTTTCTTTTTCACTTGAATACTTAAGAATTTTAATTTTTAGAATATAGTTTTCCTTACTAAAAATAGTTTACTATATTCTTATTCCCTTTAACCAAATATTTTATTCTATTTAATTAATTAAAGCACTAGAAATATTTCATTTAATCTTTTATAATAATTAAATAAAATAATTCATATTAATTAAATTGAAAAATTTGCTATAAAAATCATTTTATAATAATTTGAAAATAGAAATCGAGAACAAGTTAATAACTAAATTTGTATTTTACTCCCCCCAAACTTAAATTTTTATATCTACTCTAAATAATGAAAAAGGGAAAGTAAATAAATCATACCTTCAAGTTTAGGTGATTTCTTTTTTCTTGAAATTTTTGCAGGCTTTTTCATTTTTCATCGAACTCGTAGTGTTAGTATTCTCCATATATATATAACAATTTAAAGAAAATGCAGGGATAAAATTCGAGATAAGTATTAAATACAACAATTAAAATTAACTCTACACTACACATATGAATTACTAACATATTAAAACAATTTAACTAACAGATTAACAATTTTACAACTTACAGAATAAAATAAAAACATACTAAAGAAAACTATCATCCTATTTAACATAAAAACAAATGCAATTAACTAACACAAAAACAAAAACTAAACTACTATAACAATTCAAGCAAATAATCTAACAAACATCTAATATCTCACAACATAAAGTACTGAATATTACAAATATATAAAAGTTTCCAAAATAACTTAACATCAAACAAACAAAACAAATAAAGTCCTAATCTTCAGCATCAAAGTCCCAAACTATATTATCATCCCCTCCTCGATCCGCAGTCGAGAAGACCGAGCAAGATGATACCGAGTATACCCGGGGCATTCCGGAAAGATGACATCTAAATCTCCACTCCCGTAGCGACGTTCGCCTTCATGATATGCTATTTCGTACTCGAATGTCTCTTCAGTACTCACTATCATAATCATGTCTCCTCTCCAGATTATCAATCCTTTCGATTAAAATGATCAAATCTTCTCCCCATTGTCTCTCCAAACCGCTCAAAACTCCTCCTATGCGAGTGTCGCCTCATTTATCGGATCTTGTAGGGTAGGGGTGGTAGGCTCAGGAGGTTCATGGCTAGTAGAGGGTATATCTCTACTGACCGAGTGAAATAACTTCTCACTCCCGATCTCCACCCTTCATGAGACTCATATTTCTTAATATCGGCCGCCGTGAGTGGGTTCATGGGTTCTATCCATCCTCATCATCCGCCGCCTCAACTCCGCAGAGTCGACAGATTGCATAAATCAACCTGAGATGTCCCAATCCCCTCCACTTTCATTTCCAAGCAGTAGCTAAGATATTTCTATGATGACACTTCCAATGTTTATACTTCATTGTTCCGAATACGTAAATTCGGAATCGCTTCTCATCCCTTCGGTATGTAGGTAACAAAGTAGAACAAATAAAATAAGTGCCATGCTTTAGAATTTCGCATTTAACTTAGAAAGAGAAAAATTCACTCTTTCCCGCCGCTTTATCTTCCAAACTCCGAGTCCCGTCGAGTAAGAAAATTTATCACATCTTCTAGAGGTTCCGGCATAGTTCCAAATGTTTCGTACTCATTTGGACCGTCCCGAACTTCATAGAAGGCGTTAATTCTAGCCGCGCTGAAGTCAACCATAAATCCACGTACCTTTACATGTGCGTCCTCTACAGCAGTCAGGTTAGAATAAAATTCCTTTACTACTTCCACAACGACATCTATTGGTGATGTAGCAGAGATTCTCCCAACCTCGTTCTTTAATGATCCGCTCAACTTCGCCTCCCGGATTCTTAAAAACTCGATTCGCAATGCACTTTCTTGCTCGAATGTTTTGAAAATACCGATTTTGTGCTCGTGCATCGACAAATCGGTCGACATCGTAATCTACTCGTCTTTTCTGTCGCGGAGCCATTTTTCGATCGATCTATGAAATTCACAAAAATCGTCACTAAACTTCCTAATATTACTAAGGAGGCTTCCTACAACATCTAAGATCAAATTAAAACAAATTTTATGGATTTCTACCGAGTAATTCTTCCACATTTAGGATTTTTCAAAAATTTTCAATGTGGAGAAAATATATGGTGAAAATAAAAAATTTTTGCATAGGAGTGAAGCACTTACCAAGAGAAGATGAAATCCGGTGTTTTTGAGTGATGAAATCGCCTCTAAATCCAAAATTTCGTGAGCCCTAGGGTAGTTTTTGCGAAAATGAGAGGTCGGGGATGATGAATAGTGTTTTTGACCAGTCAATTAAAGTGTTTTTCGCGACCTAGCTGTCAGCGAGATTTTTCTCGCCGTCGGTGAGCTAATATTTTTCGGAACAAAAAACTCTCGGGAAAAATCTGCTGTCGGCGAGAAATTTTGCTCTATTCTTCGCTGTCAGCGAGATCGATCTCGCTGTTGGCGGGATTTTTCTCGCCGTCGGCGAGATTCCAAAAAATTTAATTTCCGAAATTCGTTACTCATTTTCGTCCTTGATTTGCCTTATATTATATTTTCGATCACATCATTTATTAATTTAATATGAAGATTAGCTACTTATACACAAAGAAATTCACACAACACAACAAATTAACTTTAATATTGAAATCCATGAGATGTACAAACTAACATAATTTTAAACTCTATAATCAAACTTCAATTCTTCAATCCTTACTACTAATCAAAGCATCGCAAACCAATCCACGACACACTAAATGCCGATACAAAACTATGACGCATATCTCAATTAAGTTTCGAGATATTCAAATCATCACTCCACACATAATAAAATCTAAATCAAATCAAATAACATAAATACAAACATACTATGGAAATCTTTACTACTACTCTTCAATGTCGAATCTTCATCTTCTTCGATATTTCCGATATGACGATGATGCACAAATAAGTTATAGAAAGGCCCGAAGGGAAACTCCGGCGGATTCTTCAGTGATCCAACCCTTCGTCTCGCAAATGAAGAAAGCTAGCTTCTAGGTGTCCGTGAATGATCAAAGTGTTCCTTCATCCTCCAGATCAATGTGATCAAATAAATCGGATATATTGTCGATCGAATCTCTCACTTTCTGCAGCTTCTTTCTCCATTCCTTTAATTTTCTTCATAAGTAACTCCGTTTTATCTGAAATAGGCCTTGCTATAGGATTATTATGTGAAGCTCAATCAGAGATAAATGTAATTTCTTCATTATTGTCCAAAGTAGGGAACATATCTATAGGATCAAGCGGCTTCCAAGGTAACAGAACCTTTTCCCAAGCTTCATAAGAAACCTGGTACTGACTGCATAATGCAAAAATAGTAGATGGGTGTCATAGTCCGTGAACTGACCCATGCACAATTAAACCCAATGCAGACTTAACAATTATTGAACCAACATCAATAAGCAATTCATTTTGAATACAATAATTCAATATAGCGCATTCCTTCGAAACCTTGTTTACCCTCATAGTAGGTAACAATTTAGATGAGATGAAAAAGTGCCAGTGCTTTGAGACAGGATTCAAAAGAGATGCAGAGAAACTAACATATCCGTCTTCACACATTTCCCAATCTTCCGGTTCATCAGTCAGATATCGAAATATCTCATTCATATTATATCGAGAAGGCACAAAATTTGAATAGTGACATACCGGGGTGTTTTCTATAGAGAATAATTCATTTACTCTTGATGAAATAAACGTCACCCATCTTCCTCGGACGTAGACATTCCCATTGTTGATCGCATGTAAGTTAGAGTAGAACTCTTTCACAACTGGAATAACAACGAGCAGACGTAGTGTAACAAAATACCTCCCAGCCAGCATCGCGCGATCGTTTCTTCTATCTTCGTAGTGGAATTCTCTAATCCTCGATCGACAAATCCCCGTTCCTTGATAAATCTTTTCTTTACAAAAACCTTGTTGAAGATCCGCTCGCGCTTCCGCACTCACAAATTTCCTCCGGTTAAACACTCTGCAATTAGAGGAATCTAAGAATTTGGAGGCCATTATGGTGAATGGAATGAATTCTAGTGAAGAAGGCAGATCTAGAATGATTTAAGAATGGGTTTTCACAAAGGAATTGGTATTGAAACCGTCCAAATCGACATTCAAATTATAAATAACTCATCTTTATAACTTCCTCGCTGTCAGCGAAAAGTTTCTCACCGTCGGCGAGAAGTTTCTCGCCGTCGGCGACTCAGTTATAAAAACTGCCTCTCATGTTCTTGCTGTCGGCGGGACGTTTGTCGCTGTCAGCGAGCTCGATAAATAAACTGAATTTAATTTAGGCGCGAACCTCGCTATCGGCGAGTATCGACCTCGCCGTCGGCGAGATTCCAAAATAATGTCCAATTTCGCTCTAAATCGAATAATTTCTTTTCTCATCATAATGGTTCGAATATGTGATGATTCTTAATAATAATTGAGTAGTAAAGTTTCAATAATATGACTAACTATTAAGATACAATAAAAATAGATAACTAATATGGGTCGCCTCCCATAAAGCGCTTGGTTTAACGTCGTCACCCGACCTAATTTCAATTATTAATCGTGTCGACTAAGCATTAAAACCTCTTTATAGTTAGGTCTTATACCTTCGAAATATGGTTTTAATCTATGTCCATTAACTTTAAATTTATGTCCAGCTTTTGATCTTCGATTTCTATAGTTCCGTATGAAAATATTTGAGTTATGGTGAAAGGTCCTAACCATCGAGACTTCAATTTTCCAGAAATAATTTCAATCTAGTATTATATAGCAAAACTTCCCGTCCTGGTTCAAAATTTCTCTGATTAATCTTCCGATCATGCCATAATTTCATCTTTTCTTTATAAATCCGATCATTATCATATGATTCATTTCTTAATTCTTCCAATTCATTTAATTGCAGCAATCTTTTCTCATAAGTTTCCTTCATATTATAATTAAATTCTTTAATCGCCCAATATGCTTTATTGTCTAATTCAACTGGTAAGTGGCATGTTTTTCCATATATAAGCCTGTAAGGAGTCATTCCAATCGGAGTTTTATAAGCAGATCCTATAAGCCCATAATGCAGTTGTCTAATCTAATAGCACCAATCTAACCTATTTGGGTTTACGTGATTTTTCTAAAATACGTTTAATCTCACGATTAGATACTTCGACTTAATCCGCTAGTCCGTGGATGATAAGCAAGTGGATATCTTATGAGTAATATTGTATTTTTCTACTAGTTTGTGAATGTATTTATTTCTAAAATGAGTTCCTCCGTCAGCTGATAATCACTCTCGCATTCCAAATCTAGTAAAAATATTTTTCATCGAAATTTTCAAACACTCTTAAGCATCACACCTAGTAAAGCTTGTGTCTCAATCCATTTGGAAACATAATCAACAATCTACTAATATATATGAGTTTCCAAACGAAGGAATAAAAGGTCCCATAAAATCTAATCCCCAAACATCAAAAATTTCAACTTCTAATATAAAATTTAGAGGCATTTCATTTTTTCTAGATATATTTCCTACTTTTCGACATTTATCACAAGTTTTAATATATCCGTATACATCTCTAAATAGAGTAGGTCAAGTAAAATCCATATTGTAGAATCTTATAAGCAGCTTTATCGATCCCAAAATGTCCTCCAAAATCGAATCATGACATTTTTGAATAATTGGTTCAGTTTCTCCATAAGGTACACATCTTCTAATAATTAAATCCTTAGATCGCTTATATAAATATGGTTCATCCCAAAAATAGGTTTTCGTATCATGGATGAATTTTTCTCGTTGTTGCAAAGTTAAGCATAGGTGGTAAAATATTACTAACTATATAGTTTACTATATCAACATACCATGGTATTTTCCACTCATCGATATTATATAGTTGTTCATCGTGAAAATCATCTATAATTTCATTTTCAATATCGTATAATTCATGATTTTCTAATCTCGATAAATGATCCGCAATTCGATTATCAGTTCCTTTCTTATTAACGATCTCAAAATCGAATTCTTTCATTAATAGCATCCATCTAATTAATCTTGGCTCGTAATCTTTCTTTTGCATTAAATATTTGATAACAGAACGATCGATATGCACGATACATTTTATTCCAATCGTATAAGGTCTAAATTTATTAAAACCATATACTACCGCTAATAATTCTCTTCTTAGAATCGTATAATTTATTTCAAAGCATCATTTAGAGTTTTACTAAGCATAATATATAACTTTAAAAATCTTTTCATATCTTCGCCAAGAACCGCTCCTACAACGATAATCATTAAGCATCACACATAAGCTCAAATGGTTTCTCCCAAGTTAGGTGAAACTATTATAGATGCTCGCAATTAATTTTTCTTTTAAGAGTTCAAAATCATTCGAGCATTCGATTATAAATTCAAATTTCTCGTCCTTTTCGAGAAGTTGGCATGAGGTTTAGTAATTTTTGAAAAATCTTTTATATAGCGTTCGTAGAATCCAAAGCATGTCCAAGAAAACTTCTTACCCCTTTTACCATAGTTGGAGGTGGTAATTTAGCTATAACTCGAATTTTTGCGAGGTCCACTTCCATGCCTTTTTCCGAAATTTTATGCCCTAATACAATGTCGCCCGCAACCATAAATCGACATTTCTCCCAATTTAGAACTAAATTTGTTTTCTCACATACTTCTAATACTTTTTCAAGATGAGTTAAGCATGTGTCAAATGATCGTTCCAAATACGGAGAAATCATCCATAAATACTTCTATTCCATTGTCAATTAACTTACTAAATATAGACATCATACATCTCCGGAATGTCATTTCGTGCATTACATAATCCAAAATGCATTCTTCGAAAAGCGAAAGTTCCATAAGGACTAGTAAATGTAGTTTTCTCTTGATCCTCGGGAGCAATTTGTATTCGATGATAACCGGTGTATCCATCTGAAAACAAAAATACTTATGTCCGACTAATCTATCTAACATCCGGTCTAGAAATGGTAAAGGAAAGTGATCTTTCCTGGTGGCGGTATTTAATTTCCTATAATCAATACATATACGCCAACAAGTAACTTGTCTTATAGGAATAAGATCGTTATTTTCATCAGCAGATGACGGTCACTCCTCCCTTCTTAGAACACAGATGAATCGGGCTTACCTGACAACATCGAAATGAGATATATAATACCATTATCTAACCATTTTAAAATTTCTTTCTTAACTACTTCTTTCATTATCGAGTTTAATCTCCTTTGGGGATCCGCTTTAGGTTTATGCTCATCATCTAAAATAATTCTATGCATACGTATCGAAGGACTAATTCCTTTAATATCTGCATAAAGTCCAACCAAAAGTTTTCTTATATTTTTTTAAAGTTTCTAAAAGTTTTTGTTCTTGAGATTCGTTTAATGCGTATGAAATAATAACAGGTAAAGTTGAAGAATTACCTAAATAAGCATATTTCAAATGATCGAGTAATATTTTTAGCTCAAGTTCAGGACGTTTAATAATTGATGGATCTATATTCTTGTCAGTGTTTTCAGTATTATCCAAAAATTCAAATCTTTCCTGAATATAATCTAGTTCTTCATTATTATCTTCAATTAATTCAGTGTTTTCTTTTTCTAATTTATCTTCGTCATATTCCTTAAAATGTTCTTGTTGTAAATGTTCAAGTATTTCCATCCGAAAACATTCATCATCTTTTTCTAAGCCAGTAGATATTTCATTGATTTTGCAATATTAAATGTAACTTTTGGTCATTTACTCTCATAGTTAATTCTTCTTTCGAACATCAATCATAGCTTTTCCAAGTAGCTAAAAATGGTCTTCCTAAAATGATAGGAATTTTTTTATCTTCCTCCATATCTAGAACAATAAAATCTACTCGGGAAGATAAATTTATCCACTTTTACTAACACATCTTTAATAACTCCCTAGGATAGGTAACCGAACGATCGACTAATTGAAGGGTTACTCGAAGTAGGTGTAATTTTTCCTAATCCTAATCTCTTAAAAATCGATAGAGGCATTAGATTGATGCTTGCTCCTAAGTCACACAAAGCTTTTCCATAAAATTTTTCTCCTATAGCGAGCAGGTATAGTGAAACTACCGTGATCTTTCGATTTTTCGAGAAGCTTCTTCGAATAATAGCACTACACTCTTCACTAAGTGCGACCGTTTCATTATCGGTGAATTTTCTTTTCTTATTTAGAATATCTTTCATAAATTTTACATAATTTGGTATCTGATCTAAAGCTTCGACAAAAGGTATATTGATTGTTAATTTCTTTAATATTTCAAGGAATCTAGCAAATTGTTTATCTTTTTTATGTTGAGCTAGTCGTTGAGGAAATGGTGATTTTGATTACTAAAAAATTTATTAAGAAATTCATACCTATTTTTAATGAAATTGCACTTTAAAGAAATGTATTTTCTTTATTTTGTTGCAGGAATGTAGAATTTAGGTGATAAAAGCAAAAATCATAAAAAGGAGCGGATTTGGAGCAAAAAGGAAGAAAATAATGCAATTTGTGCTGAGTCGCCGACGGCGAGATCGAGCCGCCGACGGCGAGGGTACGAGGAAGAAAATTCGAAGGATTTATAACCGTCTCGGCCGACAGCGAGCCCGTGCCCGCCGATAGCGAGATAGCGCGGTTCGAAGACCTTCTAGAAGCCTCGCCGATAGCGAGGTAGTTCGTCGCCGACGGCGAGCTAGTTCAAATGGCGCAGATACATTGAACCTGGACACTTTTTGAAGGGATGCTTACACACCTCTTGGTCCTTTGCTCACCTCTATATACAGAGGCCGAAATTCAGCCTCGAAGGGTGTCAATTTGTGTCTTAAGAGTTTTTTATTTATGTGTGAGCAGTCTTTAGAGTCTTAATTAGTGTAATTAGTGAGTCTTTAGAGAGTTAGTGAGTTCTTAGTGAGTCTTATCAGTATCTGGAAGGAAGAGTCAAAGAAGCTGCGAGAGTACTGTCAGGGATAAATCGAGATAAGTATTTGTATTTATTTTTTTTAACTTTAAATGAAATCCATGCTTAGTTTAGTTCCATATGCATTCTGAGTAGTTTATTAGTCTTTCTCCTCGTTTATGAAATTAAGTGACTAGATGAACTAAAAATAGAAGTACTTTTAAATATTAATAAATTGTGATAATTTTTACTTAAAACTTAATTTACTTTCAAACTGGTCATTTGATTTGTTAAAATATGTTGAATATCAACTATAGTAAAAATTACATCGGATATTCGGAGAATTCAAAAGCCTTCGAAGGAAGGTGCAAATAAATAGGGAAATAATATCACTGGGCGTAGAATTGAGCATTTTAGTGTGACAGACTAAAATATTCAATTCGGTCCTATTGTTTGAGAGCTGAAGTGTAGATGTTAGCCCTCGAGGCGAGGGAACGTGGGAGCTCGAAGTGGCGGTCGGTATCCTCCTGAACTTAGCCGCAGATTCGATAATCAAACATAGGATTAGTCAATATTCTTTACACTCGGACCAAAGGGTAAAGAATAGGAATGCTCCTATTTGTCACAATACCTTAAAATTATCTATTTAAATTCATCAATCACTTAAATTTCTAAACAAGGGAAATATACTTTTTCGAATAGTTAAGACTTATTTAGCAATTAGTTTAATTTCCCGCACTTTCAATACGTATTAATTTTCTACTTAGTTAAGTTACCTAATTAAATACTTAGTTTACTTTATTGCGCTTAAATTTAGAATTCCAAATTTTCGTATACTATTTTAAAATTATTATTATTATTATTTTAAAATTAGTTGTTATTTAATTTTCTATTTCCTCATGGGATCGATAACCAGGACTCCACTAGAGCCCTGTATTACTTGATACGATACGTATACTTGCGTAGCATCCACAACATAAAGAATTACAATTCTATACATATAATATAGCGGGGTCAAGTTTTTGGCATCGTTGTAATTAAATTAAAAATATCATAATATAAAATTGTGGGTCATGTTTTTGGCGCCTTTGCCGGGGAAAGTAAGAAAAATTTATTAGAGGAACGGACTATTTTAAAAAAATCATAATAAATAAATTAATATCTATTCTAAAATTGTATGCGCAAATTTGGAAACGAAAATTTAATACCTTACGATTTTGAATTAGAGCGTACAATTAAAAGAATTAGAAAACAAAAGAAACAAATTATAAATTTAACACAAATGGCGAATATTCCTGAAATTCAAAATATGAACCAACAAAGACCATTAAGAGATTATGCCAACCCTACATCAGATGAAATTCATTTAACTATTCAAAACCCGATATAGTCTACTAATTCATTTGAACTTAAACCTCGCAATTATCCAAATGGTACAAAACAATCAATTTAGTGGTTCACCTATCGAAGATCCTAACTTAAATCTTGCTAGTTTTCAGAACTTTGTGCTACTTTTAAATATCGAGGAGTATCCGACGATGCTATAAGACTTAGACTTTTTCCTTTTTCATTAAGGGATAAGGCTAAAATGTGGTTGAATTCGTTAGCACTTGGATCTATTAAAACTTGGGGAGAATTATCACAAAAATTTCTATCCAAATATTTTCCACCATCTAAAACTCGCTAAGTTTAGAAATGATATAACTTCTTTTTGTCGATTAGATGGAGAATCAATATATGAAGCTTGGGAGAGATTTAAGGAACTTCTTAGGAAATGCCCACATCATGTGCTACCGGATTCGCCGATTATTCAAACCTTTTATAATGGATTAGTAGGATCTTTAAGATCAATCATCGATCTGTCATCTGGAGGTTCATTAATGTCTAAACCATTTGATGAAGCTTATGCACTAATCGAAGAAATGGCAACAAATAATTTCCAATGGCCTGTCGATAGAGTAAATCCGAAAAGATAGCCAGCATTCATGAAAACGATGCAATATCTATGTTAGCTTCTCAAATTGCTGCTATATCTAAGAAATTAGATCATTTTGGAATGAACTACTCTCCTACTTTAGAAGAAAACTCATCTGGACAAATCATTAAGCAATACATCCAAAAACTTTCAAGTTATCGTAGTTACCTGGTTTCCCATACCACATCTCCAAAGGAGTCTTCATATCGATAGCTGTCGATAGACATCTGTTGATAAGGTAGCGAGCGGTTGACACGGCTTCACCCCGAAACTTTTGGGTAGACCCGCATTCGGCGACATACACCTCACTCTCTCTAGGAGAGTCCTGTTCATCCTCTCGCGCTAGGCCATTCGGTCGAGGAGTGTTCCGGACTCGTCTTGTGTCTTCGTGATGCCATTCTTTACGCATAGCTCCTCAAGCTGTTCCGAACGATGACTCTAAACCATTATCGGTTCGCGGGTGTTTCGGTTTTGCTCCCGTTTTGTTTTCCGTGAGAGTTAACCGGTCTACGAACCGTCGAAAAGCTTCATCCTTAGTTTTAAGGATGAAGACCCATACCTTCCCAGTGTAGTCGTCAATGATAGACATGAAGTATCTTCCTCCTCCATGAGTCCGAGTTCGGTCGGCCCAAATAAATCACTCGTGTACGTAATCGAGTGGCTTCTTCAATGTATGATTTACGGTAGAGAACTTCACCTCGGTAGCCTTCCCGGCACACACTCGTTCACGGAATTCCAATTTGTCGACTCGATCTCCGCATAACGTATTCTGCTGGACGGCTCTTGTAAGCCTCTTTCACTTACATGCCCTAGGTCTCATATGCCATAACTGGTTCCATCGGTCTGATTGAACTGCATTTGAGTAGTTTCCGATGACAGTTCTTCCAACTAGAGAGTATAGCCCATTCTTTCTGACCCCTTTCATGACAATGAGTGAACCTTTGACTACTCTGATGCAGCCATTCTCTGCCTTGAACGTGTATCCACTTGACTCCAGAGTACCTAAAGAGATCAGATTTCTTTTAAGCTCAGGAACGTACCTGACGTGTTGAAGTATCCGCTCAGCTCCATCGAACATCTTTATTCGACTTGTTCAGCCGCTGAGTACCCTGCGGGCTTTATTATCTCCAAGTAGAACGGACCCGCCGTTTGCCGGTTGCGGTGTTTCGAACCGGCCTTTGTGAGGGCACATGTGGAAGGAGCACCCAGAATCGAGGATCCACTCCTTGCTGGATTCTGATTCTGATATCACCAGAGCTTCTGCAGAATCATAGTCATCTGAGGCTACACTTGCTTCTCCATAATCTTTAGGCTTTTCCTAAAAACTTTTCTTTCTATCCGGACAGTTCCTCCTGAAGTGTCCTTCTTTGTGACAGTGGTAACACCTGTTAGATCTCTTAGAAGACTGACTTCTGCTCTTTTTCCTGAATTTTGATCTGTTCTGATCACTTTTAGAACCTTTCTTGCTCGGTCTTCCTCTAACAGTCAGACTGTCTCCGCTTGCTTTTTCTTTCATGTCGTGCTTCTTCAGAAGTTCCTTGGCTCTGATCAGCGGTTGAACCTCTTCCAAAGTAATAGTCTGTACCCTTCCATAGAGCATCGCTTCCCTGAAATGCTCGTAGCTCTTAGGAATAGAGTTTAACAGCAGCAGTGCCTTATCCTCGTCGTCCATCTTGACATCGATGTTTTCAAGATCATCTATGATCTTGTTGAACTCATCAATCTGTTCCGAAACTGATTTGTCTTCGTGCATTTTGAATGAGTATAAGCGCTGCTTCAGAAAAAGTCTGTTAGCCAGAGATTTAGTCATATAAAGTACCTCAAGTTTAGCCCAGAGTGATTGTGCAGTTGTCTCCCTAGACACCTCCCTCAGTACTTTGTCGCCCAAACTCAGAATTATCAGACTGTGAGCCCTGTCCAGAATGACGTTCTTCTCTTTCTTGGTCAGGTCGGTTGGCAACGCTGCCGAACCTTGCAAGGCTTCTGCAACACCCTGCTGAACCAATAGAGCTCTCATCTTTACTCTCCACAAGCCGAAGTCATTTTTCCCTGTGAATTTCTCGATATCAAATTTAGCAGAACCCATTGTTCCGGCAAACAGCTCTTCACACTAAGATCTTCCAACTGAAACTGAAAACACCAAAGAACCCAGCTGCCGAGTTCCTCCTTGCTGTACCTCCAATTGTTAGGAAACCGGACCGCCAATGCACCAAGATCTTCAACGAGATCGAAACTCCGCGTAATTTCCTGTAAATGGGGAAAAGCTGAATAACCAAATTGCAAAATCTGTCGCACTTCCTGGAAATGAAACCTTGGAATGACCAGTGAAATCCACTGTTCTAATTTTGTTGAATTCCTTGTGGTAGCCGAACTCGGTAGCAGCCGAATATGCTACAGTGGAAGTGTCAAATTCCCTGCCGAGAAGAGTCCTGTTAAAACAAGATTTCTTTCCTCCGCAACACTGCGAGCCCCCTCTCGAACAGTCGCTGCCTGCTCTCGCCGAACGACGCGAACACCGGAAGCGAACAAATTTGCTTCTTCGCGCCTGGGACCGAGCAAACCCCGCCTGAGCAGCGCCGCGCCTCCAACTATTTGCCTCTGCGGATCTTTCCTGCAGTAATGTGCGAACAGGAACCGAACTCCTCCTTCCGTCGCCTGCGCGGGTGAACACAGTTCCCGCGATTCCGAACTCCCGAAGGCGAGCCGCCGAGGCCAATATGGTCGCAGTCTCGTCCGAATCTCGCAGGTAAGCCTCCCTTTGTGCCTAACTCTATCTAGCTCGCGAATTCTTCCTCTGGGATCGCAAATCCCTGTCGCGATCCGAGCTTCTCACGAACCTCCAGCCGAACTCATATCGCTGTCTTGACAGCTGAAGACCTGTAACCTTGACAGTCGAATGGAGGAGGGAACATCTGAAGCCGGATGTAAAGTTCTCTGGCCAAAGAACTCCAAGAAACCAACACCTGCAGGTTGCAATAAAATGGAATTGCCGAACTACCTTTCCTTGAACTCGAAACCCTGCAATCCAAGAACTTGGATTTCCGAAGAAACAGCTGGGTTGCTTAAAAGACGCCTATAGTGCTTCGACTATATGGTTTCACCTGCAGGCTTCTAAGAAGACTCCCTGGAGCCGAATGTCTTCCTTAGCTCAAGATCCTGGAAGTCGGAATATCTCTAGCCAAGAAGTGCCGAATTTCCCACAGACGGCGCCAATTGTTGTGGGAAAATCGATTGACTTGGCTAGAAGAAATAAACAAAGAACAAAAGCAAACACAAAAAGAAACACAAGCAATTTACGTGGTTCGGTCTCTTTGGACCTACATCTACGGGAGGGAAACAATCTGGAGATTCACTATGGCAAAAGCAAAAGAGTACATAGCCTTACAAGATGAGCCCTCATCTTCCACGGGTCTTCATTTGCTCCCAAGACCCTTAAGATGCTCTCATCACCTTTCTCCAAGGCTAATCTAACACTCAAATTCTTGAACAGAATTTCACAGTTGCCTCTCACATTCACCCTTAGCCAAAGCCTCACCCACCCTCATCTATATAAAATAGAAGGAGCCTAAACAAGAGACTTAAAGGATGGGCAAAAGTACAAGAATACCCCTTTACCTTTAGTCAATTGTGAGTCACTAATAACAGTAGACTTATGAAGATAAGCAAATAGATAATATCTTTTCATGATTTATGCATTGTAGTGAATTAGTACATGTCTATATTGGTTCTGGTGGAGTGGGAGGCTAAAGGTGTTAGTATGTCTGTATTGGAGCATTCTTGCCGAGTGAAGAAAGTTTTTAAGATATTTGATCTGTGAAGGAATTAGCCAGTGGTGTTAGAAATGTATAGGGATGTAAAAATGGCTCGTTGTTCGCAAAGATGTTATGCTCAGCTCGTTAAATAGCTCGTGTTCTATTCGTTCGCTAAGTAAATGAGTTGAACATTAACATTTTTTTTACGAGCGATATACAAACGAGCCGAACACGAATAAAGTATTGTTTTTAAATAATTTAATTGACTGCAGCACAACAAAGATTTATAATAATTTAAAATTACTAATTAAAAATAGAATAAAAATATATTGAATTCAATGAATATTTTAATATAAATTATAAGATTAAAATCGCGTCCTACTCTTAACATCCTACGACTGTGTAATTAGAGTTCTTAAAACAACTCATTGTTCGTGAATAATTCATGTTCGACTAGTTAATTAAGCGAGTCAAACACACAAATTTTTTGAATTCGACATATAAATGAGTCGAACATGAACAAGGATATTTTTTAAGCGCCAGTCTGGACTCGATCAAGCTCGGTTCGTTTACTCCCATAACGATTGCATGTCTTACTTGGGCTGTCAAAATGGTTTCTTTGTTTGCGAATAACTCGTGTTCGGCTCTCTATGCAAACGAGCCGAACACAAACAAATTTTGTGTTCGAAATATGAACGAGCCGAACACAAACAGTGGTATTTTTTAACCAGCTGAACACGAGCTGCGCCCAGGCTCACTCGTGTTCGGCCCAAGTTATGTAACTACATACAAATTGGTTGGTATTTATATAAATGCCCCTTATATTTTGGTTTTTACACAACTGTTCAAATTTATCTATTAGATATGTAAATACGTGGGAGAAGGGCGTTATGTATCTAATCGCCCCAAAACATTATTTCTTCAGATATAAATATGCAAGTTTTGGTCTTAGATATGTAAATACACATGTACAAGGTTATATGTATGTAATTGGCCCTTATTTTTTTGGTTTCAACGTAACTACACAAGTTTAGATGTTAAATATGTATAATACATTGGGTGGTATACATGTAGACGCCCCTTCAAATTTTGGTTTGGATATAAATATACATTTTAAATGTTAGAAACCCGCATCCAAAATAATAATTTTGAATTGATGTTTGGACGAGATATTGTTATTAGTTTGCCTAATTAATGGCACTCACGTGTACGTGTCGCTTGAGCGTCATCTAGAAAAACATGAGCACTCTGCAATGATGTAGTTATAAGACATTCCAATGACACTTAGGGTGTGCATGTGGGATCGCTCATACTACTTATAGAAGACATTCATATTGAACATATTACATGTTGTAACTCCAAAATTTAAGAAATTTATTCTTAAATCTATAGCGCACTAATGGATATCCAAAATTCACAATCATTTATGTGTAACAGATTGCATTCAGAAAAAAAAAAAAAAAAAAAAACCTAATTGATGAGCTTTTGAATGATGTTGAGTATTTCTTTCAAATAACATCAAATTCCTTACTTCTCACCCAGAATATAGGTTTTGTTGCTTATATGCAAAGCATAAGTCAGATATTTTTATCGCTAGATGTATTTTTATCGCTAGATGTAGTAATGTTAGATTTATATCAAGCGGGTTTTAACCAAATTATAGACTTTGAACTTAATTTGTCGATTATGAACCACATAGTTGATTATTAGATTGGTGCTTCAACAAGCTTTGCCCTCTTAGGGTGTATTTGGGGCAGCGGTGCGATGGCAGTGTGTTGCTACATCGAAGCTTTATCAGTTTGACAAAATTATGTTTTGTTTGCATTCTCAAAAAGTTGCAGTTGAAAGCTGCGTTTTCCCACCATACCTGGCTACTTGTAGTGGCTGCCAGAAAGCTGCGGTCCAACTTTTTCAAATAAAAAAAAATTGTAATAACCACTGCAACATTTTGAATAACATATTATTCTTCTACAACTTCACAATTGTTTCTTTAAATAGTTGCAGCTGCTCCAAGCAGGTCTTTAGTGAGCGTAATTCCAGTAGATTTAAAAAAAATGGTCTTTGATGCAATAATTGTTTAGTTTGTCGTGCAAGTTGATGAAGATGAGCCACCAAACAAAAAAAAAAGAAAAAAAAAAGAAAAAAAACTAAAAAATTCTACAAATTTTTTAATGTTATGCAAAGATCATTATGGGAAGATTGAACAACTCATTATCATTTATCAGAGACTTTTAATATATTAAATGTTAAATTAGACATTAATGTACACTAAGAATATTTTAATCAGGTTGCAGGATTTCTAAAGAAGATAAATCTAAAAAGTAAATTTAGTAGCAGTTGACCTGTATAGAATGAAAAAATTGGTGTCAAGTTTATGGTAAAAATCAAAGAAGATAGATTAGCATGTTATATAATGTGGCTGATCCAATGAAGGCTCAAAAGATGTTTTGTGACACTCAAAAATTAAGATCACAATGTAAGAAAATTAAGAAATAGAAGAATGTTTCATACACGCATCTCTTCTATTCGCCGCTCATTATGTCTTCAATGACTATTCACCTCTATGTGTACTGCTAAACATATGAGATGAAATAGTGAGAGGTTAGAAACATTTAGTTCATCGAATCATCCATTAGATGAAGAAGCATGTAATCAATTTCATCGGGCTTATCCTCATTTTGAAACTGAGTCACACAATATTATACTAAATTTTTGTGCTGATAGTTTCACACTATATCGACGTCATACTCATGTGTGCTGATCGATGATAGTTACGTCATATAACTTGCTATTTGAGATGTGCATACTTGTCATATTTGGTTAAATAGCCAAAATAAAAAAATAATATATATTTGTAGCCTTTATTTGGAGAGGTCCAATTCTTATGGGAAATATGTGTGGTTACTTACGATATTTCTATAAAGTAGTATTTTGAAATGAAAACTGTCATGAAGCGGATAATACTCATTTTTTCTTTGAATGGAATACTATCGTGATGAAGC
This sequence comes from Papilionanthe hookeriana x Papilionanthe teres, assembly GCA_022702705.1. NCBI lineage: Eukaryota > Viridiplantae > Streptophyta > Magnoliopsida > Asparagales > Orchidaceae > Papilionanthe > Papilionanthe hookeriana x Papilionanthe teres. Next base: position 70,412,917 of record CM040425.1, on the reverse strand, counting down.
ATTACAAAAAAGATAGCATGCCCATGCCACATAGATTTATCAGAGGCATTTACTCCAAAATATGATAGAAAAATTCATGATTTGACTATCACCAAATATTTTTACTTACTGATCACTAATTTAGAAAGAATAAAGATATCTTCCAAAAAATAGAGTTGAAAAATCAAGGCCTTCGATAAGAATAAGTGTAGATTACTTGTGATGGAGTATTAGTATAATTTCAATGATTGTTAATATCTAAAACTATCCTCATATAATCTCCTCAATTTTGGTGATACTTAAAACTAGATAAAATTGAGTATTTTCAGGGATCTGTCCTACTAGAAAACTAATTTGATCAGACATAATCTTGCTATCATGTGCATTGAGAAAATTTTTTCCATATTATCTTCTACACTGTGATTAATGTAAAGGGTAAAACTAAGACAATGTGAAAGCTAAATCAGACTTGAAGGAGTATTTCTATTAAAAAGAGTTAGAACTTTAAGAGATAACTCATGGTAAATTTATAATGCCTAAAGCCAAGTATTATGTTACTTTAAATCAACAAAGAATAAATTGTGAATGACTGCAGTCTCTAATGTTTCCTAGTAAGTATGCATTTAATTGGATTGTGTCGATTGGGGTGCATAGGAGATATTTTGTATGAAAAATCTTAATTGTCATATTTTATCATAATGTTTGTTGCCTACTACATTTAATACTTTGCCAAGTCAAATGCTTAATCCGTTAATTAATTAAAATTAGTACATTTTTCAAAAGATTTATATGTAACACATTTGAAAGTACATGCACCAAGACAACTTGATGTGACCATTCGAGTAATAATGTGCAAACTTGAGCGAATATTTGCTATTGGCTTTTCTGACTTAATGAAACATCTATCGATACATCTACATTACCTGGCTATACTAAGGTGCCAATATAGTACCCGTGGATGCATCCATCAGAGAGGTAGAGGCTCACAAATATCTAATTATATAAGTTGCAAAAAAATCAATATTTTTATCTGTTGTGGGAAAAACACTTTCTTTCCTTAATCTTGGAAAGAGAACAAACCGCAAATCACAACAAAGAAGATGCAAACACAAGAGCACAAGCAAACAAGAGGATTTACGTGGTTCGGTCTTTTTGACCTACGTCCACGGGAGGGAATCGAAATAATCCACTAAGACAAGAAACAAGAGTACTTAGCTTTACATAGATGAGCCCTCATCTTCCATGGCCTCCCTTCATATCCAAGGCCTCCAAGATGCTCTCCTCACCCTTAACAAGCTAGCCCACACTCCTTGAGTTCTTTTTCACTCTTACAAAACCCACACTAAGGCCTCCCCTCATCTCACCTATTTATAGTAGATTAGATTACATTATAATATTCTATAAATAGATGAGGTGTAACCTTCAATGATCGCATGGCTTCCACATGTCCACCCTTTAGAGTCCTCCATCGCATGGTCTCCACGTGTCCTTTCACATGTCCTCCTTCCACCGCATGGCCTCCACATGTCCTTCCACATGTCCTCTTCTAGGGTCTTCCATGAAAAGTCAACAATGGAGGCTTAAAGTAGAAATTTACAAGAGTGCCACTTACCTTAGTGACTAATTGGGGGTCAAAACAACAAATCTCCACCTTGACCCTCAATTGTGCTGGAGTAGTGATTCCTCCACGTGGCCCCCGAGGGGCCCTCGACCGATGGAAGAATTCACTAAGTTCGGACGATGTCCGAACTTAGCTATGAGCGACGCCTTGGTGAGCATATCGGCGGGGTTCTCTTCGGTTGGTATCTTCTCTACCACTATTGAGCCTTTAACAAAGACGTCCCTTACGAAATGAAGCTTCACATCTAGGTGCTTGGATCTTTCATGAAATCTGATTCCTAGTTAGGTGGATGGTGCTTTGGTTGTCGCAAAACACAGTTATCACCTTCTGATGTATCCCAAGCTCTTCAGCCATGCCCTTTAGCCACATAGCTTCCTTGATTGCTTCAGTCACAGCGATGTATTCAGCCTCTGTTGTTGAGAGGGCCACAACTGATTGGAGGTTAGACTTCCAACTGACTGCAAGCATCGAAGACAAGTGAAGATGAATCCGATCGGTGACTTCCCGGTGTCAATGCTTCTGCGTAATCGGAATCTACGTAACCGACTACTTTTTCTTCTTTGTCTTCCCGCCTTTTGAAGAGTAGCCCCAAATCAGTGGTGCCTCTTAAGTATCTCAGGATCCATTTTAGTGCTTCCCAGTGAGCCTGTCCTGGGCTTGCCATGAACCTGCTTACAATACTGACGGCGTAGGCTAAATCTGGTATGCTACAAACCATACCATACATGATGCTACCAACCCCACTGGCGTAGGGGACACCCTCCATGTACCTTTTCTCCTCTTCGATCTCCGGTGCTTGAGAGTTCGATAGTCCGAAGTGTTGGCCGATAGATGTTGCAACCTCGCTTAGCCTCGTGCATGTTGAACCTTGTTAGAATCTTCGAATATATGACTTTTGAGACAAGAATAAGCTACCCTTTTTCTTGTCTCCGGTAATCTCCATACCTAGGATCTTTGTAGCCGGTCCTAGGTCCTTCATGTAAAATTCGAATCGAGCATACCTTTGATCTTCCGGACTTCCTCCTTGCTCTCGTCGGCTACTAACATATCATCCACATAAAGGAGCAAGTACGTACCGATTTCACCGTCTTGCCACTTCATGTACACACAACTGTCGTAGTCGCTTCTGACAAAACCGATCTTTAGCATGAAATCATCAAATCGTTTGTACCATTGTCTTGGGCTTTGTTTCAGCCCATACAATGCCTTCTTCAGCAAGCAAACTTTGTCCTTTGTCTTAGGTGTGTTGTACCCATCTGGCTGGTCCATGTAGATGGTTTCTTCAAGCTCTTCATGCAGGAACGCAGTCTTAACATCTAGCTGTTCTAATTCCAAATTGAATTGAACTGCTAGTGCTAAGACTATCCTAATTGAGCAGTGCTTCACCACGGGTGAGAAGATTTCGTTGAAGTCGATTCCTTCAACATGTGTGAATCCCTTTGCAGCGAGTCTGGTTTTAATCCTGATCCTCTCAGTACCTGGCATGCCTTCCTTCTTCTTAAAGGTCCACTTGCAACCGACTACGCGTTTGTTCGTTGGTCGATCCACAAGTTCCCAGGCTTTGTTCTTCATCAAAGAAGCCATTTCCTCATCCATTGCCTCTTCCCACTTGTGTCTTTCCTTGCTCTTCAGGGCTTCCTTGTAGCTGCTTGGTTCTGCTTCTTCTATCACTTCAGCAACACTCAGAGCAAAGGAGATCATATCTGCATGGTCATATCTCTCTGGCGGTCTGATAGTTCTCCTTTGTCTGTCCCTTACCAAGCTGTAGTCGTCAGATCTTCTTTCTGGTTCAGTCACTTGCTGGTCTTCTGCCACTTCGTCTTGATCGTTCACAATTGTCCTTTGATCGATCGAAGTTTGTCGTTGTTGCGGCTCCACCTCAATTGACGAATCCTCCTTAGTGACACTGTTCCTGGTAACATAGCTTTGCATATTTCCCATTTTGGACTCATCGAATGTCACATCCCTACCGATGATGCATTTTTGTTGATCTAGGCACCAAAGTTTGTAACCTTTGGTTCCAGGTGGGTATCCGATGAAGATGCACTTCAAAGCCCTCACTTCCAGCTTATCCTGTCTAACGTGAGCGTATGCAATACATCCAAAGACTTTAAGATTATCATAGTTACCCGGTTTTCCGTACCACATCTCCAAAGGAGTCTTCATATCAACGGCTGTCGATGGACATCTGTTGATAAGGTAGCAGGCGGTTGACACAGCTTCACCCCAGAAACTTTTGGGTAGACCTGCATTTAACAGCATGCACCGCACTCTCTCTAGGAGAGTCTTGTTCATCCTCTCAGCTAGGCCATTCTGTTGAGGAGTGTTCCGGACCGTCTTGTGCCTTGTGATGCCATTCCTCCTGCACAGCTCCTCAAACTGCTCTGAACAATACTCCAAGCCATTGTCGGTTCTCAAGTGCTTCAGCTTTGCTCTCATCTTGTTTTCGGTGAGAGTTAACCAGTCCCTGAATCGTTGAAAAGCTTCATCTTTTGTTTTTAGGATAAAGACCCATACCTTCTGGTGTAGTCATCGATGATGGACATGAAGTACCTTCCTCCTCCATGAGTCCGAGTTCTAGTGGGCCCCATAGATCACTTGTGTACATAATCAAGAGGTTTCTTTGATGTATGTATTCCGGTGGAGAACTTCACCTCGGTGGCCTTCCTCGGTACGCATTGTTCGCAGAATTCCGGCTTGTCGACCCGATCTCCGCATAACGGGTTCCGCTTGGACAATTCCCGTAAGCCCTTTCACTTACATGCCCCGGCCTCATGTGCCATAGTCCGGATCCGTCGAGCTCCGATTGAACCGCATTTGAGAAGTTCCCGATCACGCGTTTTCCGAGCTAGGAGTATAGCCCATTCTTTCCGACTCCTTTCATGACTATGAGAGAGCCCTTAGCTACTACGATACAGCCTATTTTCTCGCCTTGAATGAGTATCCATTCGACTCCGGCGTCCCTAAAGAAATCAAATTTCTTTTAAGTTCCGGGACGTACCGACATGCTTCGCGATATCCGTTCAGCTCCATCGAATATCTTTATTCTGATCGTCCCGCTGCCGATCACCTTACAGGATTTATTGTCTTCAAGTAGAACGGATCCACCATTTGCCAGTTGTAGTGTCTCGAACCAGTCTTTGTGAGGACACATGTGGAAGGAGCACCCTGAGTCAAGGATCCACTCCTTGCTAGATTCAGATTCTGTGATCACCAGAGCTTCGAATTCGAATCATAGCCGTCCGAGACTATGCTTGCTTCTCCGGAATCTTTAGGCTTCTCCCGAAAGCCTTTCTTTCTATCCGGACAGTCCTTCTTAAAATGACCTTCCTTGTGGCAATGGTAGCACTTGTAGGATCTCTTAGAAGACTGACCTCTAACGTTTCTTCTGGACCTTGATCTGCTCTGGTCACTTTTATATCCTTTATTGCTCGATCTTCCTCTAACCATCAGACTATCTCCACTGGTTTCCTCCTTCATGTCGTGCTTCTTCTGAAGTTCTTTGGCTACGATTAATGATTGAACCTCTTCTAGAGTAATCGTTCGCGCCCTTCCATAGAGCATCGCATCCTCGAGCTCGCTCGTAGCTCTTAGGAATAGAGTTTAGCAACGAGCAGCGCCTTGTCCTCGTCATCCATCTTGACGTCGATGTTCTCAAGATCATTTATGATCTTGTTGAACTCGTCTATCTGCTCCGAGACTAATTTGTCTTCGTGCATTTTGAAAGAGTATAGGCGCTGTTTCAGAAATAGTATATTAGCCAGGGACTTGGTCAGGTAGAGTACCTCGAGTTTGGCCCAAAGCGCTTGAGCCGTTGTCTCCCTCGACACCTCCCTCAGAACCTTGTCGCCCAAGCTCAAGATTATCAAACTATGAGCTTTCTCCAACATGTCAATCTTCTCTTTCTCTGTCATGTCGGCCGGCAGTGCCGTCGGCCCTTGCAAGGCTTCTGCGACACCCTGCTGAACCAGTAGGGCTCTCATCTTTACTCTCCACAGGCCGAAGTCGTTCTTTCCCGTGAATTTCTTGATGTCGAATTTGGTGGAGCCCATTGTCCCCGCCAAACGGCTCTTCTTGCTGCGATTTCTTGGGTGCGATTCCTCCGACCAAGATGTGTCGAGATTTTCCCACAGACGGCGCCAATTGTTGTGGGAAAAACACTTTCTTTCCTTAATCTTGGTAAGAGAACAAACCGCAAATCACAACAAAGAAGATGCAAACACAAAAGCACAAGCAAACAAGAGGATTTACGTGGTTCGGTCTTTTTGACCTACGTCCACGGGAGGGAATCGAAATAATCCACTAAGATAAGAAACAAGAGTACTTAGCTTTACATAGATGAGCCCTCATCTTCCATGGCCTCCCTTCACATCCAAGGCCTCCAAGATGCTCTCCTCACCCTTAACAAGCTAGCCCACACTCCTTGAGTTCTTTTTCATTCTTACAAAACCCACACTAAGGCCTCCTCTCATCTCACCTATTTATAGTAGATTAGATTACATTATAATATTCTATAAATAGATGAGGTGTAACCTTCGAGGATCGCATGGCTTCACATGTCCACCCTTTAGAGTCCTCCATCGCATGGTCTCCACGTGTCCTTTCACATGTCCTCCTTCCACCGCATGGCCTCCACATGTCCTTCGCATGTCCTCTTCTAGGGTCTTCCATGAAAAGTCAACAATGGAGGCTTAAAGTAAGTAGAAATTTACAAGAGTGCCACTTACCTTAGTGACTAATTGGGGGTCAAAACAACATTATCAAACTAAATGATTGATGTTATTGTAACTTTTTAAATAAACTGGAAAGAATTATGAAAAATAAAACATGGCCTAATAGTTTAATATTTGAGACATACTTCCCGTAAGAGACAATTACTTTCTGTTCATATTATTTTGAGCAACAACAGCCAACAAATAATGCTATAAGTGTGGTGCTTTCATAACTCGTGATTTCTATGTTTCGACAATCAAGTGAAGCATCAAGGAAATGCAATTCACGTTATCTTAATGAGAAGGAGCTTTAAGTGCAGCCGTCTATCTTTTTCTCAACTGTGAAAATTCAATAATTTCGGGAGTAAGAAGTGTAGTAATTAATAGTTATTTGAGTTAAAATATAAAATTTACCTTCACCTGATTATTAAAATTTTAATCATCTGATCAAATGATTTATAATCTAGTTAAAGGAAGAAAATATTTTCAATAAGAATATTAAAGAAGATTTTCCAATATAGTTCAAATTACACATAAGTTTTATTAACTCGACACATGACTATTTTATAAGCTGAGCATTCAATTTACATATAATTGCCAATATTTTTCAGAGTTCCTGCTTGATAGACCTTACTTGGGAGAAAATACACATAATTAAGATGTGGCTAATTTTTGATGTGAATGACTACAGATTTTATATAAGCTCCTAGTTCGAAGGATAAAATGATAAATAATTTTAGTGTTTGTGCTAAGAAAAATACCCATTAAAATGATAGAGATAGAGTACTATGAAATTCTTCAAGAAGGAGTACATGTATAGTATCGTGATTTATTAAGTGCATTAATTACAAGTGATTTGATTCTGTCGTCAATCGAGGAATAAGAACATACAATCCATATAACATCATTGAAGTTAAAAGGGACAAAATAAATGTCAAAATTGATCAATTTGTCATAACACACCTAGCTAATCCGATATATCACTTTAGATTCATTAATAGAATAAATGATAAAGTTGATTGGGCAATAATCATTAAAAATAAACTTATAGTGACTTTTGAAATTCAAATAATAGTTGAACCTCATCAGAAGCATGAAATGTCATATTTTGCATTCCACTTGATTTTGTTCGAGTAATCGATAACCATAGAGAATATTATTGAGACATTTGAAAAAGTTAGTCATATTGTGCTTGACTTAGATGATAATGTAGATGGGAAAATTTTAACTTCAACCTCAACTTACTCATCTAAATTACTCATCTGATGAATCATAATAAGAAGTGTATCTAGTTTTCTTTCTGCTTTTACTTATTATAGTTCTAGTTTTAGGGCTTCTACGGCCTATTCTGGTATCTATGTTTCCTACTTTCACTTCATGTATTTCCTATTATTACTTTTGTTATTTTTTAGCTTTTACTTATGTATTTTTTACTTCTAAGTATTCTGATTAATTTATTTCTTCTTCGTACAAATGACTTAAGGTGGCAATGACGACCAAGTAAGAAGAAATTGGTAGTTTTGCGGCACCCAATAATATTGGTGAACATGTCTGTGATTGTCAAATCGTACACATCAGTTCTATTAATCTACGGTGACACGGACCTTCTACACCTTTACAACTCCCATCAAAATTCTATCGTCGCCCTCCTTTGATGTAGTCACCTTCACTCCTATGGAGTTTGGTGTGTTGGACATCTCCTGACTCATATACATCAAGCTAGTATTTAAAGTTATACTAATTAACATTATCTTTCTATTTCATTAATATGTAGTTGCTTAGAATTCTTTTCTTCAAGTTTTGCCCTTCTAGGCAGCCAGAGCGCATGATCGTAGAAATTCTTAGAAGCTGTTACAAAGTTTTTTGTTTATCATTAAAAGAGGTCTGGATTGAGATTCAGAACATGCTGTTTAGGGAATTTAAGTTAAATCATAGATAAATTTGAATTACAATAAATTTAAATTATGTATTTATAATACTAAAAATGTTTAGTATTTGTGGTGCAAAAGGACTTCTATTGATAGTCTCAGTATCATCAGCAGGTCAACATAATTTTAATATTTGAGGGACCACCAAACTTGCGATGTATGTTTCTGATATATTCACAAGAAGAGGAACAAGCCCCACTAGACTAGATAAGGGAGGATGTCTAGGGAGGATGTCCCATATGGGACTCTCCTGCTATCTTAAAAAAAGGCAGCAGGTGCAACAAAGTTAGTCCTCAGATTACAGAGGGCATGCAGATCTCCTTGCCCGCCAAAGGCTTGGCCCCCCACACCTTGTATTGAAGGAGGACGGTAAAATTTATTCAGTGCATATAATTGAACAGTTCAATTATTATTTTCTATATTTTTTATAAGTTAATAGAGGCAGACACTTGAACGAAGAGCTTGCTGTGTCTTAATTGATTGCACACACACATCATGATTAGGCAAACCAATGGTTGGTCGACGATAGAACTCGATATGTCCACATAAGTTGAATAGTTTAATTTTATATTTGTGAAATTTATTTATAAGTCTTTATTGATGCTAATTACACTTTATAATCTTTTGTATGATGAGCATATACGTTTGATGGATGCTCGGAGTTTAAGCCCACTAGGACTTGATATTTTTAGTGGTCTGTCTGGCCTGTCAAACTTTGAGATATGGAGGGAGGCTATTGAGGAGAGGAAGAAGAAGATGACCTTTGACCTCACCTCATAGAGAATTTTTTTAAGGCACGACACTCTGTCTTCGATGAGACGTTGCCATCATTTGATGAAGAAGTAAATAGACGTGGAGTCGAGGTTGAAGTTCTCCGAGGAGGAGATGGTGGATGCCAAAGTGGCAAAGAGGATTCAATTGCTGCGAAGCGAGGCATGTTGGATTGAAAGGCGGCATATAGTCGAATTAGAGGACGACGAGCAGGGTAATAATTTTTTTATTTTCTCTGTATGTTTAGAGATTACTTTTTACTTTTTTATATTTATCATGCAGATGATACTTTTTATAGATTGATTGTTATGATTATTATTCTTTTATTTATAGTTGGCAGTATGTCAGTAGGTAATGCAATCGATATTTTTAACAACTGAAATATCAACTGATTTGCAATAGGAAAAACATTTCGGCTGAAGTTCAGCTGCAGATTCGACGGTAAATCCTTGATGACGGAATTCTTATAGCCAGAAAAGCATTTCGATCAGTAAAATCTGAAGTGATCATTATCGACCAATTTCACTATCAAAATCATCAGCAGATATAATCCTTTTCATTGGCTACTTACTCATCGGTAAAATGTGATTCTTCTATAGGGAAAAAACTTGTGTTTGTCAACCGTACTTAGAGATGTGTACGTACTAAAGTACACGGGGGTTACATGGGAGTTACAAGGGGGTTACACACGTGTTATAACTCTTTTGTACCTCCCGTGTAACTTCTGTTTACAAATGAATGAAATAGAATCGCGGGTTACAAGTGAGTTACACGGGAGGTACAAGAAGTTTATAATCTTGTAACATTCTTGTAACCCTGTGTATTTTTTTACGGACGCATCTCTAGATACGATTGACGTACGCAAGTTTTTCCCTTTCATAGTGCTTGGTTGGGATCATTTTTTTTTTTTTGGTTCTTATTTTTCCATTCGTTTTAAAAAACATATTTCCTTAATGTGATGTTTACATATTTTTATTTTGAGATAATTACATGCAGAACTCACCAAACATTGATGATTACAAGTTTACCACACAAGTGATTTTTTTGAACTAAAGAACCAATGTCAAACTATTGAGAATTTGATAAAAAAAATAAAAAATAAGGGTTGGGGTTTTATCATGAATTTTGATATTTGAGTGAGAATTTGAAAATTGGATGAAAAATGGTGGTTGATTTATAAATAACAAGTTTCTAGTAGTATGTATGTGATTTCCCCTTTTATTTGTTATTTCTAATCACACTGTAATTTTTTTTTAAATAATAAAAATAATTTTTAAGTATTTTAAGTGTTTTTAAAAATAATCATGCTTTAATCAAATAACCAAACAAGCTTTGTTTCATATCAAAACACCAACAAAATAAAATTTTAAAAAAAGAAAATATAATATAAAAGTGACCCCAAATGGCCTCAAATGATCCCTTTTGTTTTGGGATCACTTTTACTTTTTGTTTATTGTTTTCATTTTTATTTTGTTTTGTTTATGTTTTGATTTGAAATAAAACATATTTGATAGTAATGATTGTTTTTTTTTTAAAGCTCAAAACACAAATTATTTTGAGCTCTTTTCGAAAATGATTGATTTATTTTTTTAAAATAGAAAATATAATTCTGTCAAAAATACACTGATCATTTATGATCACCTCTATTTTTTATTTGTTTATTTATTTATTTTATTTTATCTATATTTTCATTTGAAACAAAACATGTGTGGTATGTTTGATTAAGATATGTTTTCTTTTAAAAATACTCAGAATACCTAAAAAATTATTTTTTAGTATTTAAAAAATATGTTTATTTAATTTTAGAAACACAAAATAAAAACATATTAAAAACACCTTAAATAAACATATTAAAAAAAAAAGATTCCCAACAAGCCCTAAGCAAATACTTTTTTTTGGAGCAAAATACAAAAATAAAAAACAAAAAACAAAAATGTCAAAATAAGATTTATGAAGAAAATGAAAACAAAAAGTGATAACAAACGGCCCTTAATATTTTAGCAGAAGTCTACAAACTTTTATTTTTATACAAACATATGTACATGTATATATATATATGTGTGTGTGTGTGTATGTGTGTGTGTGTATCAAACTTAAGAGTTAATATTGTCAAAAAAAGATTTGTATGGCTAAATGCATATAATGTATGCACCATACATAGTCGATGATTTCAACTAAAAAGCGTTCAGCAAATGATTCCCCTAACAGCTCTCCTAAATCAAGTCATTCAAATATTACTAAGTACATATACTAATTAATTCCCTGCATTAACCCTTATAAACATGTACTTATGATTAATCTATGGCTTTAATATGCTTTCCCACTTCATCAAATTACCCACCACACCTCCAATTTGGTTAAGATTCTTAAATGAACAAAGCTCATTGAGTTGACTCAGCACTCTTTCTACCCCTTCGAAAGATAATTAATAAGCTGGACCGAGCAAAACTCATCTATATAACTTCTCTCCAGCCAATTCCATGCATGTAACTATAAAAGTGGTGTTAATCTTAATCATATAATTAATACAACCTTAGACTTTCATGCATTAATTACGTCGTTACAGCAAGCCCAACGTGATTAACAAAATGCTCGTGATTAATCAATATCATGATCATAATCACCATCATTACCATCTAATAATAAATCCCTCAACTCGTATGGAATTCGATCGCTTCTTCCGGATAAGAAGAAGCTCTCAGGAGTCGAACTGGAGTTAATTAAGACATCCACCTCAACGCTGAAGGTTGCACGCACAGGTCTGTGGTCGGAGTGCTTGGATTCACATCTATCATATCTGGTTTCATTCAATCCCTTCCCATGCCAAAGTATGCGGTCACACCTGCATATATATTAATTTAGTTTCATACACATATAACATTTTTAATTACATGTTTAATTTAATTATATATATATATATATATTACAAAGAAACGTGAGCCTCTAACCACTCATAATGTGCCAAACTATTCAAGTACAAGGGATTCAAACCATTGCCCTGAGGAGAAATATTTGCATACAGAGAACGCATGCAGTGCTGTGTGCGTAATAACCTCTCAATAACCTCTATTTATTGGTTATTGACAGGTTATTGGGGTATTTATTTTAATAACCCAATAACCCCCCAATAATCTTCGCAGGTTCTATTTCAGTGTTATTGATATGTTATTACGGAGGTATGACAGGGTTATTGGGAGTACGCATGCAGAGCTGCGTGCGCTCTCCGTACTCAAATATTTCTCCGACTTGAGGGGTCTATACCGAGGATGCCAACCAAGCAGATCGATATATATATATATATATATATATATATATATATATATAGAGAGAGAGAGAGAGAGAGAGAGAGAGAGAGAGAGAGAGAGAGAGAGAGAGGGGTTATAGTAGACTGATGATGCATGGTAGGCAACTAACCATGCAGGAGCTCGTTTTTTCTTGCATTTTATGCCTTGGAGACTCCCATAATATTCATCAGAATTTGAGTGATACTTGTATGTGGGGGAGAAGTTGATGGCACCCTCACGCCAGCCTTTGAAAGCTCCATCCTCTATCTCAATTTTCAACTGTACATTTAAATTCGCACGTTTAAGTGTTGCGAGTATTTCATTATTGTCAAAAATCAATTTGAATTGTGATACGTTATTATGTAATGGGATTATATATCGATTACTTGGTCATAATTATTTTTAAGAGTTCTATGTATTTAAAAATCTAACATTTGAAAAAAATTAATATTTACATTTATATTTTTATACTTATATTTAATTTTTTTAAAATTATTAATAGTGATATTTTTGATGTGATATATTAAATATTTGAGTGTTGTATATACAACTCTAATATACTATCCGGTTGAAAGTTGATTTGGGGAGATGTTTAGTGGGCTTTTCTCATATCTTCTAGTGGAAAACTTACAAAGATAATTTTGTAGGCTTTATACTACCTAGTTCTAAAGCCCATATATTTACACATTTCATACATATTGGAGTCTAAGCTAAAATTCAATTGAGAAGCTTGAAAGAGAAAAAGAACTAAGATGTTCATCTTAATTTTCAATTGAGAAGGAGTGAGCTTATACTTGACTTGCTTGGTAGTGAGCATTATCAACTGAATAAGGTATGAATAAAAATGGTAAAAATATCGCGTCTAGACATTTTGAAGTGCAGATGCAACGTAGATTTGACCACACTACTGTGCACAGTGGCCTAGCCAAATTCACACCATCGTTCCCCCACATTCGGACTACACACATAATATTTTCTAAAAAAGATGAGCCAAATGAAAGGAAGTAATCTTGGTTTTCTTTAATTACTAAATCTACTTTCCCATATCCCCTTTTAACATAGTTTAATGCATATGAAGTCTAGCCTCTAACATTTTTACGACAAAAGTAAGAATATAAACAATAAAATAAGAAATAAAATATATATACCTGATCATTCTCCAACAAAATGTTCCATTCCTTCTGCAATACTAAGTGCCGCGTCTCGTCCTCGGGCATGGAGATTCTATAGTTCAAGTCACCAAGCAAAATTACTCTCCTGTATTAAAATTGACTACTTATTAATTAGCAGTTTAATCACTTTGTTAAGCATGCAACTTGTTATTTTTAATTTCAGAATGCTGGCAAGTGAGAGAGATGTTAATGTTTTTTATTGTAAGATAAGAAGCTACTAGCTCTTCTCAGTGTAATGGTTTTAGGTAAATCTACAGCGATTGATCCCATTAAAATCTGTTAGTTGTCAGATTAGTTTATGTGCAAGTGGATTAATTAACTACTTATTCTCTGTAATTTAAATATATTTATATTTTTTTTTTTCTGGTGTCGATATAGAACATGATTTCATCTAACTTTGCAAGTGGTGATTTGCTCGATTATTGCTTCAAATGGTTTTTAAAATAATTAGTTAAAACTATATATATATATATATATATATATATATATATATATATATATATATATATATATATATATATATATATATATATATATATATATATCTGTGTGTGTGTGTCTATATATATATATTATGTATTTAGGTACACGTCTAATATCTAAATTTAATATTTACTTGGTTAATATTTTAATATTATAATCATATCGAAACATATGCGTAAAAATATGCATGTCACATTAAAAAGATTAATATTATTATAATTTTAAATGATATTAAACGTTTAGCTGTTTTATGAATAAATAAACAAAGTTTAGATGTAGGTAAATCGCCTTTAAAATAAAAGGTTGTTTTGCACATAATGTTTATTTTGTAAAGTTGTGGTATCTTGTCAACAAAATGATTTAAAAGTCGGCTGAATCAGATCTACTTAGCTTGAATTTGTTTACAGTGGTATTACGAGAAAGTAATACATTCATAATCCAGACGTACTGATGATGAACGTGCATCTGACGATGTGATGAGATCCACACCATCGGGTCGCACATCCAATTTACCAGATATAATATGTTTTCACCCGTCCTATACATAATAAAGTGATAATTAAGACTTATTGCTTTGGTGGGTGACAATTGATTTTGAAAAATCTTATCGCAATCTCGAGCTAATTAATTTTTGTATTAAATTTGTCCATTAATATTTACATTCCTAGAAAGAGTTGATAACGACGACCCCAACCCCAAGTGGAATTAATCATTACATAAACGTGCAAGAACATATAAAAATGTACTGTAATTTAGGGGGAGGGACGGACAATAAATACACCAAGTAATTTGTTATGATTATTTTGCTAAATCCACGTTTATAAATCTAATTAAAGTTAATTTTTATAGTATAGCGCATATATGAAAAGTTATTATACCATCCTTTCCATTAATTGGAGAGACAAGTGTCATTTTAGGATCTCTTCTGACTAAAATTTCGACAGATAAAGACTGAAAGCAAGAAATCAATTAGGATTTCACTTGTAATTAGGCAAAATATTCCCATCTTTAAATGACTCACTGGTGATCATTTATCTTCCTTGGCAAATCAAGAGACGGCCCAGAGGGGAATATAGTTCTGGAGAATATCTCCATGGCGTTTGAACTCCTATGCATCCCATCCCCTTGTCTTTCTCCCGAAGCCAAATGGCAGCACACTACGCAGAAGCTCGTTTCATGCAATAAAAACCTAACCGAAACTGACCCCTGCATGCAAAACAACTCATTTTATTCTATTTTCATACTATATATATATATGAATATATAAGAATCATTCAGAACATGATAATTGATGTCACTATATTATATTGATGGAATAATTTACCTTATTTCCGAGGCAGCCCATGATTCCACAGCCTACACATGAGACGCTGGGATGATGAATGAACGGCAGAAGCCATTTTCTCAGCCATACAGAAACCATTATTCCAACCATCTGTTTGCTTATAATACAGCCAAACGCAGAAGAACTCTTAGCACCTTTGCCTTCCTTTGACTTAGAGACAGATATCCTGTTTAACGTTTTTCTGATTAATGAGCTCCACTTCATCCAAATCCTGCTTTTCTCTGAGCCCAATACATTCTTGGCACTAAGAGGAACCACCTCCTGAAATCTGCCATAATCAAAATTTGGCTCAATGAATAAATTCTAAACTTATGGTACGTTTATTTTAATGATTATTGATAAATATACATAGCTCAAATTATTACCCAATAACGTAGATGTCGTAGGAGTTGTTCTTTGTGTCCAGCCAGTCCTCCAAGTTAAGATCATCGCTTGGAGGGATTCCACCAACGTTCCATGTGCTCGCAAATAATCTAATTTAAATACATATATATTTCACATATGAATCCTTAAATATAATAATTATTAGCTTTTTTCGTAAAACTCACCTGAACTTGTGAGTTTGCTTCTCTTCAGCAAAGCCTATCTTGGAGCTGATCAATTCATCCGGACTCAACCTGTGATCATGGATGTGAGGATCACTGGTGGTAGGGAAGTCGCCAACAAAGGAGTTGCTGAACAATGGCCTTCGAAGCAGCTTATTGGCAACCAATCTTGGCCACATAATCTATCAAAAATATATGCATGATTACTTGTTAATCAATCCATGGCTAGAGACAGAAAGATAGCAATAGATAAACATATAGAGAGACAGAGAGAGAGAGATTAGAGAGAGGTACCTCTCCTTTGAATTGGCTTTCCGTCATGTTCGGAATGAAAGTCAACAAGTGTTTTAGTTTGGTGGGTTAGAGGATTTTATGCATTGCAAGAGTACTAGATATATAATGGAGGCTAGTTTATTAATTAAAGGCCAGTAAATCTGATTTTAATCGTTGTATTTAAAAGTGAGATTTAGTGCGTCTGTTTATCTGTTTCTTGCGTGGGAGCAGAGAAACAGTTTTGCTTCCGGCGTTATAAGGCCTATTTAGTGCAGCTGCAGCTTTTCAGTTTCTCAGCTGCAGGAAAGTTGGCTGACCGTTTAGTTGCAGCTGTGCGAAACCAACTGTAAGGATGTTTTATATTAAAAATTATCTGTTTACCGTTTTATTTGAAAACTGTTTTAATTTATATACGTAATTAGTAACAATTAATTTTTCAAATTACATCAACAATATTATTATCATTTATTTAAAAAAATAAAATATATTTTTTAAATAAAGATAAAATAACGTAGAAGTAAGAAATAAAAAAAAATTAATGATTAAATATATAAATTAAGAAATTAAAACAAAATTGTAAGAATTATGGGCGAAAGCTCACCAGGGAGGGAGATAATGGAGATGGCGGAGGAAGACGATGGAGACGCCTACAATGGAGATGGCGGGGGAAGTAGATGAACAACTCATCAGCGAGCCATCTGTACGACAATGGAGACGCCGAAGACAATGGAGACGATGAGCAGGGGGGCTCTTCCCTCGACTTGTGCCCACGGAGCCATCCAAAAGAAAAAAATTTCTTACTGTCGGGCTGCGTGAGGAGGACCACGACAGGAGAAGTTCGTCGCCTGTGATTCTTTTTTGTGTGGCAGGATTTGTTTCGGATGGGTGATGCGAGAGGGCATGGGGGTAAAACGCCATACAACGAAGCTGGGAAGCGGGTCGGAGGGAGCTTTCCGCGTTCAGGGAGAATCGCGGCACGCCGCAGTGCCGCCGCCGCCCCAAATGGCCAAAAATCGAGGCGCTGTGCCGCGCCGCACGAAAAAAGCCCTCCTTAACGGACCCTAAGTTTTGATAGATATGACTCATATAACAGAAAGTAGAGTCTCTTGGAGTGAAGAGAAATGTATCTTAGAATAAAAAGATGTATCTCTTGGACTGAAGAGGTGTGTCTCTTCGAGTTAAGTGGGTTGGGGGAGAGAAGGCGTTTTACTAATTTTATCTCTGGGTTTTATTTTTATATTTGATGTGTAACCTTATAAATATATACTGAACTTTCCTTCTCAAATAGTGAAATCGCCGTTCTGCTCCCGAGAACGTAGGCGCATTGCCAAACCTCATTAAATCTCCGTGTTTTCTTTTGAATTTGTGTCGATTCTTACTTTTCTTTGCACTAAATTTCTCGACAACTTTAATCTGTAATTTAAATAACCACACAATTTTTTTGTATTTACATATCTAAAACTAAAACATTCATATTTACATGTGCATATCATCCAAATATATATATAAATATATATTTTTAAATAAAAACACATTTCCATGCATAGAACCAAACTATTATAAGTGTAAATATCAAACTTTAAGTTGTTAGATATGTAAAAATAAGAATTGTGTGGCATGTATGTAAATTTCCTAATTTTAACTTACTTTGCAATATATAATATATACAAGAACCGACTTACCGACCTATGTTTCGGTGGTTTATATCCGCGGACTTATTTTATAGTTACGATGAATTCGAGCACTTATCTTTCCACTAAACTATATATTATTTCCTTATTGTAAAATCTATTATTTTCTTACTGTTCGATTTTTATTATTTTTTATTAAAAAAATTAAATAATTCAGTATATGTCATGATGACTTAGCTCCTTCTGTTGAACAAAGACTACCCTATTTATAAAGAAAGTCCACTAGGACAATATAATTGAGAGAACTGGACCATATGTGTATGCACCAACCAATGTAATTGGGCGAATATCCTTTGTTGGCAGTACGTATATCAGATAAAATTTGTTATTTAAAGTTCTCAACAGCAATTGATTTCTTTCTCTTTTGCTGATAGTTTACCGCAAAGTTTATTAATTTAATATGCATAATGGTGCGTGCTGAATTGATTACAAAGTAGTTTAATCATCTTAATATTTAATTAAAATTTCTCACACATACAATGGATAAGAACGGATAAATATGGGCTGTTATTATAACATTTTTCTGCTTGTCTCGCTGTGACTCACAGAAATAAGAGAAGGTGTCTGCATGTCCGGACGTTCAATCATGAGAGTTCGCATTGGCACAAACCTCTTACAACTAAATATCAAAACCTGTTGTTTTCTCCTGCAATAAAACATGGCAACATGTTAATAGATTAGAGTGCATGCTATTATGAATAGATTTCAAAAGATGAAGGTTGATGTCCACATTATATAAACTCTTCCACAAACATCTGTATTTATAGGGAAACCAACACTTTTATCCTCTTCTTGAGCTCTAACGATGATCTTTGTGTTATCGGTTATGGTTGATGTTATATGTGTTGTGAAAAACTATCACAATAAAGCAAAAAATCTGATTGAGAAAATTCACAAATAGAATCATAGCGGAATCACATAAATTTACGTGGTTCGGCAAATTGCCTACATCCACGGAGTTGCAGATGATTTTATTGCTCGAGGATTACACACCGTCGATAACTTCGACATTTACAAGAAACTCGCTCCCTCTCTCTCCCCTCCCCTTCTCTCTCTTTCTCTCTACCCGTGAGATACACTGCAGAAGAGAACCAAGGAAAGTCGGCCTTGCGATTTTCCTCTGTCCCGTAAGCACACGAGAATTTTTGGAGAGGGAGCCAACGCCAACAGGAATTGAATTGATAGGGGAAGCCATAGAAGAAGCTGCTATATATGATGTAATTCCTTTTTCTTCTAATGTAAGCTAAAGTAGCAAAGCAATTTTAAGTCCAAACGGAGAATCAACCAAGATCCAAATCTCGATTTTGGCTCATTAAGGAAATAGTAAATCCTTATCTGCAAATCTTGCTAAAGAGGTGGGAGGTTAATTTAGCAATGAGATTAACATGCATCCACTTAATCAAGGAAATAGATATTAGGAAATTAAATATATCCAAATAATTTCCTAAGATGAAAAATCCACCTAATTTAGGATGTAGTGGACTGCGCTCCACATAACACAATAAATCTCCAAATTGGAGACTGGGGCACCGACTGCATTATCCTTTGGCTGTGTCGTCATTTTTCTCAATTGTGATATCCTCTACCTCTGCAACTCAAAACCCAAGTTTTTATCCCAGAACACTAGCTGAAGACGAGCACAACATCAGCTTCTCAAGAGTAACATCCTTAGTTGACACATCAGTGTCAACATAGTCTTGTACCTCCATGTTCTTTCCTGGGTTACTCATGTTTCTACTTACAACTCCCACTATATGAACAATATCCTGCTTCTGCCGAAAGTCTTTTTCAACAAGTCTGGTCTTGTACCTCTTACTGTCATCAAGCTCAGCCTTCACCCGGTACACACACTTGTTATGCAATGTCTTCTTCTCTGGTGGAAGTTCAGTCAGCTCCCAAGTCTGATTCCCTAGCAGGGAATTCATCTACTCCTTCATGGTCAGCTTCCACTTGCTCGAATTTTCTTCTTGCAAGTTTTCTTTATAGCTCTGACTCATGTGACTGAGCCTGCATTGCCGCTGACCCGTCGTGCTCTCTACAACTGTAGTAGCAAGAGTGTTGAGTAAACCTATAGTCATATATAGTGTGCCGGTTTTCTTACCTCGAGCCAGTATTAATGATCTTTTGGTAACCTTCCAGGTGTTATCTGAGAATACTATTGAATGACCAACCTCATTAAGCTGCTCAACATAAATGAGGTTTTTCTTCAACTTAGGAATGTGCCTAAACTTTTGTAAAGTCCATTGCTCTTATTAGGGAGTGCAATATCAACTTCTCTCATCCTCACCACATTCAGAGCTTTCCATCAGCCAGATATACCTTCCCAAAGTCACGTGCAACATAATTTTACATTAACTCCCGGTGGAAAGATGTATGGAAGGATGCCCCTGAATCCAGTATCCAGTAATCATCATAACTGTGAATTTCCAGTAGTAGCGCTTCATATATTTCTTCAGTTACAACATTAGCACTATCATTCTCCTTATTCTTGGGATTCATGCAGTTCTTTTTTATGTGATCAATTTTGCCACAATTCCAGCAGACTGCTTACTGACCAGACTTTGATTTTTGATCTTCCTCTATTTGAGTTCATGTTCTGTGATCTCCCTCTGGAATCAACATTCAATGTAGAACGCGAACCTGAGATCCAATCAGAATCTTTCCTGCAAGCTTCCTCAGCCAAAATCAATTTATGAATATCATCATATTTCAGCTTAGATTTATCTATAAAATTGCTAACTGTCATCATCATGGCTTCCTAGCTATTTAACAATGAAGCCAACAATATCAACACATGTATCTCATCGTTAAAGTCAATTTCCACAAACGACAATTGATTTGTAATTGTATCGAAATTGTTCAGATGCTAACCAATAGAAACACCTTTCGTTATCTTAAAGTTGAATACTTTTTCATCAAGTTCACCTTATTATTCGTGGATGGCATTTCATACATACCTGATAAAGCCAACATGAGATCAATAGTATTCCTCTCCTTGATGACGTTGTGGGCAACTGATCTCAACAGGGTCCATCGAATAATTTCCAAAACTTGTCAATCCAACAAATTCACTCAGCTTCATCCATATTCTCCGGTTACTTTCCCAGTAACGAAAGATGTAGTTTCTTCCCATAGAGGTAGTCCTCTATCCGTGCCATTAAATTTCTTGATTCCGGATGCCATCACTTCATCTCCAGCCATCATTTTCTTTCAGCATCGAGCCACGACTCTGATACCAGTTATTGTGAAAAACAACGACAATAAAGCAAAAAACCAGATCGAGAAAATTCATAAAGATAATCACAGTAGAAAAACATAGATTTACGTAGTTCGACAAATTGTCTACGTCCACGGAGTTGCAGAAGATTTTATTGCTCGAGGATTACACACCGTCGATAACTTCGACGTTTACAAGAAACTCTCTCCCTCTCTCTCCATCTCCCTCTCTCTATCCTCCCCTTCTCTCTCTATCTCTCTACCCGTGAGATACACAGCAGAAGAGAACCAAGGAAAGCCAGCCTTGTGATTTTCCTTTGTTCCGTAAGCACACAGGAATTTTTTGGAGAGGGAGCCAATGCCAACATAAATTAAATTGAAGGGGGAGCCATAGAAGAAGCAGCTATATATGATGTAATTCCTTTTTCTTCTACTGTAAGCTAAAGTAGTAGAGCAATTTTAATTCCAAACTGAGAAACAGCCAAGATCCAAATCCTGATTTTGGCTCATGAAGTAAACAATAAATCCTTATTTGCAAATTTGGCTAAAGAGGCGGGAGGTTAATTTAGGAATGAGATTAAAGAACATCAACTTAATCAAGAAAAGAGATATTAGGAAATTAAATATATCCAAATAATTTCCTAAGATATAAAATCCACCTAATTTAGGATATAGTGGACCGGCTCCACATAACACAACAATGTGCATAGTTGACTTTGTTATAGGGTCAGTATAGGCATACTGGCTTGGGATAGGTATTGAGTTACTTGATCAGTTGATCGGGCTCATTTTTAATCTTTTTTATTCCATGATTTGAATATTTAAGAAAATATAAAATAATGAAAAGAAAAAGAGAAAAAAAAAAATAAAAAATACAAAAAAATACATAAGAAATATATACATTTTCATCTATTAATAACAATATTTTGCAAATTTCATTATAAATATTTTGTAGAGTATTAGAGCTTTAGATTCCCTAATTTACATAAACCCCTCCCCACTCTTTAAAGAGAAAATTAGGGATGGCCCAAAAAAACAATAAAATTCAGCCAAATTTCTCTTGATGAAGTACCTTTGAGAGATCTACACTTGAAGCCCAGGTCCCCTTTTAGGCTATACTGACCTTGCCGCAATAGTTTACGTCTGGTTTATTAATAACAATATTATTAATACTATTATAAATATTATTGTTATTTATTACATCAATTAACAAAAAATATTAAAAATTAACGAATCAAAAGAGATATAAGTGAACCAATTAAATTAACTAATAAATTGTAAAATTAGTAAATTTATTTTATATTTAAATATTTTCGTAACAAAATATTTAAAAAAAATATATCTTTTAGGTTGGAGTCGAATAACACAGATTTCAAACCACATGGCTCCCTTCTCCATGTCGATCATCTTTCACTGCTGCGAGATGACAATTAGCAAATGCTTCAATGAGATTTGGTAGAGAATAAAATAGCAGTGTGCCAAAATTATTGTCTTCGTCAGAAATAGGATATGGGAATGTATTGAAAATTTAAATACAAATCTTCACCAATAATGATTGTTTACAACAAGTCCAATGATGGAACCTCAAATGTCGCCATAGTTGGAGGATCCTGCATATCTGGAGGGTCCCGTAAATAGTGGTTGGACAGGATAAACAAATGTCTCTGGATATTGTTGTTCTTGTGTTTCTTGAAACGAAGATCCTTGTGTTTTGCTAATTGAAGATCTCCTTAGATCATCTACTTGTTATCATCTCGCAGTAGTGGAAGACTGTTGAGAATTTTAGAGCAAAGAATAACAAGAATTGACACAAATCCAGAATAAAACCCAAAGATTTAACGAGGTTCGACAAAGATGCATACGTCACTCGGGAGCGAAGCAATGACTTTTTTTTCAATTTCAAAAAAAAAAAAATACAAATCAGGTTTAGGATTACGATCCAACACACACACACACACACACAGATATATATATATATATATATATATATATATATATATATATATATATATATATATATATAACCCTGGCGTACAATATGTAATTACAAAATTAACCGTAAATTATGCCCACTCCGCTCACGAGCTCCGCCGGATCGCTTTGTTCCGCTCCAGCATCTGTCCCTTATTTGGTATATGAGCTATACCTAACAAAGACAACCGACATGGAGCATTAGAGATTGATTTACGGGTATCTCGCGGTTTTGTATTCATGCTATTTCACCCCGACGTAAAAGATAGTATTTTCTTGTAAATATTTTGTTACGAAAATATTTGAATATAATATAAATTTTACGAATTTTGCAAATTATTAGTTGATTTAATTTTCTTACTTATATTTCTTTTGAATGAATAATTTTTAATTTTTTGTTAATGTATACAATAAATAACAATATTTATAATAATATTAATATAATATAATAAAAAAGAAATAAAGGAATAAACGGCCCTATGGGGCCAATATCCAAAATTTAAGCGCCCATCAAGGAGAAAATATTCCGGACATGCTGTATCTGGATGACCAACCACCTGCCTCTATATCGCGATACATGTAGAAAACGGGTGACTTGGTAACTGTTGGTTGGCCGTCCGAATGTGCGAGTGAAATATTTTTCCCCCTCAAGGGGCTCAATCTGATCCTTATTGTTATTATTATTATTATTTTTTGCTCCTTTTGCTAATTCCAAAATGTTAGGTGATCTTCATAATTTGACCAAATATTTTATCGTGCAAATCACGTTTTCTTTTTGGGACAAAAGTTGGGCTCCGTAATATAAATTTCAAAAAGAAAAAAAGAATAAAAAACTTCGTGAGAGATATAGCGAACATCAATGCTGGCAAATTCGTGCTTAAAAAAGACCAAGTTTGCTGAATTCAACACACATTTGTATAAAATAACTAGTAGATACACATGATACTTCATCAATAAATTTTCAATATCTATCACGAATTTCAAAGCATTGCGTAGATCTCAATGTAATTTTTTGAATAAGAAACATTCAAACTTCAATTAAAAGTCAACTAGAATTTCGATTTCAACAAACTTATAGTCAAATTGTTCGGATCGACGAGATGGACCCAATGATACAAAACTCGATCTAATCCCAGCCAGATCAAACTTAGATCAAGTCATTAGAAGGCCAGATAAATATAGCATCTGCTGAGTTCATAGTCGAATCTAGCATATCGGCGAGACGAATCAAATGAGTCTAATATCACACAATTTTGACATCATTAATGCACTTAATGCCAATCAAATACTCCTGATCAAGGGAATCTTTTTGGACAGTCTGATCAAAGTGTTTTATATTCCTTCATTGATTGCAACCGAGAACTATATAAATAGATTTCCGCCAGCATCAAAAGAGGCGCGCGCGGGGGGGGGGGGGGGGTTTGAACTGGAGCTCTGAGGAGGAGAGAGCTTGAGAATTGAGGAAGAGCTTGAAGCTTTGAGACGGGGTTGCAGTCCAAACTCACTCCTACCGCAGCCGACCGCCGTCGACCACCGTCGACCACCACCTTCCACTATCATCAGCGCCTGCCCCCTTCTTTGAGCGCTACCAACCACCGCTAGTTTCTTGCAACAAGTTCATCCGAACGTCGACGTTGTAATTTAAATGACTTTGTAACCCTTCCCCACCTATAGGACAATGGGTCTCTGTAACCAACTTATAGTAGATTTTTACAACTAGATCAGACCCCATGATTTTTTCCTTTTCTGAGTTTTCCGCGTAAAAACTTATGGTGTCTCCACTGATTGTTTTCCTTCATCAGAGTTTGTTATGAATTCTCGTACAACGCTAAGTCGATAATCTGTAACTATATTGCTGTGAATCTTCAAGCATGCATCAACACTAGAAGTTTTTATGTGAAAAACCTGAAAAAGGGAAAAAATCATAGGGTCTGGCCCAGCAGAAGAGATCTATTATAATCTGGACATTATAAGTACGGTCCCTTGTCCCATAGGTAGGAAAATGTTATACAATCTTTCGAACTATAAAGTCGATACGTGGATGAACTTGTCTTAAGAAGTGAGCGGCCACCCATGCTGATCAACGACAGTCAACAAGTGATGATTGACAGCGGTCGTGGGCAGCGATCGACGACCGGTGGTTTGTGACGATCGATGACGATCGGTGACAAGCGGTAGACGATAATCAGCAAATGTGGTTGACGGTGGTCAGTGGTGGTAAACTTGGCAGGAGTGATAATGAACTTCAGCTCTTTTTCCAAACTTCAAGCTCTTCCTCATACCTTAAGCTCTATTTAGGCTTTAATCTCTCTCCCACCCAGCCTCAAGCTCCTCTTTTCTTCCCCTCGTGAGTAGTGGTGGGTTCCATTTAAAGAGTTGTGGCTTCAATTAATGCAGACATATGAACCACTTTGATGAGACGGTATTAAGAGATTCCCTTAATCCGATGAAGTTTGATTAGGGCTGGCAATTTGGCTCGTTGTTCGCGAACAGCTCGTGTTCGACTTATTCGTTAAGCCTAACGAGCCGAACACGAACAAATTTTTAAGCTCGAAATGTAAACGAGCCGAACACGAACAACTGTTTGTTTACTCGTGTTCGTCTCGAATTGGCTCGAAATAAAAAAAAATAATCATATAATTATTTATATAATAATTTATTATATATATATATTAATATAATATATATATATATATATATATATATATATATATATATATTTATATTTAAGTTTAAATCATAATTGTTTTTGTGGTAGCGTGGTTATGCTTCTTATTTCCATTCATTTGGTCCAGGTTCGAATCCGGCGCTAGACATATATTTGTTGACCTCATTTTTGATGAGGTCTTCTCTTCTTTTTTTTAGTACTTAGGATCTAGCCTTAGGCTTTTCCTTTGACTGTCTTAGAAGACTAGAAATGGGACCCACCACTTAGAAATTCAAACCACTTCTTAACTCCCCGCAAACTCCACAAACTCGATCGTAGACCCCTAATCACCTAGAGGGTTGAAATCAAATATGGAAGTTTAAAGGATGGGTTCCTATAGGACTCTTTGGCCTTAGGACTGCCCTGGGTGGTCTGGTCTGGTGAAGAGGGCTGACTTACACACACACTACACCTATACACTACACTTTCATACACCTATACACTACACTTTCACACACCTCTTAAAACACAACCATACCCAACTTGACCTCCTGACTCATAAAGGTGACTCACATGGATGGTCCTTGACCCCTAAGCCCTTGGCTAAGAGGGTTAGGAACAACATAGTGGATGCCTCAAATGAGTCCCTTCATAGCTCATGTGGGCTTGATATGGCTTCATGGCTCAACCAAAATGATTTTATTCCACTTACATTTACCCAATCTTCAATTTTCCAAATTTTCAATTTTTTGACCCCCGGGACTCTACACCCGCCTAGCCTACCCAAAACCCTTGAAATCCTCCAAAATTTCCAAATCACCCAAAATTCCTCAAAATTAACCCCAAGCATTCACACATTACTCAAATTGATCATCCATACCCAAAAATACCAAAAACTCTAAAAATAACTCCCAATACCCTCCAAATACCCAAAATACCCCTCCTGAACCAAAAATCCAAAAATTCAGAAAATTCCCAGAAAATTCCAGAAAATCCAAAATATTCCCAATTTCATTTTGTTCAACTACACCATGAGCCAATTTTGTCAATTTACCCCACTTTTGTCAAAACTCTCAATTTGACCCATTTTAACCCAAAGTGAACCCAATGTCAAACCAAGCCTACCCAATTGACCCAAATTCTGGTCCAATTCAATTCTAAACTTCAATTAAACATTCCAAATACCAATCTAGACCAAATCCAAGTCCAATTTAATTGACATTTGGATCCAATTTCACTTTTGGCCTTAAAGCCCAATTTGGACCCATGACCCAAACCTAACCCAAACTCACCCAATTCAACTCCAATTAACCCCAAATCTTTTCTAAACCTTCCTTAGCATCCCCACAAACAAAACACTAACATGATTTGCCCAAAATTTAGGCCCAAACCCCACTCAAATTCAACCCAAAGATAAAAGGCCCAATTTTGACCTAAACCCAAACCTAACCCAAATGAGCCCAAACCCCAAAATCAAAGCCCAACCAAAGTCAAAACCTCTTTGAAACACTTCCATAAACATTTCCCAACATTAATTTTACATCAATTTCAACCCTAGCCCAACATTGGCCCAAATTATCCCAATTTGACCTATATTGGCCCATTCACCAAAGGAGCCCAAATTCAACCCAATTCAAACCTAAATCACTCCCAATTTGATCCAAG
The DNA here is from genome assembly GCA_022702705.1 of Papilionanthe hookeriana x Papilionanthe teres. NCBI lineage: Eukaryota > Viridiplantae > Streptophyta > Magnoliopsida > Asparagales > Orchidaceae > Papilionanthe > Papilionanthe hookeriana x Papilionanthe teres. Next base: position 70,385,614 of record CM040425.1, on the reverse strand, counting down.
TCACTCATGACACATCTATGAGCTAAACCCAACAATTATTTGGCCCAAGCCTTTGCCAAAATTTCATCCTAAAATCCATTTTAAAATCCAAAAGCCCACTTCCCTAAACCATTTTAAAAGCCCATTTTCACCAAATACAAAAGCCCAAAATTGGCCCTAAAGCCCACATGGCAATTTCTTTTCATCATACCTTTAAATGATATCACCCCTAAGTTTCAAAATCATCATTAAACCATTCCAAATCAAGCTTCATACAAATTCCCATCAAATTACCAAAAATTTCTAAAATCCATTTTCATGAAATTGACCAAGCTTTTCCCCAAGCCAAAGACAAGCCATGCAAGCCATGGACAAGCCACATGAAGCCATGGAAGGTTTGACATGTGATCAAGGCATTAATGGCAAAAGGAGGAGCCTCTTTTAAGCCCCCTTAAAAAGGTTTTAACCCTTTTTATGCTTCACCTTAATCCATGATTAATCAAAATATTCATGAATGGTGACTTCTCTACCCTTTCTTACCGATCCATCTGATCCTCCCTCACCCAAATCGACCATGGGGAGGTGAACCAAGCCCAAAAGGTGGGTTGACCCATTTGGACCCAAAATGAGCTCCTCCCCCATTCAATTTCAATTCAACTCCTTTACACATGTCCATGACCAATCGATCGCACTAAGCCCCGCCCCGACCTCCCCGACCTCGAGGGTGACTCGACCCCGGCCGGCCACCACCACGACCGCCGGAAACCACCAGGCCGAGAGCTCACATGTGAGCCCAAACTTGGAATTCTCACCGCCGAGCCGCCCCATCCCCACTGGCCATTGCTGGTATTCTTCTCTTGCCGAGAGCAGTCGATCCCAAGCCCTAACTCTCCCCGGGAGGCCCTCCACCCTCTCCTATTTAAACACCACCCCCTCTCGGCCAAGAGAGGTGCTGAACCAGACCTTACTGAAACCCTGCCAAAATTGCTCCAGATCACTCTCCATACTTAAAGCAGTTGATCCCTAGTGCCAATTTGCCCTAATCCCCACCAACAGAACCCGATTTCTCGCCAAAATTCCACCCAAAACCAGGACACTTCTCCACAGTGGATCAATCCTCAAATCGATTGGTCCTACACCTTCACCAAACCAAGGGAAGGAGTCCACCAAGCAAAGCCGCCTCTCCGTGCCACCCGGCTGCTCCAGCCTCCAAGCTTTGTGATCGGTTGTGGTCGAAATCATACCTGAGCGATTCATCGGACCGGGAGACTTCATCCGGAGCTTGCGGGATCCAATCGAAGGTGACACAAACCTCGGATCGAAGCCACACTTCTCCGAGCAAAGGTATGAGCTAATTCTTCATCCCGAGCTTCCGGAGATTCTCCATTTCAAATGCTTTAATTTCAATGCATGATCACCGTATAGATGTATTCGTCTCTTCAAGACGAATCCATGAAGCATAAGAACACGAAAATCCATTGAGTATTGAGTGAGATATTAGGGATTTAGTGTGGACGGCACTCGGGTGAGGACGCTCGGGGACGATGAACGGATGCCGTTCATTTAATACACGCACGGACGGACGGCCAGGATCGCGTCGGATCAGGAGATGGAACGACACAACGGGGCCCCGGAGCGCTGAGTCAGATGGCGGCGTCGAATCGGAGAGCGCCACGCGGCGTTTCGGAGCTGCCGAGGTTGACGCGGCGCCGCGCGGATAAATAGAAAATTAGGGTATTTTCTTATTTGTTTAAATCCCCTAAACTTCAAAAATCCATAACTTTGTGTAGGCAAATCAGAAAAATAAAATAAAAATACCCTCTTGCTCAGTGAACAGAGAAGAATAATGTGGAAAAGAAATCATTTAATTTCATCAAGTATTTTATTTTTAATGATTTATTTCCTTTCTGCATTGTTTTAATTCTTCATGCATATATGAAATTAACCATGGCATGAGACCATAGAACTTTGAAGCCTCCGAATTTGGGAACATTCCCCGAATTTTCCAAAGTCGTGAGGCCATCCTTATGAGAAGTTATTGATTTTTCAAATTCATGTTACTGTTTTGAGTATTTTAATTCCAATAATTAGCATGTTGTGAAATAAATTCTAGGAAAATTTGGTGATATTTCTTATGACCAGAGGACCCTAGGAAAAATAGATTTTGGGTTAGTTTATTGAAAATAACCCTAATTGGCTTAAACACCCAAAATAGCTCCTTAATTAATTAGAGCTAACCATATATCAAATTGGCTTGAAATCAATTCTCCACTGACCTTTAGGATCAGAGGAACCCACCATAAAAATTTGAAGTCAATTGGACTTGGTTAGCCCTACTAAATGGGTTGATTAAGCCATTTAGACAATTTAAACTTCAAAAATTCATAATTTTCACAATACCTTTCAAAAATTCACCAAATTGGTTTTGGAGCCTCTCTGATATCAGGGGAATTTAAGAAAATTAAAATTTCAATTTTCTAAAAAAGTTGATTTTTTGGTATTATTTTAATATTTTAATAATTGAAAAATAATAAAAATTACAAAAATAATAAAATTCACCAAAATGTCACATTTTGAATTTTAATCACTTAGTAATAAATCCCATATTTTTCTTAGGTCTATTTAATGAGATATTAAATTTTAAAGCCCTAGGGTAATTTTAAAAATTAAAAAAAATGTATTTTCTAGCATTTTCACTAAAATAATTATGATAAATCGAAGAAAAATCAGAAAATTGCAAAAATTGATTCACTGATTTCCTTGATATCAGAGAGATTTTTTAAAAATTTAAAATTTATTTTTCAACCTTTACTTTATTTTTTAATTAATTAATACTACAAAACTTAAAATAATTATAATAAAAATAATATAATTCAAAAAATCACCAAAATTGGTCCAAGTGGTCCTCTGGTCATTAGGAATGTCCCATAATTTACTTAAGGACAGAAACTTCCCCTTGGTTATATTATTAAATTTTTCTTGGAAATTCTTATTTTCCACCAAAAATAATTACATAAATAAATTAAATACAGAAAAATCACATTTTCTCCTCTCATGTCTTTATTGGCATATGAGTGAAGTCACATAAAAATTTCAAGTTCATTTAAGCTCAATTTAGTGAGTTATGAAATTATTAAGCTTGAAGGGCAAAATGGTAATTAAAATTTTAACCCTTATTTAAAACTTTAGGTTTAATAAAATTAACAGATAAAATATTTGATCTTAATCTGATTTGGATGATTGAAATTTAAATAATTAAAGGGTAGAAACCTACTAAACAATTTGAAGATAATTAAAATAAACCTTAATTAAACAATTGATTAAATTTGGAAGAATAATAAAATTGGAATTATTAAAATAGGGATATTATTAGGAAGAGATTTATTCTTTAATTTAAAAATCCCTAAATTAATCATCTCAATAATATTTAATTCTTAATTAAAATGATAATTCAAATTTAAGTTTTTAAAATGTTAAAGGACTTAATCATTAAATTAAATTAAAAGGTTAAATTATTAAACTCTCTTTAAATTTTCAATTAAATTAAAATTAAAAATAAAATTAAATTAAAGATTAAATTAAATTAAATTAAATTAAATAAATAAAATAAATTAAAATAAATAAATAAATTAAATTAAATTAAATTAAACAAATAAATTAAATTAAATTAAATTAAACTAAAAAAATATTAAATTAAATTAAATTAAATTAAATTAAAACATATTAAATTAAATTAAATTAAATCAAGTTAAATTAAATTTAATTAATTCATATCAAATCAAACTAAATTGAATTAAATTAAATTAAATAATAGAATCAAGTTAAAATTAAAATCAAGTTAAATTGAATCAAAATTGAAACTAAACTAAATTAAATTAAATTAAAGTTAAATTAAATTGAATTAAATAACATCACCTAAGACATAAAGAAATTAAATATAAAGCAACTTGAACACTATTCCAAATTTAAACCCTTTAATCGAAGTTAAACTAAATAACAAATCATTGGAACACCAATTTGCCCTCAAAAACTTTTATTATCATAACTCCTAAATAGAACATTAAATGAAATGTTACTCCACTTATAGTGATATTCAAATGTCCTAATTCACTCGAGTTAGATAACAACAAAACTTGAATTCTCGGACGATTAATTCATTTGTATGATTAAATTCATTTGAACTTAAAACAATTCTAGCAATATTGAAAAGATGTTTGAGATTCTTCTTAAACACTTTATCAATATGATAGGATGTTTATAAGAACAACTGAACTTAATTATACTTTGATGAAGAAAATTGTCCTCAAACCAAAACACAAGGACCTAGACGTCATAGGAAATGACTAGCTATAGGATTAGGAATTTGGTAGAAAACCATAACCCTTCCCTTAGTTTTACTCAGGAACTTGCTTAAATATTCTAATTGTGTTTTAAGTGCAGCTTGGGATGACGGGAAGACCCTCCAGGATACGCTTTTATTTTATTGCGATTTACCTTATTGCAATTTATTTAATCGCACCGCACTTACTTTTCTTGCATGATAAACAACTCGTTGCATGAAAACCCACACCTCTACAGATAGCCCTAAAACCGAAACCAAAACTAAATTAAAAGTCATTGCAAGATAAAATTCACCGCCACAACATTTCAAAATATAAAACAACTCAAAATTTAATCACAAACAAAACACAAAATTACAATTACAACTAAATTAAAACGTCTTGTTGGATGATCGGGAATACCTCGGATGATGTAACCTACGTGTTGCTAACGGGATTTCCTACGGTCTAAATGAAAATGTGGAACTCATTTAGTTGAGTTTAAGCAATTCATCCGGACTAAGTGAATCCGATAAAAATAACGATGCCGGAAGGATGAAACCGTGGGATCTTAACCGGTGTCGTTATAATCAACTTTAAGATTTGTTTTAATTAAAACACAAAAGTACTTGGAAATTAAGATTTTCTCTAAACCAAAACACTTTTCTCATCTCCCGATTTATGACTTCTAAAACTAAACCTCCGCAACAACAAGGAGCTCGGAGCATAGTGGGCAGACACGGCCATCGTCATCAAGAAAACTCGAGTCTACTTCGAAGAAACCTTCTTAGAATTAAATAACTAAGCCATAGGATTTCGAGGTAGTTTGCCTAGTGCAACATAAATCCTCAACTCTTCGTTAGGCATTTGCATGTTCTTGTCATGCAAATTAAGCCCTAACTGGTCTTAGGACTCTGAGTTAGTCGTTTGGTACGACATAAACCCTCACATCTTCCAGGCTATTTGTGTGATTTTATCATACAAATATAAGTTCTAATTAATTAAAATTGGCAAGATTAAAATACTAAATAAACATTAGGACTTTCCTAAATTCAAGCCAAACAATAGAATAGTCGGGAAATTACCGAAGTTCGCTTCGAATTTGTGATTTCTCCTACCTTTCTTCCTTTGAATTCTCAAAACAAAATGTTCCAAATTTGATCCATTCCCTATTGAAATTCCAAAATTCAATCCTTTGAAAACTTAAACTTTGAAATACTTGAGAGCAAAATTATTGATTATTATCGAGAGTTTTCTTAGGTGATTCCCGTCACTTAAGATGTAATTAACTATAGGGCTCTGCCTCTTATAGGGAATTTTAAAGAACTTGCAGTAATATAAACCCCGTTTAATGCTTTCATATTAAGCGAGGAGAATTTGTCGAGCTTATAAAATTGGTTCGCGAGACCAAACGGATGTCACAAATCTTTTAGTTTGTTTAATCGAGCCCCACTATCAAGCAGTGTGTCTATCCTTAGGGATAGATACACGGTTTGTGGTGCGGTGCTCGTTTATATAAACTATTTGGGATGTGAGATCGGTTTGATTTCATATCTTAAAATATTCAAATTTAAAATTATTTTCAAAATCAAATACTACTTTTCAAATTATTTATTTAAATTAAATTAAAAATTCGCCGCACAATTTCCGTTAGGCGACCCCCTTTTCAAAATAAAACACACAACCTATAAAAAATATGCCGACAATATTTTTTCTAATTAATTTTAACAAGCCAATTTTGAGTTGAACACGAGCCGAATACGAACAAGAATATTTAATTCGAGCCAAACACGAACACACCTTTCACGAGCCATTTCGAACACGAGCCGATTTCGAGCCGAGTTAATTTCGAACGAGCCGAACACGAGCCTAGCCTGAGCTCGCTCAAGCTCGGCTCGTTTACAGCCCTAAGTTTGATGAACATTTCAGTGTCTTAATGATGACAGAATTGAGTGATCTTAGAATTGTTGGATGTGTCTCGCCGTCGATTTGACTATAAGCTTATCAAATATGACGATTATTTGAATTTTCAAATATGCTCGGAGAGCTTTCAAAAGTGGTTTGATGACTTGGTATGATTTTGATTTGACTCGGATTGGATCAATTTTGGTACCAATTAGACCGTCTCGTCTAGCCGATCAGTTTGACTTTCAATTTTTGAAAATTGGAGTTCTTGATGGCTCTTAATAAATGTTTCAATATTTTTTGCTAAAAAAAAAGACTTCGAGATTAGTGTCATGTGACAGATTTATTGGAAGCTTATTAATTGTCCTTCTATATCTTTTGGCGAGGCCATTTTCACCTGCTGAATATCTCTCCCTCTCCCTCTCTCCCTCTCTCTCTCTCCATCTAAAAGTGAGTTCGGGAAGCCGGTAATCCTTATGCTTGCATTGCGGGTTCGAATCGCTCACCAATCAGAGGAGTAAAATAAAAATTAAAAATATATTTTTATCCTATTATTTGGGATGGTTTGGTGGGCCCGCGGTCTTCCATTTATTGAAGCGATTAGGTATATTTATTTATGAGACATTTTCATCTGTACCACATAAAACTCATGCTGTTGTAGCTTGTGGGAAGCCAGAACAACGGTCCGAAGCAGATTCTGATTTTTTATTTATTTTATTTATTTTTACTCGTTTGTAGTTATATATATAATTGGTTCTAAAAATAATTTAAACATATTTAATTTGTAATAATTATAAACGAAAATATGAGGGATTTTTCTTCTTTAATATCTGAAAAAAGTTTTATTTTATTTGAAGTGAGTAAAGTGATAAGATTTAAGGCGGAAGCCCTAGATCAAAAGTTGGAAGTGGAGTCGTTATCTCTGCCTATCAGATGATATAGGATTTCCTAGGAGAAGAAAGTCGTCTACCAACTACATACCTGGTGTTAAAATAAATCTTTTTTCGTGTTGCAGTGTAGAAGAAAGTTGTCTTCGTCCTGCGTAGCATGCGATCAACGAAATCTTCTTTCGTGCTGCTTCGATAAGAAAGACATCACTGTCCTGCGTAGCAAGCGACCGACAAGATATTCTTTTGCTTTGTGACGAAGAAAAAATACGTCACCATCCTAGGTAACATGCAACCAACGAGAACTATTTTTGTGTTGTCGTGCAGAAGAAAGTCATCCCCGTCCTGTGCAGCAGGCGATTAATGAGTCTTCTTTCGTGTTGCGACATAGAAGAAAAATTGTCTCCATCCTGCGTAGCAAGCAACCAACTGTTGACCTCATTTTTGATGAGGTCTTCTCTTCTTCTTTTTAAGATCTTGGGATACTAGCGTGAGAACTTTCACTTTGATTATCTTAGTGGATTAAAATTGAGACCCACCACTTAGAAATTCAAACCACTTCATAACTCCTGCAAACTCCACAAACTCGATCGTAGACCCCTAATCACCTAGAGGGTTGAAATCAAATGTGGAAGTTTAAAGGATGAGTTCTATGGGACTCTTTGGCGCTTAGGACCGCCTACTAGGTGGCTCGAGTGCAGTGAAGGGATGACTCACACACACACTACACCTATACACTACACTTTCACACACATCCTAAAAACACACCCATACCTAACTCGACCTCCCGACTCATGAAGGTGATTCACATGGATGGTCCCTAACCCCTAAGCCCTTGGCTAGCAGAGTTAGGAACAACATAGTGGATCCCTCAAATGAGTCCCTTCATGACTCATGTGGGCTTGATATGGCTTCATGGCTCAACCAAAATGATTTCATTCCACTTACAATAACTCAATCTTCATTTTTGCAAATTTTCAATTTTCGACCGCTGAGGACTCTACACCCGTCTAAATCTACCCAAAGCCTTCGAATTACCCAAATTTTGCAAAATTTTCAAATCACCCAAAATTCCCCAAAATTAACCTTGAACATTTCCTCACCAATCAAGTTGATCATCCATAGCCAAAAATACCAAAAATTCCAAAAATACCTCCCAATACCCTCTAAATACCCATAATGCCCCTCTTGACCCAAAAATAAAAAAATTCAAAAAATTCCCAGAAAATTCCAGAAAATCTCAAATATTCCTAATTTCATTTTGTCCAACTACACCATGGGCCAATTGTGTCAATTTACCACACTTTTATCAAAACCCCCAATTTGACCCATTTTAACCCTAAGTGAACCCAATGTCAAGCCAAACCTACCCAATTGACCCAAATTCTGGTCCAATTCAATTCTAAACTTCAATTTATCATTCCCAACACCAATCTAGACCAGATCCAAGTCCAATTTAATTGACATTTGAATCCAATTTCACTTTTGGCCTTAAAGCCCAATTTGGACCCATGACCCAAACCTAACCCAAACTAACCCAATTCAACTCCAATTAACCCCAAACCTTTTCTAAACCTTCCTTAACATCCCCATAAACAAAACAATAACATGATTTACCCAAAATTTAGACCCAAATCCCACTCAAATTCAACCCAAAGCCAAAAAGCCCAATTTTGACCTAAATCCAAACCTAACCCAAATAAGCCCAAACCCCAAAATCAAAACCCAACCAAAGTCAAAACCTCTTTGAAACACTCCCATAAACATTTCCCAACATTAATTTTACATTAATTTGAACCCTAGCCCAACATTGGCCCAAGTTAGCCCAATTTGGCCTACATTGGCCCATTTACCAAAGAGGTCCAAATCCAACCCAATTCAAGCCCAAACCACTTCAAATTTATTCCAAATCATTCATGAAACCTTCCTAAATTAAATTCAACACTTATTGGATTCAATCATTTATAAAATTATCAACCTTAAATTTGTTTTGAAATCTAAAAGCCCACTCTCTAAACCATCTTGAAAGCCCATCCAAAGAGAAATCCAAAAGCCCAAAGCCCACATGGCAATTCCTTCTCATCATCCCTTTAATTGGGATCAATTCCTAAGTCCCAAATCAATCATCAAATCAACCTAAATCAAGCACCATCTAAATTTTTCACTAAATTGCCAAAATATCCAAATTCCTTTTTCATATAAATGGATCCACTTTTCCTAAGTCGAGGATGAGCCAAATGAAGCCACATGCAAGCCATGGACAAGCCACATGAAGCCATGGAAGGTTTGACATGTGACCAAGCCATTAATGGAAAAAGGAGGGCCCCCTTTCCTAATCCTTCATTAAGCCTTTTTAACCATAAACATGTCACACACTAAACCATGCTTAGCCACCTCACCATGGATGGAGACTTCACCACTCCATGACAGTCGACCAAAGTGACTCTTTTCAGCCCAAAACCGAGCCTCGGGTGGTGCACCTAGCCCAAAAGGATGGGTTGACCCAAATCAAGCCAAAGTGGCCTCTCCCCGATACCATTTTAATCCAAGCACTTTACACATGTCCAAGCCCGATTGACTTCACCATTGCCGAGCCCGGACCTCCCCGGTCAAGATGGTGACCCCGCTGCTCGGCCGACCACACGGCCGCCGGAAAACACCACACCCGAGAGCATCATGTGAGCCCAAGCTTGGAATTCTCACGTGCTGAGTTGCCCCATGCCCAATGGCCACCATGGTTGTTCTTCTCCTCACCAGAGCAGCTGATCCCAAGCCCTAACTCCCCCTGGGAGAGCCTCCAGCCAGCCCTATTTAAACCCCACCTCTCTCGGCCATGGGAGAGGTGCTGAACCAACCTTAAGGAAACTCTGCCAAAATCACTCCAGACCACTCTCTACACATAGAGCACTTGATTCCCATCGGATTCCAGCTCAATTCCTCTAGCTGAGCTCAATTTTGAGTTCAAACTTCAACGACAAAACCGGGACACTTCTTCACAGGTGGACCAATCCCCAAATTGATTGATCCTACACCTTCACCGGACCCGAGGGAAGAAGTCCACCAGCAAAAGCCCCCTCTCCAGGCCGCCCATCTGTTCCAGACTCCAAGCTTTGTAATTGGTTGTGGTCGAAATCCTACCTAGACAATTCACCAGACCAGGAGACTTCATCTAGAGCTTGCTGGGATGCAATCGAAGGTGAGACAACCCTCAGATCGAAGCCACACTTCTTTGAGTAAAGGTATGGCCTCACTCTTCTTCCCGAGCTTCTGAACATTCTCCATTTTTATTGAGTCAATTTCATGCCACATAAACCGTATGGATGTGTTCGTCTTCTCGAGACGAATCCATTGAGCACAAGAACACGAAAATCCGTTAAGTATTGAGTGAAATATTAAGGATTTAGTGTGGACGGTTCTCGGGCTGGGAAGCTTGGGGACGATGAACGGATGCCGTTCATTTAATACATGCGCGGACAGACGGCCAGGATCACGTCGGATGAGGAGACGGAACGATACAGCGGGCCCCTGGAGCGCTGAGTCGGATGGCGGCGCCGAATCAGAACACGCCGCGTGGCCTTTCGGAGACGCCGAGGTTGAGTCAGCGCCGTGTGGATAAATAGAAAAATACGTTATTTTTCTATTTATTTAATTCCCTAAACTTCAAAAATGCATAACTTTGTGTAGGAAAATCAGAAAAATAAAATAAAAATACCCTCTTGCTCAGTGAACAGAGGAGAATAATGTGGAAAAAAAATCATTTAATTTCATCAAGTATTTTATTTTTAATAATTTATTTACTCTCTGCACATTTTCAATTCTCCATGCATGTATACAATTCACCATGGCATGAGACCATAGGGCTTTTGAAGCCTCTGAATTTGGGAACATTCCCTGAATTTTCCAAAGTCAGAGGTCATCCCTATGAGAAGTTATTGATTTTTCAAGTTCATGTAACTGTTTTGAGTATTTTAATTCCAATAATTAGCATGTTGAGAAATAAATTCTAGGAAAATTTGGTAATGTTCCTTGTGACCAGAGGAACCTAGGAAAAATAGGTTTTGAATTAATCCACTTGGAATAACCCTAATTGGCTTAAACACCCAAAATAGGTCCTTAATTAATTAGAGCTAATCATACATCAAATTAACTTGAAATAAATTCTCTACTGACCTTTAGGATCAGAGGAACCCACCATAAAAATTTGAAGTCAATTGGACTTGGTTGGCCCTACTAAATGGGTTGATTAAGCCATTTAGCCAATTTAAACTTTAAAAATTCATAACTTTTAAAATACGTTTCAAAAATTCACTAAATTTTTTTTGGAGCCTCTCTGATATTAGGGGAATTTAAGAAAAATAAAATTGCAATTTTCTAGAAAAGTTGATTTTTTGCATTATTTTAATATTTTAATAATTAAAAAATAATAAAAATCACAAAAATAATAAAATTCACCAAAATGTCACATTTTGAATTTTAATCACTTGGGAACAAATCACATATTTTTCTTAAGTCTCTATAATGAGATATTAAATTTTAAAGCCTTAATTTAATTTTAAAATTAAAAAAATGTATATTTTTAGCATTTCCACTAAAATAATTCTAATAAATCAAAGAAAAATCAGAAAATTATAAAAATTAGTTCTATGGTTTCCTTGATATCAGAGAGATTTTTGAAAAATATAAAATTCATTTTTCAACCTTTATTTTATTTTTAAATTAATTAATACTCCAAAATTCAAAATAAATATAATAAAAAGAATATAATTCAAAAAATCACCAAAATTGGTCCAAGTGATCCTCTGGTCATTAGGAATGTCTCATAATTTTATTAAAGATGGAAACTTTTTCTTGGTCATATTATTAAATTTTTCTTGGAAATCCCTATTTTCCACCAAAAATAATTACATAAATAAATTAAATACAGAAAAATCACATTTTCTCCTCTCATGCCTTTATTGACATATGAGTGAAGTCACATAAAAATTTCAAGTTCATTTAAGCTCAATTTAGTGAGTTATGAAATTATTAAGCTTGAAGGGCAAAATGGTAATTAAAATTTTAACTTTTAATTAAAACTTTAGGCTTAATAAAATTAAAGAGTAAAACATTTGATCCTAATCTGATTTGGTTGATTGAAATTTGAATAATAAGGGTAGAAACCTATTAAACAATTTAAAAATAATTGAAATAAATCTTAATTAAATAATTGATTAAATTTGGAAGAATAATAAAATTGGAATTATTAAAATAGGGATATTATTAGGAAGAGATTTGTTCTTTAATTTAAGAATCCCTAAATTAATCATCTCAATAATATTTAATTCCTAATTAAAATGATAATCCAAATTTAAGATTTACAATGCTAAAAGACTTAATAATTAAATTAAATTAAAGTTAAATTATTTAAATTAAATCTTTTTAAAATTTCAATTAAATTGATACTTTAATAATTAAAATTAAATCATCTTTAAAAATAATAATAATAATAAAATATTAAATTAAAATTAAAAATAAAATTAAATTAAAATTTAAATTAAATTAAATTAAATTAAATTAAATTAAATTAAATTAAATCAAATCAAATTAAATTAAATTAAATCAAATTAAATTAAATTAAATTAAATCATATCAAATCAAATTAAATTGAATTAAATTAAATTAAATAATAGAATCAAGTTAAAATTAAAATCAAATTAAATTAAATTAAAATTAAAACTAAACCAAATTAAATTAAATTAAAGTTAAATTAAATTGAATTAAAAATAACATCACCTAAGACATAAAGAAATTCAAAAATAAATATAAAGCAACTTGAACACTATTCCAAATTTAAACCCGTTAACTGAAATTAAATTAAATCACAAACCATTTGAACATTAATTTGCCCTCAAAAGCTTTTGTTGTCATAACTCCTAAATAGAACGTTAAGTGAAATGTTATTTCCCTCATAGGATATTCAAATGTCCTAGTTCAGCTGAGTAAGGTAACAATAACTTGAATTCCCGCACGATTAATTCATTTGTATGATTAAATTCATTTGGACTTAAAATAATTCTAGCAATATTGAAAAGATGTTTAAGATTCTTCTTAAACACTTTCTCAATATGATAGGATGTTTATGAGAACAATCGAACTTAATTGTTCTTTGATGAAGAAAATCGTCCTTAAACTAAAACACAAGAACCTAGACGTCATAGGAGATGACTAGCTACGGGATTAGGAACTTGGTAGAAAACCATAACCCTTCCCTTAGTTTTACCTAGGAACTTGTTCTAAATGCTTAAATATTCTAAATTGTGTTTGAGTGCAGCTTGGGATGACGGGAAGACCCTCCAGGTACGCTTTTATTTTGTTGCAATTTACTTAATCGCATCGCACTTACTTTTCTTGCATGATAAACAATCATTGCATGAAAACCCACACTTTTAAGATAGTCCCTAAACCGAAACCAAAACTAAATTAAAAGTCATTGCAAGATAAAATTCACCGCCACAACATTTCAAAATATAAAACAACTCAAAATTTAATCACAAACGGAACACAAAGCCGCAATTACAACTAAATTAAAATGTCTTGTTGAATGATCGAGAATACCTCGGATGATGTAACCTACGTGTTGCTAACTGGATTTCCACGGTCTAAATGAAAGTGTGGAACTCATTTAGTTGAGTTTAGCAAATTCATCCGGACTAAGCGGATCCGATTAAAATAACGATGCGGAAGGATGGAACGTGGGATCTTAACCGGTGTTGTTATAATCAACTTTAAGATTTGTTTTAATTAAAACATAAAAAACACTTGGAAATTAAGAATTTCTCTAAACCAAAACACTTTTCTCATCTCTCGATTTATGACTTCTAAAACTAAACTCGTGCAACAACAATGAGCTCGGAGCATGGTGGGCGGCACGACCATCGTCATCGACAAAACTCGAATCGCTTCAACAAAACTTTCTTAAGAATTACATAACTAAGCCATAGGACTTCGAGGTAGTTTGCCTAGTGCAACATAAATCCTCAACCTTTTGTTAGGCATTTGCATTGCAAATTAAGCCCTAACCGGTCTTAGGATTCCGAGGTAGTCATCCGATACGACATAAACCCTCACGTCTTCCAGGCTATTTGTATGATTTCATCATACAAATATAAGTCCAAATTAATTAAAATTGACAAGATTGAAATATCAGATAAACATTAGGACTTCCCTAAATCTAAGCCAAACAATAGGATAGTCGGGAAATTACCGAAGTTCGCTTCGAATCTGTAATTTCTCCTATTTTTCTTCCTTTGAATTCCCAAAACAAAATGTTCCAAATATTGATCCATTCCCTATTGAAATTCTAAAATTCAATCCTCGAAAACTTAAACTTTGAGATTCTTGAGAGCAGAACTACTGATTATTATCGAGAGTTTTCTTAGGTGATTCCCGTCACTTAAGATGTAATTAACTATAGGGGCTTGCCCTTATAGGGAATTTTAAGAACCCAGGTAATATAAACCCTGCTTAATTCCTTTGTATTAAGCAGGGGAACTTGTCGGCTTATAAAATTGGTTCGCAGACCAAACAGATGTCACAAATCTCCTAGTTTATTTAATCGAGCCCCATCATCAAGCAGTGTGTTTATTCTTCGGGATAGATACACGGTTTGTGGTCGGTGCTCGTTTGTATAAATTATTTGGGGTGTGAGATCAGTTTGATTTCATATCTTAAAACTTTTAAACTTAAAATTACTTTAAAAAATCAAATGTTATCTTTTAAACTATAAAATATGAAAATTCGTCGACAATTTCTGTAGGCGACCCCTTTTCAAAATACAACACAACCTAAAAATATGCCGACACCAACATAATCTTCTTTCTTGAAGAGGGTGCAAAAGAAAGTCTTCTACGACCAGTGTAGCAGGAGATCACAAAATTTTCTTTCATGTTGTCATGAAGGAGAAATTCATCACCGTCTTACGTAGCAAGCTATCAACGAGATTTTCTTTCATTTTGTGACAAAAGAAAGTCATGATCGTTCTGCATAGTAGGCGATCAACGAGACCATCTTTCATAAGGAAGGTGCATAGGAAGTTGTCATTAACTTGTGTAGTAGACGATTGCTTGCTACGTAGGACGTAGAGGTTTTTCTCCTTCGCTGCGGCAACAAGCAATAAGATTCCAAATCACCTGTTGCGTAGGGACGAAGATAATTTTATTGATCTCAACGGTGCATAAAAAGATCCGTTGATCATCTGCTGCGCTTTCTGGTGGAGAAGAACAAATGCTAGAGTTTAACCACCACACGCAAAGAGGGAGATGTTTATGCTTATGCGGTGACGATATCTAAAGACCCTCTGAAGATCAGCAGAAGTATTAAAATTTCGAGGAGGTGATACCGAATTCACTCGAAGTTGAAATGATTTGTTATAGCTCTTGTACAAGTATTTGCTAGCATTTGTAGCCTTTTAATTGTCCTATGTGCATGTGTGTGTTTGTACATGTTCATACAGCTTGATGCAATAAAATTTTAGACGTTGTTTTTGATGTTGCTTATGTTTTCTTTCTGAGCTAGATTTTCCCCTTATGGAATGCTTTTTCTGTCTCACTTTTCGGCTATTGTTGATGTCAACATCTTATGAGGCTTATGCCTTCGAAGGTTCTGTAGCTTCTAAATCTTGCGGACATTTGCAATCAAAGTTAGCACATGAAATTTATTTAAAATAATAACTTACCTTTAAGGTTGTGTCTTTTTAGGCTTATATCTTCTGAGGCTTGTGCCTTCTTAGGCCTATGGTTTATAAGAGCTTGAAATGAACTAATGTTTTCTGAGACTTTTAGCCTTCTGAGGTCTTTGATGTACTTGTGCCTCCCGAGGCTTGTTGTCATTTGAGGTTTTTGAGTGGAGACTCTGCCAACCACTTGCTCCCTTAGTGTCTTTCTAGTAAAGAATCTATCCACTAATAGCTTCATATCTAGATTTTAATCCTAGGTTTGTCTTTCAAAGGTATCACGTCTTCTCGTTGAGTCTTGGTTTTTGAACTCGACTTCAAATGACATAATATATTCCTATCAAGTCTTGTCTCTTAGGCTCGATTTCCATGGGTACTGTATCTTCCCATCTAGTATCGCCTTTTGGGCTCGACTTTCAGGGGCATGGTTAGAGACCTTATATGCCACAATGAATATTCGACTTTTCTCAGACTGTTACTCGAAGAACACATGTCTGATGATTGTAGTCTGTGTTGGAGTATGGTTGAAAGGAGAATCCATTATGATTACAAGACCTGTCCTAGGTTGTATAATCGAAGATGCTCAACATCCTTAACCGGTAACAAAAAAATTCATATCAAATCTACTTAGGATGGTTGACCTATCCTAGGTTTTTAGATTAAGCTTTTGCATGACAACCGTAACCTGTTATGGAAAAGGTGGAAGGAAATCTACCAAGGATTTTTGAGCTATCTGAGGTTGTGAGTCGAAGCTTCTACTTGACGACTGTAGAATGTAATATAAGAGGTCAAATCAAGTCCCCTGGGATCGAATAATTCCAGAATGAGGTGTCAAAGATGCTTTAATTTCTCGATAATAGGGTGTAGGTCGAAATTGACTGTATGTTTTTTTTGAAAATATTGTTGTAGATGTACTCAATAATAATGTTTGACAACTCGTTAGTTGCTGCTTTTGAATCTTTTGCGCCCCCAATGGAGGCGTTTTCCATACAAACTTGTAAAGCCACCCATGTATTAAGCCTTAAAGAGACATGCTTCTTAATCTGGTTGAAGAGGATCTCCAGTATGTTAGTTGAGGAAGTGCTATTTTTAATGAAGCTACCCCTAGTTTAGGAGTATTTTTCAATGACTTGCTGTTTAAATGAAATGTGGGAAGGATAACCCACCACAATCGTGCCCGGGGCGTTAACATGAACGATATTTCGAGACTGCAGTGAATTTTGCCCTCATACTGAAAGACTTTCTAAATATGTTACAAGAAGATAAACTCACTACAATTGTGTTAGGGATGTTAACGTGAACGACCTTTCGTGATTGCAGTGAATGTTGCCCCCCACATTGAATAATGCTCTAGGGATGATCTTCTAGATGCAAAAGAGGTTCTTTGGCCTGTTTGATGATGTTCATCACTGGAAAATGAAGTAGTGGCTTGGCATTTAAGAGTTGAAAATAGTGTCAAACGGTGCTTCATTTCCCAAAAACGGCGCCAAACTAATTTGTGTGAGATGAATCACAGTGATAGAGTAACATATTATCATCTTAGCATTGCACGAGAATTCAACAGATACTCAAATAAAAGAAACAACTAGTAGATACACTATTTACTTGGAAAAACAAAAAAATGAAAATTCCATGGGGCTTGGCCCAGCTAAAGAGATCCACTATAAATTGAAGATTATAAATACAGTCCCTTGTCCACCATACAAGAAAGAGTTGCACAATCTTCTGAGCTACAAAGTAGATGCACGGATGAACTTATCAAGTGAGCGGTGACCGATGCTGATCGGCGATGACCGACGAGTGATGGTAAGTAGCGACCGGCGACTAGTGGTCGGCGACGATCGACTACTGGTGATCATGACAATCAGTGACTAGTGGTTGACTGTGGCATGAGTGATATTGGACTTCAGCTCATTCTCAAAGCATCATACGTTTTTTCAGACCTGAAGCTCTCTCCAGGCTTCAAACACTCTCCCCTCCAGTCTCAAGCTCCTTTTTTTTCCACTCATGAGAGGGGCGGGGCTCTATTTATAGAGTTATGGGTACAATTAATGTAGAAATATGAATTATTTTGACTGGAAAATTCGGCCAGATTTTCTTAATCAAACGATGTTTGATGGACATTTGAGTGTTCTAATGATATCAAAATTAAGTGATCTTAGGATCATTGGATTTGTCTCGCCGCGACGCTTGATCAAACTATAAGCTTACTAGATCAACTATTGTCCGACCTTCTAAATATGCTTGAAGAGCTTCCAAAAGTGGTTTGATGACTTGTTCTGAGCTTGATTTGGCTCGGATTGGAACGATTTTGGTACCCCTTGGTCCATCTTGTCAAGCCGATTAGTTTGACTATGAGTTTGCTGAAATTAGAGTTCTGGATGACTCTTAATTAAAGTTTGAACATTTCTTGTTCAAAAGAGTGTATCAAAATCCGTCTCATATCTTGAATGTCATAGATAATAATTTTTAAGAAAAAAATATGGGTCAAACTTATATATATTTTTTAAATTTTTGCACTGCACTGTTGCTTAGAAACTTGTTTTAATTTTTAGGTAAGCTAAAAGCAAAGATAAGGGCAAGTTGCCAAACTTTTTATTCCGAATAATATCTAACAGAATTTGAGGAGCTTATCCATTCACAAATTAGGTAAAATGCTCAGCATAAATGAAGCATAAATCTCTTTCTCTGCCATCACACTATAATTTCAATTTAATTAGAGTGTCAATTCAAAAGCATGCATTATAGGTATAATTAATTGGAATGCTCAACATAAACCAAGCTTAAATCTCTTTCTCTGCCATCATACTATAATTTCCATTTAATCTTTTAGTGTGTCAATTCAAAAGCATGCCTTATAGGTACAATTAATTGGATTAGAATAACTCACAAATGTCACATTACACAAATATCACAGCATATTTAATCTTCTCTAACAATGCTGCAATAAACTATCATAACAAATTGACACAATCTGTCGTCATTGTTGAAGAATGCAAGCCACATAATAATATTAGCAAGATGTGCTGTCTTACACCAAAGAAAAGCAATATTATATCATGTGGTTTAGAAGATAGGGAGCTGATTTGAAGAAGGCTGAACAAGTTGCACCTTCATAAAACTCAATGAGGAAGAAAAAAAATGACAACTTGGTCCTAAATAGTATCTATTCGTTGAATGACATACGACTATTATTAAAAAACAAAGGAAAAGATTAATTAAGTACTGCTCTTCAACGTTAGGAAGATGCGGAGGAGTTGCAATAATATTGCGGTTCTTCCATTATAGTGCATGTTCTCACTACCATTATTATGACCAGGAAGATATTATAGAGGGAGAGAGGCAAAGCAATGGAACAAAATACCAGAGCTGTTGTAATATCAACCAAGTTGTTGTTTTAAATTAATTCATCCATATTATATAAATAAAATGTACGATAAGGTTGGATCATGCAATAAATAAGAAGACGGGCTTCACAAGAAGAAGAGAATAATAATGAAAACATTGATAAAATGGAGTGCACTAGAGATTTTGTGACCTAATAGATTCAGTTAGCTTAAGGATTAAATGAGGAAGATGATTAGTAAAACACTTCTACAATGAGCAGGTCAATTGTCGCAGCCGGCAGTTCTCTTGGGTCTAAGAGCTGATCCAAATGCCGAAAGAGCTCCCTCGTCGACAATAAGCATAAACAATATGAGACGCATCACTCTGACAGCGCCAAATTTGCGCCTTAGGCTCGAAACAGATAGATGCGTACGAATGCCCGATGACTGACTCCTCCTAATAATGCTTTCTGTTGACAAACATTACAGGAAAAGTGTTAAAACCCGTAGAAAAACCGATGAATTATTTATTATATGAAAATATGAAATAATTTTCAGCAGCTTGTCATGGATTCCCTATAGATTAAACTGTGTAGAACTTTTTTCCAGTTATCCCTCACTTCATAGCAAATTATAAACCAATAGCTGCAAGACGTCACGAAGTAAACACGTTGTTTCTTCTAGGATAATAACCGACAGTTAAATCCACCGATTGTTAAGTTATTAATAACCTACGAGCTTAGCACCGCGATAAAGCTGCCTTCTTAATATTGAACTAATGCCAAAATTCCTCATTTCTTTCCTCTCGGGCCCTCGAATCCAGAGCCCACCGTGCAGCCGATCAATCGCATTTTAAGTAGACTCAACAATTTCTCAAGTTCCTAAAGTCAAATTGAAGGTTATTTCGATTCCAATATTACTCTAAGTTTTATTTAATTTGAACCGTTATTAATTCTTCTGCATTTTTATATCATGTGTTTTAGAGATATTCAAAAATTTGATTCATTTTTATACATTTTTCATGATTTATCTGATTGCTAAATGCTTGAGACTCATCTGATATGTCTTTCTACTTCTAACACCTAAATTTTAATGTTAAATTTGCATACCTAGCACACAAATTTTATATTTTCACTATCTCACACATATTCATATACATGACATATTGGCTGTTTAAATTCAAGCTTGAAAAAGTGTATGTATGCGGTGTCCTGATGCTTTTCCTTGCAAAAGGACATTAATATCTGTCGGTCATTAATGATATTTCGAGAATTTTATAATATTTTTATCAGGTGAAGCTTTATTTTATTTGAGAGAGAAAGGAAAATCAAGATTAACTTTTCCAAGTAGTTTACAATGCATGCGAGTTAGAATTGACATATTCGTTTCTCGTGTGACATGAGACTTTTCATTAACACGTATTATGTATATATTAATAACTTCATGATCGAAGAAATGGAGTGACAGATCATGGGTTGATAAGTCTTGCTTGGGGACCTATGCACATCTTGAATATCTGACAAATTTATGATATAAATGAGTACATGTTTTTTTACGAGATCCTGGTCCGAAAGAAAAAAGTCGTATAATTCTGGGGTTGTGTTAAAGCAAACGATAAATCAGACCAGAGAAAGAGTATCATGGGATTGTGAAAGAAGTTGTTGAATTATTTAACTAGACTCTATTTGACGAAATGTATTCATATTCAACTATAATTATTTTGATCTCATTTTTAATCGTGAAACAAGAGTAAACCAAAAATATAATATCACAGAAGTGAAAGTGACAGAAGGTATGCTAAATTTGATTATTTCATTCCAGCATGACAGACGTGTCGGGTTTACTATCGTTGATATTCACATAGAGCAAGACATAACGTTGACTAGACAGTTGTCATTTTGAGTAAACCAAGAGTAACTATTAATATTTAGAAAAACATTGAACCCGCCAATCAAGAAACTGAAAAGACAGGTCCCTGTTTCTCACTTGATGCAATATATGAAGAGCTCAATCTAGCGGTTTCAGTAGTTTTAAATAAATACTCTACTAGTCCTAATGTAGTTACTCTTTTAGTGAATCTACTGTTTAAACGTGTCAGTTTTAATAACCGACGCATTAGCTACACAGATATGACGAAATACTGCATCAAACAAAACCGGCGGGTGCGACACTTTTCTGACAGTCAAACCATCAGCTTTTTATAATTGATGCATTAGCGATATTGACCCGACAGAATGTCAGCGTCAATAAATCAACGGGCAAGTAACTTTTTCTGATGTGTAGGCTGTCTCTATTACCAACGGTTCCCCCGTCAGTTATATGAACCAACAAACACCGATAATATTAATTTTCTCTAAAAGAGTAACTACATTAAATTATGAGTAATTTTACATCGTCGGAAAATCAATCCGTTTTGGAATTACCGACAAATGTTTTATCTACTAGCCCAGACTGTCAAAATTATTAAAAGCTACAGTTTCTCTCATCATAACCGACGGAAATTGACCATCGAAAAAAGCAATTTCTCTTGTAGTGTTTCACTAAGTTTAAAAGGATGTTCATAACACAATTTTCTTGTAGTCTCTAAAGAATTCTCAAGAGCTGTTACAGTTGCAACAGGAGCACGGAGAATCGTTGCGCATATTTATAGCCTAATTTTTGAGAGAAATACTAGAGATGCCAAATTTGGATTCTATGGTCGCACAAGCAGCCCTCACCAATGGCCTCAGAGAAGGTCCTTTTTGGGTACACTTTAGGACTACAATTACATAAAACTAATTATCCTAATTAACTTCTTAAAAATGACATAGCATCAATACTTATGCACTAAATTACTGGAGACACTACAAAGTTATTATTAAATAAAAAGAAAAGAAATTACAAGGCTTGATATTTACAAAACACTTACAAGATTATAAGACTGCGACACGACCAAACTCTTTGAGTTAAGGACTTATGCTTGCGCGAACAAGGTCTTGGAACTGACGGTATGCATGGCATTCTGGGTAGGCCGCAATAAGCCGCTTTTATAAGGATTGGACCAATCGCAAGACATCACCATCTGACTCGCTTCCAATTGTTGACCGGTTAAACAATACTTATATAGCATATTAATTTGTTAAAAGTCAATTAAAACTCAAATGCACATATTTCAAATTAATTTTCAAACATCTATCAACCTTATTTTCAACCATCATTTCTCTATTTAGGCTCCCATACCTCTTAGTTAAGATACTACTGAATAGATCTGTTTGGTGAACTGAATCATAATAATAATAATAATAATAATAATAATATCATTATTACTCTTAGAAATAGCGTGCAGTGGGCCATAGCGCGAATTTTTTATATTTATTAAAAAGATTCAATAATATTTAATTTATTTTCATCTGGCTAGCTAGCTAGCTAGCACGCACTTAAATTTAGATATTATTTCAATTGTTCAGAAGATAAGAGTACGATGTGGGTATAATTTTGAATAAATTAAGTGAAGTACAATCTAAAAATAATGACTGAAAATTTTGCATGATTTTGACATATAGACTAAATAGTAATTCTACGTTACAAATCATTAATAACATTTATTCCTAATTAATTGAAAGGGCAAGGCTCAGCTCCAATCCATGCCTAATGAATGCTACATTAATTTATAACTTATTTATGTTACACATATAAACATATAAATGCTTACAAGAAAATAATTTATAATGTACATTTATGCATTTCATAGGTCTTAGTTTAGTGGTTCAACTACTATTTCTTTGAAAATGAATTTAAAATTATTATCCATTATCTCTTATATCAATTAATTGGTTCATTTTATGTCTCTATTTATAGAGGGTATGCCATTTTCTTTTAATATATGATACATAAAGATATCTTACTATTTTTTTTTTTATTAATCTACAATATGCAGCCTCTTTTTTAAGAAAATAAATAACATGCAAATTACTTATTCTCACAAATATAATATTTATTCTTAAAACTGTTTGAAATTATGATTGAACCGAAAGATATAAAAAATGATGAATACATTATAAGAGTGTTGAATCCTTTTAAGATGTAGGGTCTCATACTAATCGCAGACTCATACAACCTAGAAGAGACATGTAAGGAGGATGTGGAATTGAAGAAGGTGTGGATAAGCTCTTCAAACCTGAAATCTTAGCTTCCTCGTAGAACAAGAGGATGAGGGAGATGACTAGAAAGAGAATAGATGGTTTGATCCCTTCTTTAGGTGGAAAGATATCAGTTTATATGACTAAGTGATGGCCCATTGCCCCCGAGAGAGAGAGAGAGAGAGAGAGAGAGAGAGAGAGAGAGAGAGAGAGAGAGAGAGAGAGAGAGAGAGAGAGAGAGAGAGAGAGAGAGATAATTAAATTACAGGCAGTATAGTATGAAGTTTGTTTAGGACATCCCGCCAGAGGTTGAGGTATAGATGCCAAGCGGCTCATAAATAGTCACAGACATATCGTAGGTCGAAATGTCACCTTGAAAGATCAGTTTAACAAGTTACTTTGGTGGGCAAGCACGGCAGAACAGTTCGACATGTCAATTTAGCAAGTAGTTGTAATTTGTCCGCTAGATAGACAAAAATGTGTGGCCTATGTTTTATGACGAGGGGTGCGTCATGTGATTCACCAAAGTGAATCGTGAGTTGTGGCGTGGGCTAGCTGACCACAAGAAAATATATTACAAATTTTATACCAATTCCATTTGAAATTACACTTTAAAGAAAGATATTTTCTGTGTTTTATTGCATGAATGAAGATTTATAGGTGCTGAGAGCAAAAAGAGCAAAAAAGCGCGAATTTGGAGCAAAAAGGACAAAAATTGATGAAAATTGAACTGTCCCGCCGACGGCGAGATTTAAGCCGCCGACGGCGAGAATTTCCCGAGATTTTTTAATATATTATAATAGAGCCCGCCGATGGCGAGATCAAGCCCGCCGACGGCGAGCCTGAACTGTTAGCCTTGCTTCTAGAAGCCCGCCGTCGGTGAGATCGAGCCCGCCGCTCACCGACGGCGAGACAGTTAATTCAAGCCAAATTCGATGAATATGGACGCATTTTGAAGAGGTGCTTAGGCAACCTTTGGAAATATGACTCCTTCTATAAAAAAGATGACTTTGTGTGTTATGTGGTGTCAGTTGGAGTCAGTGAGTGTCGGTGTCAAATTTGTGCTTCCTTTTGTAGTGAGAGTTAGTGTTTAGTGTCTTGGTGAGTTGTAAGTGTGTACAAGAAGGAAGAGTCAGAGGAACTTGAGGAATCTGCTTGGAGAGAAGAATTGAGATAAGTATATTTGTTTTTTGTTTTATAAATTCAAATGAAATCCAACATGTGTGTTATTATTCTCATGCATTCTGAGTAGTTTCCTTTGTTTTTCTCCTTGTTGTTGAGATTTTATGAAATGAAGAATTAAATAAGTTGTGCCTAATAATATTAAATAGAGATTGTGATAATGTTTTACTAAAATCTTAATTTACTTTCAATTTGGCCAATTGAATTGTTAACATATGTTGAATTATCAACAATAGTAAAGATTACATCCAAGATTCAGGGAAATCAAAAGCTTTGAAAGGAGGGTGCAAATAAATAGGGCAATATTAATTATCGGGCGAAGAATTGAGTATTTTAGTGTGACGGTCTAAAATCTTCAATTCGGTGTTATGTTTGGGAGTTGAAATGTAGATGTTAGCCTCGAGGTGAGGGGAACGTGGGAGCTCTGAAGTGGCAGCCAATATCCTCCCAGCCTAACCACAGGTTCAATAACCAAACATAAGCATTAGCCAATGTTCTTTACACCTGGACCAAAGAGTAAAGAATAGGAATGCTCCTATTTGTCACAATATAATTCTAAACTCAATTAATTATTTATTCACTCAATCCTCTTAACAAGGAGAAAGATACTTTTCTAAATTGACTTATATATTCTGTCTTTTAAGTATTAGTTTTAAGTTTAATCATTTTTCATTTTTCGTATAGTTTACTAAATTAGATTAGTAATCGACTTTACTAAAAAAATTGAGTACGTAAATCTCTAACTTTCATCGTGGGATCGATATCTGGGACTCCGATAGAGCCGCTTTATTACTTGAACGATACGTATACTTGCGTTGATTAAAAGGGGAGAGAGTAGAATTGCTACTTTACTTTGAAAAACATATATAACTTTATTAAGCTTAACAATTATATATATTCTTCTATTTTTACCCTACTTTCCCCCTAGGCTGAATTCTTATATATTAGCAGAGCAGTCGGTCACTAGCATGGTTCGTTAATTTTGTCGTTAGCTCGTGACTTTTTATACAAAGAGATATATTAAATTCTGCGGAAAATGAAACTCAACTACAAGCCAGTTACAATGTTAGATAGTCCAACAACATCACAACCAAGTATTTTAAATTGAATGTTTCGGATCAAGCCAAGAAAAACAAGATAGTTACAAAAATGCCTCTTGTGATATATGATTTGAACTCAGCCATCTAGATGAACTGCATTATTAGAACATAAATAATTTGAGACCACTCGTTAATTACCATGGATGGTTTGTGGTGAATATGCTTTAATATATGTGCACGCAATGAAGTCGTGATTAGAACTATGAACTACGAAGGTTATGTGAACACTATTTGACTAATACTGCTTATAACAATGCCAGTCCGGTTTACCGACAGTATACTTCAGGACAGGGCTTTTATTTTCCTTAAGAGGTCTTGGTGATACACTGGGAGATGAAAGCCCATTAACCTGCACAAGTGATGGGACAATATCATATTTAAGCTATATCGTGTAGCTTACAACATTTGATATTATAAATGCATGCATGCATTCTATCATAATTTTGTTGACGTACATAGCTGTATATTTTTTAAAATATTGATTTTAGTTTATTTGTTAATTGTGATTATCAGCTATGATATTATACATTGCATCCGTATTTGGGAGACGGCGTTAAAAAGGGAAGTCAGCGATGTCAGCGATTTCAGCAAGCGAAGGAGATCAGCGGTGGTCGATGACAGCACACAGGTGGTGGTCATTGGTGGTCTCCGGCTAAAGAGGCTGAAAGTTATCGTTGGTTCTTCAGTATTATATTATACATTACAACATTATTCAGGATATGAAATTAACACGCAGGTGTCACCGACGAGGAAGAGCAGGGGCGATCAACTGTGGTCAACAATGGACAAAAAGTAGTGGTTGGTTAGCTCTTATTTGGGATACAATATTAGCAAGCAGGGGTAGTTAGCGGCGGCGAGCAAGTACGACTGACGGCGGTTGATGGTAATTGATGACAGTGTATAGCTATGGAGGCTGAAAGTTATAGTTGAACCATCAATATAATGTTATATGTTATGATTGTATTTGGGAATACAATGTTAGCAAACATGGGTCGATCATGACGGTGAGCAGTAGCGGTCGACCCTAATCGACGGTGACCTACAGATGGTGGTTGACAGTGGTCATCAACTATAAAGGCCTGAAGTTATCATCGGTCATAAGTACAACGTTATATGTTTTGACCTATTTGGGATACAAAGTTAGCAAGAATAGGTCCCCAACGTCGATCAGCAGGGTCTGTAGATTGCTCTTAATGACCAACGATAGGCAATGGTCAACGACTGTCTGCAACTATAAATGCTGGATGTTATTGACGAATCTTCAGTATGACATAATGACCATATTTGGGATTTAATATTAGCAAGTAGGCCTAACTGACGATGACGAGCAAGGTGTTATGAAAATTTAGAACGGAGTAAAACACTAATCAACACAAAACCAGAAGAAGGACACAAAGATTTAACAAGGTTCGGCAAAGACATGCCTATGTCCTCGGGAGCAGAGCGGCGAATTTCATTATTTCAAAGAGTTACAAGTCCGGTTCACATATCCATAGGATTACACATCTATTTATAGATAAACCCCACAGATAAATTACAAATTCGCCCTCGCTCCCCCTCAACCCACTAAATATGAAGAGACACATTTTCACCAAGAAAAACTCCAACTACCTAGATATGAGCCATACCTAACACAAGGAACACTAGTTGTAAGCAAGGGCATCCAACAGATGGTGATCGGTGGTGGTGGTCCTTGGTTACAGAGGTAGGAAGTATCATTGATTCTTCAATCTAGAACAGGCTATGAAAATCCTCTTGTTCTTCTCCCGCCCACACCCCCCACTCAAGTGAAGAGTTGGGGTCTATTTATAGTCTATAGGGTAAATATATTTTGATCTTTTGATGAATAACTTTCCTAACCACCTAATCGAACATCCCACATTTTTATTCTTTGATTATAGGGGATTTTTTAATGATTTGAGGGCCTTAATAATGTCAGAATTAAGCTAGCTTAGACTTGTTGAATTCCTGTCGTCGATATGCTCAATTTGACTATAAATATGTAAAATTAGGAGTTCATTTAACCATTCAATTGATAATTCAAAACCTTCTAATGAGCTTTACTAAATTGATCTGGCCATGATTGGACTTACATTGAACTATTTTTGGTATCATGGGGTTGTCTTGTCGAGCCAATCAGTCAGACTACAAACTTGCTAAAATTGGAGACTCGAATGATCTTGAATTTGAAATATTTACTACTCAAACAATACATTTAAACTCGTGTTAACTAACCAAAATTTATTGACGACGAATCAATAATAATCAATTACTTGAATTGCTAATATGTTAACATTTGCCTAATAAAATTTCCAAAATATTTACACAATGGTGGAACATATACATTCATCTAAGTATTATTGGAACCAAAAAAAAAAAAAAAAATTTCCAGCAGAGGAATACTCTAGACTTCTTTCCCTTCTAAAATCTTATCCACAGCCTTATATATCATAAATTAATTTATTAAATAAACATGCGATAGAAAGAGGAACGATCCTTATATTCTTATTTATTTGATAAATATATTACATATCTTAATCGGCGGGCCTAATATCAATACTAACTCGAAAATAAATCTGCAAAAATTCTTCGTAGCACTGTCCTTTGAGATTGATGTCTGAGTATTCTATGATAAAAATCAAGAATTTTTCAATGAAACTTATCAATTATAAAGTATA
This sequence comes from Papilionanthe hookeriana x Papilionanthe teres, assembly GCA_022702705.1. Taxonomy (NCBI): domain Eukaryota; kingdom Viridiplantae; phylum Streptophyta; class Magnoliopsida; order Asparagales; family Orchidaceae; genus Papilionanthe; species Papilionanthe hookeriana x Papilionanthe teres. Next base: position 70,357,410 of record CM040425.1, on the reverse strand, counting down.
TTATAATGCAATAAAATGTCATCAATTATAGCAACATTTTCCTTTCAATCATTAACAATAATTACCTTTAGATTTTGAGTCAAATGGGCAATGATTTATTAAGCAAAATAATTCTAATATGTTACTTATTAAGCAAAATAATTGATAATTTTATTATTACATGTTAGAAGATTTGTGGTGATAGAGCGTCAGCACACGCATAGATAAAATAATAAACTCGATGAATTAAACACGAGCTTAAGCTCAATTAAAGTAATCGAGCTAAAACTCCAACAGAGGCTATCTGGAGCTCAACTCGGCTCGTATACACCCCTATTAGTGATGGTGATTAAAAAATGTATTGCGGTGAAGCTAATCAGACAACAATACGAGTGATCTCATTTTCTTAAAATAACTTAGCTCGTTTAAATTTTTTCAAATAATTTTACTTATGCCTAAATTTATTTGTTTTAAAATAATTTCAAAATTAACTTTCATGCATTCTTTTATAATACTATTTATAAAATAAAGTGTTATAAATATTAATATTAAAATTTAGGCGCTAGATATGTAAATATAAAAGAATTGTGTGGTAAACACGTAAAATTCCCAAATAAAATAACAAAAAAAATTGTGATTCTATTAATACTTGTGGGAAATTTACATACATACCACAAAAGTTTTATGTATTAATAAATCTAACACCTAAAGTTTGATATAACTTATATTTATAATACTTTGGTGTCATAAATTTATGAATGAAAAGGATGTGGGCATTGTATGTGGTGTTTAGTTTTGAGTGCGATGCGTGTGGGTAAATATCAAAATTTAGATGTCTTATGTGTAAATACATAAGAATTATGTGGTATGTATGTAAATGCCTCTTATAAATTACGGGCATTGACTCCTAAACAGTATAGATAGCAATAGAGACAGTCCGACACTCTTATAAATTACAATTGTTATTTAGGGATTGTCACGTCGATATATATAAATATATATATATATATATATATATATATATATATATATTGAAGTTAAAGTTTCAGGGGTAGATATGCAAATACATAGGAAGTAAGTGTTATGAATGTAAATCTTCCTTAATCTGAAAATTCAAATCTAAAAACTAATAAAAAAAAAAAGAAAAAAGAATTAAGAGAATTGGATAAAAATTTAATCAAGAATTTCTCGTAAAAAAGCCAGGAGGAAATTCTTCTACTCTATTTGTACGTCCAATAGAAAAACTCTAATGAACTTAAAGCAATGGATCACCCTGTTAGGTATGGCTCATATCTAGAGAGTTGAAGTTTTTTGATGAAGAGGTGACTCCTTGTGAAAATGAGTGTCTCTTGGAAGTTAGTGGGTTGGGGGAGCGAGGGCGTGTTTGTAATTTATTCGTGGGTTTTTTCTATAAATAGATGTGTAAACCTATGAGTATATAACTCCTCTGAAATAGTGCATTCGCCGGCTCTCTCCCGATAACGTAGGCAATTATTTGTCGAATCTCGTTAAATCTCTGTGTTCTTTTATTTGATTTGTGTTGATTCATGTTCTACTCTATGAATTTGCATAACAATTAACAAAGCCATCATTAAAATTTTGAGTTATAAATATATTTACTAATGAAATATGATTAAACACAAAAATAATATCTTTAATTACCCTTAGCGAAAAATTATTAAAATATTTTGTACAAATTTCGAGTATGAGCTTGATTAATTAATGGAGTTTGAGCTTAAATTTAACAAGTTCAAGCCAGCTCACAAACCAACTTGTTTACTATAAAAAAAAGGGGAAACAATATTAACTTAATATAGTGTTAGAGTAAAAGGACAAGTATAAAGAACCATTAAGAAGAAAAGAGTAAAAAAATCACTTTATATAAAATAAAAAAAATATCAATTTTAAAAGTATTTTTTATAATTTGATGATAAAATTTTGATTTTTAATTTAATTTAAGTATATTTTATATTAATATTTTCTTAAATAAACCAGCTAATGATCTAATGAGTCCAATCGAGGCTGACAAACTTGGCTTGTTAGCTCATCAAGTTTAGCGCACGAGCAAATTACCAAGTTGAGCCGAAGCCAGCTCAAGATTCGGCTTAGCTCAAATATATATATATATATATATATATATATATATATATATATATATATATATATATATATATATATATATGAAAATCTAATATTAGGTTTTATTTGAAGTGTGGTTAAATATCTTGACATTATATCATTAAATATCAAATCATGAAGTTTAAAAATAGAAACTAAATGATTACAAAAAAATAAATGATTATAACAAGGATATATTTCATAGGCTCACTTAAAGTAGCTCATCAATTGTTTACTTAGAGCCTTCAATTTTGGCGAACTAGTTTTGAAGTTGAGTTTGCCAAGAGGCATGGGAGAGTGTCCCCCTGTATTGGGTGCAGCGACATCGCCCCAATATACATATATATATTTTTTTCTACACACAATGTCCCATAATTGAGCCAACAGTTCCCTAAAAGTTGTAAATGAGCAAGAGTCAATCTCGGGCCACCTTTTGTTCGAGTTCGGGCTTGATTAATTTTATTAAGTTCGAGCTTAAGTCTACTGGTTTGAGCCAGTTCATCAATCGACTTGTATTATAAAAGAGAGAAAATAATATTAATTTAAGATGATTTTATAATAAAATAACCAATAGAATGAATAATTATGATCAAAATCATAAGAAATCACTTGAAGATAAAACACAAAATATTATTTTTAAAATAGATTAATACTTTAAAGATAAAGCCTTTGAATTTAATATTTTTTTAGTATATTTTATATTAATATCTTTTTAAAATGACTCGGTTCACGAGCTAATGAGTCAAGTCAGAGTTAGCCTAAGTTTGGCTTCTTAGCTCATCGAGCTCAGTTTACGAGCCACCTATCGAGCTGAGCTCAAGCCGGCTCATGAGTTGGCTTGACTCACTTAAACTTTGATTGTCAGTGCCCCATCGCCGAGCCAACACTGCCCCATCACGGAGTAGCGTCGATAGGTGGCTCTCTTATGCAAATGAGAGAAAATGAGTTTTCATGTGTTCAAAAGTATTAAGAGACATAAGTGTGGTGTAATTTATACCATTGTCCTCATTTTCTTCATATTAGATTTTTTTGGTGCGGTGTGGCTCTGTGATTTTTTCTTGTTCTCGAGTTTTTGCACGTTAAATCTTATGCTTTCTATAGTTTCCTTATTTTATGCACTTCTATTTGAAACTTTTGTTTCAGATCTTTCGAGCATGCTTATGTGGTTTAATCACAACTCACACAACACTCATTGGATGATGAACCAGCCTTGATATTTAATGCAAGAAATCAAGTGTATTGTACACAAAAGACATCACTTTGAGCTTGATCTTGAACACAACTAATGATAGTGTATAACAATATCTTTATGTGAGAGTGAAAAATTAGATTGAACATTATTACAATTGATAAAGGGAGATTTGGGAAAATGAATATCAAATAAATAAAAGAGAGAAAATTTGGGATAGTTATTGTTAATGACATTGTGTGAATATAGATTGGAAAGAGGTTGGATAGTTTAGATATGTTGTAGAGGGTTGGTTTATAGAATCAAAAAATTAGAAGCAAATTACTAGTTGGCCGAATCTCGATAGAGTTAACTTATTATGAAAAAATAAACATAGAGTGAAACCATTATAAGAATTTTATGTTTCAAGATAAATCAAAAGATGTTGGGGGGACATATATGTGAATATAGTTACAACAAATATGAAATGAGGGGGCGTATTAATTTTGTAAGAAGACATGCCAAGATTAATGAAGACACTTGAAGTGAATAACTATGAAATACACAGAATGGATCATGTAATTAGTTACAAGATTTTTAGTAATTAATAAAAGACCTCTATAAGCTTAGCATAAGTGGAGGAGAGATCGAGGGTGGTTTTTTGGTCATGATAAAAAGGTTAGATTATAGTGAAACTGATTGCAGTCGACAGTGGACAGATGCTACGAAGGTCATAAGTTGTCACATGGGTCTTCCTTATCAGTGTTATACATTACAATTATATTTATGATATGACATTTGCAAGTAGGAGTTATTGACGATTAGAATTTGGTGGTAATAGGAGGTGATGGTCAGCGGTGATCGATGGTAGCCGACAGACAAAGATTAACCATGGTTGGCGGTTGTAGAGGATGGAAGTTATCATTGGGTCTTCAGTCCAGAATAGCCTCATAAATTTCACTTCTCCTCCTCTTCCCTCAAGTGACGAGAGAGGATCTATTTGTAGCCTATGAGGTAGGGTATTTTGATATTTTGGCAAATAACTTCCCCAAAAACATGATCATTTTTAATGATTTAAATGCCTTAACAAAATCAAAATTGAGTGATCTTAGGCTTATTGGATTCCTTTCATCAAGACAATCAATTTGATTATAATTTAATTAGACAAATTTAGAGTTCATTTGACCATTTAATTGGCAATCCAAAGGCTCCAAATTTGCTTTAACGGATTGATCATATTTGGGCTTTATTGGACAAGGATTGACTTAACTTAATACCATGTAGTTTCTCTTGTCGAGATGATCAGTTTGAATATGAAGTTGCTAAAATCATGGTCCAAATATTCATAAATTTGAAATCTGAAAAATCCTTCATAAAAAAATAATCGAGATTCATGCTTGAGAAAAAAAAATTTGATGACGCATCTATTGCCCCCATATTTCAGGTAATGTTGCTTGTGTTGTTCAAAAATATAATTTCAAGCATCCTAAAAATTTATATACTTTGAGGGAATTTGAATTATCATGGATGCTTTGTTCATTTTGTCATTTTCAGTGTTGGTGGGGGCAGTGGCTTGGAAATAGTGGCTTGACTGATGCCAGCTAATAGTAGTCTAACAGTGGTGCGACCATATAATGGTGGCTCCATATTTTGGCTCGCGGACATGGATACCTCGATGCATATGTACGTGCCTGAAAATAGAAAAACACCATGATGTGTTAAAGAAGTAATGGAGACCCCAAGTGAGCATGGATGCAAGTTGGGATGTAACAGAGTGCGAGAGGATGAATGAACATGAAGATAGGGACAAGTGTGTGCATGCGTGACTGCGTGTGACATTAGGTAGCACAGACGTGTGAGGAGCAGCAAGCGCAGAAGCACGGTGAACAGGCAAACGAGGTAGTTAGCACATGATAGTGAGGCGATCAGGTTAGCGTGGGGTAGCAGTCAACAACAGACGTGCAACGGGTGCACGTAGAGTATGTTTCGCGGACCAGGTTAGTGTATGTGGTTGGCGGAAGGTTGTGTGGGCCAGGTCGGTGCACGTGGTCAGTGTGTGTGTGATTGTATGAGTTGGGTAGGGATTTTGGGCCAGCTATCCTCATTTGCAAATGTCATATCCCAAATGTGAATGCAACATCTAACACATGTATTGAACACCCAACGATAACTTCCAGCCTTCAAACCGCCTACAGCCATCCATGGACCACTGTCGACCATCACTGACTGTAACCACTTGCCATCACCAACCTCTAGAAGCCAGTGATCATTGCTTACGACTATCATAGCTAGAAACATTAGTTTTTTTTTTTTCTAACATATTTAATTTTCTTTACATCATATAAAGACAATTAAGTGCAGTGTTTGCAGCCTCGTTCACTCTAAGAGAATTGGTCCAGTTATCAACTAAGGTGTTTGTGTCAAATTGACACAATTAAAGACACCAACTAAGGCCCTTTGGGGCCAACATGATCTATTATAACTTCCAACTACTATCTATGTGGCCAACTGACATTATTATAGTCACCAACTACAACCCTTGTGGCAAACTAGCATTGTTACGACCTTCATACATGACTTATGTGGACACTAAAGCTATTGTAGTCATCAACCAATTATAGTCTATATTAGCAACTACTACTGTTACAGCTTCCAACTAAGACCTATGTGACTAATTTATACTACAAATTGATGCTGTTACAGCTTCCAACTACGGCCAATGTGGCCAACTGCAGCTATAGTGGCCACTGACTACTATCTTTATAGCGAACTACTACTATTCTAGTAACTAACCATTGCATGTGTGTCTAAGTGCTACTGTTACAACTTTCAATTAAGACATTTTTAACCAACTAATACTATTCCAACTTTCAATCATGGCCTTTGTGGCCAACTGCTGCCTATGCAACAACCAATTAAAGCTTTCAATTAAATTTTCTTATTGAGTTTGAACTATAATGGAGCCTTAATTAATTTTGACTAATTAGTAATGTTTATAACTTAATAATTTAAACTAGGTCATATTAGCAACAATAAAAGCATTCATATTTTTTTAAAAAAAGCTTTAATAATTAAGTCATCATTATTTCTATTGGATCAATAAATTTTTATTAATCCAGCTATTAATTGTGCAATATTTTCATTAGATTTTCTAGTAACAAAAATAATTTTCTAAGTATGTAAATTATAGAAAAACTGATAAAACAACAAAGAAAAAACTATGACAAAATAACTAAATAAATCATTAAATAAATTCGTTATTGTGCTCTTAGCTTGCTATGTCATCATGCTCATAAACATACATGCATTAGCAAGTAAAATCCAAAATTATTTATTTATATGTTAAACTGTAAATTTTCTGCCAATTTAAAGCTAGAATTCAAAATAATTTCTCAGGCTGTTAGCTAGAAAATTTAATTTTCTATAAGCATATTTTTTAACCAATAATATTTATTTCTGTTTAATTTGCCCATCATAATAACCCTATAAAATAAAATAATTTTAAATGAAAAAGGGACAAATCACCAGCCCAGAATTATGCAACACACTAAATTAAACTACTTCGATAAAGGCCCTCATTGAAAGCGAATGGCTTCAGCTGTTTTGTCCGAGAGAAAAATTTGCGTACGTAAAGCATACGTAACGTTGTGTCCGTCATCCAATAGAAGGCCGTCACATACGTATAATCTTCATGTAACCTACTTGTAACCCACAAAAATAAGGAGATTACAGGGGATAAAACACGGAAATACTGCGAATAACATACGAATAGCATACATGTAATCTGGATGACGACGCGATGATTACGCGCGTTTTACGTATGCAATTTTTTTTCCTTGTACGACGAAGAAAACAACCCTAGCAATGTATCGAGCAAAATTATAAAGCAAGGCTTAACTTTGATAAATTATGTTAAGACTTCACTTCTCTAAAGTTTATGAGATTAAATTCTTATGCTCTTACAGAATCATGAAAATACTATAAACGTTATAAATTTAAATCAAAAGGGAACCAAACTAATCCGTAATTCGTTATCTCACCTCCATGAGCTGCACCAGTTTGCACTGTAGACCCTGTCATTTACTGTCATTGTTTTAGTTATTACTCTGCTATCCATCTGCCGTCCAAATCCATGTTCAGGAGCTTGTTCTCCTCCTCCTGAGCCCTCTGATTGGCCTTACCAATTAAGCTAATTACAGAATTAACCTCATGATATTTATCTACTGCTGCTTAATGTAATAAAGGATTTTGAAGTCACGTTGCAACGCACCTGAGGAAGCTGCAGCTTTCTCAGTAGTCTTCACTGTTCTATACATCTAGTGGCGCAAGAAAAAGGCAGCATATATTAAAGAGAGAAAGCAGATGAGAGCAACGTAAATTAAAGTTAATCAGTACAGTTTGCTGACAAAAGAACTGTTTATAAACAGTAACTCGGTTCCAATTATTCATGTTTTACAGAGCTCTTTTCCACCATTATTGATCACATTTGACTGCTTCGTTGAGATTTAAATTATTACTTCATCATTGCCAAATGATCTCTCTCTCTCTCATTCTTCATACACACACTTTCATGTCTCTATTCTATAGCTGTTATTATTAACATGATCCATGTTTTTATACACTAGGCGTTTACTGCAAACCTTAACGTTAACTGACTTGGATATGGATCTTTTCTACCATACTAGAAGAAATTAAAATATGGTAACTCGCCGTTTATTCCACCAACAAGAAGGAGAAGAGGAAGAGCTAGAAGAAGAAGTGTAAAAGAAGAGGACATCACTAAAAGGATAAGGAAGAGAATCCTAGAAGATAAAATGTTAAATATGCACATTCTTGGCTTTTTTTTTACCTAAAATAATAATAAAGAAGTGTTTATTAGGAGTAGATATTATGTAAGGCAACTGTATTGTACGATGATCAGGATAGACCCTCGTATCATGAACGCCTACATAGCAACATTCAGACCATCGTCCGGATGCACAATCAGCCGAAAGTAATATTTTTTTTTCATCAGGCTCAAAAACAAATATTACATGCAGTGATCGTATTTCCACACGACGGTCTAGATACACGATGACGCAGCCGCAATCAAACCCTCAGTCACATCCTAAACTCATTACGAACCGATCAATTAATTCGATTATCACCGTACTAAAAAGAAATAACGATCAAGACTAGTTAAAGGGATGATCAGGAAAAAGAAAATAAACATTGCAAATCGATCAAACCTGTAAATGGCTCTTGACATGGGCTAGAGTAAGATCTTTCACATCCATAAGTCCAAGAACAGATTTTGGCGTAGCTCCTTTTAGAAGAAAAGTTAAAAAAAATCAATCACATATACATACTATTAGAGCAAATATATATACCTATACAATGACGAAGGAGCTCTAACAACATACTCGCATGTCCACCAAGTAACTCTACAGCATGCACAAAACGGGCGTGCAGGCTACTGGTCCACCTCAACCTCGGTGCCCTCACACTTCTCCTCACTGGAATCTTCCACATAAGCTTAGATCTCATCAAGCTGCTTGACTGATCAAACCCCCTAATTCCCAACATGTTCTGCTCATATTGGCCATAGAGTCTTACTGAAGGAGAAGACAGACGATCATGGTTTGAGAAGCTGGCTGAGGAGTCTAAATTCTGCAGTATAGGGAAGAAGCAGTGGCTAGTGCTGATTTTATTATTACAGATAGAATTTCCCTTAACTGTTTCAGAAGCTTCTCCATGAGCTAACGGCGGCGATGAAGAGCTGGAGAGGGACAGCTCGGTGTGGGGTTCGGGTGAGTACTCTAAGCTCCGGCGAAGATTATAGCTGGCCGCGGAGGTAGCCGGTGTCGAGGAGGGGCTGATGCATAGGGAGAGGTGAGGTGATGGCATGGAATTAGTGGTTTCTGAAAAGAAATCTTCGGCTTGCATTGGAACTTTGATGGAAGAAATTGATGGAAAGAGTAGAAATTGATGAAGGCGAAAAAATAAAAAATGCTGTGTGGAGATTGGGAACTTGAGGGAGGCTATTGGTTGAATTTGATGGAGTGAAATAAAAGAGATGCTGTGGTTGATAAAGTTTATGCTTTGAATATAAAGACTTTTCTGCCATCCTAATGTTCTCCATTTTGTAATGGAAATAATACTATACAATAATTTTAAAACTGCATTTATTTATTTTTATTTTTTATTTTTTTGTGCTCCCCATCGAATTAATATTTATAAAAGTTGTATGGAATTTCATACAATTTCAATTTTTTTTTAGTTATAAAGTTGTGCAACAAACATTTTAATTGGTATGTTTTGGGTAGTGATAAAGTGATTGTAAAATCGAGTCCAATAGGATTGACTGGTAGTTTCACCCGTTAACCAATCTTATACATATATATATATATATATATACATACATATATATATATACATACATATATATATATATATACATACATATATATATATATACATACATATATATATATATCTATTAATGCACTATAAGTCGCTGATATTGCTTCTCAGTACTCAGAAATAGAAGAAGAAGAAGAAGAAGAAGAAGATGGCGAAACTGAAGAACAAGAATAAGAAGAAAAAGAAAAAGAATGGCAAGTCTACATCTCTCGGAGGAAGAAAAAGATTGGGGGTACCTTCCAGTTCGAAGGTTTAATGGATGATACTTTAGCTCATCCTGGTATCGGCAAAGCCCTTAAGCATATACTTTCTCGCACTTCTCCACGATCTAGTAGAGGAAAACTTCGACGTCCTTAGTTGCACCTGTGGAAGAGGAAGACTAGGTGTCCTCTTTCACAATCACTACTTGTTTGCATGTTTTTCTTTTGAGGTTTTCCTTTTGTAGTCTGTTCTCCTTTTGTGTTTTAGTTTGCTGCTTATGGGTAAAGCTCCAAACTTTGGGGTCCTCTTATACTACTTGTTTCTGTACCCAGCTTCTATATCAATGAATTGCCCCTAGGGCTTCATATATATATATATATATATATATATATATATATATATATATATATATATATATATATATATATATATATATATATATATATATATATATATATATATATATCTGTGTGTGTGCGCGCACGCGCGTGTGCGCGTGCGCGTGCGCGCTCATTGGTTGCGGCCGTTGGTGTAAGTCCCTTGGGTCAGGGGTTCGAATCCCATCCAAGACGGGTGGATTTGAATAGCACACATGATTGGAAATGTGGTCTGCTAAAGAATATACCAAAAGGATCTTTGGTATGACATCACTAATATTATTTTTATGAAAATAATATTTCTACTAAATATATGAAAATGCTAAGTCAAACGATAGGACATCAATAATTCATGATAAGATGATTTGATTGTATTGAGTTGAATGACATAATTACTTTTCATTAGTACATGGAGTCATTCAATTTTGTAGTCCACCTGTCAAACTTACACAAATGCTATCATTAAAAAAATATATATATATTTTTTAAGAAAAATTATTTTCTAATTCAAGTAATGTATTTTTTATCATTAGGTGGATCAATATGGTTACTTCATAAATAATATTATATGAGACTCTTCATTAATTTTCTATTTGTGAAGTTGAAACACAAAAATATTAGAAGAAATTATTCTAAAAAAATATATTTAACTTTTTCAATTAGAATCAAAGATTTTATATATCATATATTTATTATATGGTGCATAAAATAGCTTATATAAAAGTAGATTACACTTAAAAGATATTAAACCAACCAAATAATACGTTATAAAATTTTCTGTGAAAAATATGAAGCAAATAAACAAACACTATTAAAAGTTGAATTAGGAAAGTCTATCACAATTATTTAAAGGGAGTTATAAGTACCACCCTTACCTTTAGAGAAAGCACCCAATTAAAGCAGAAGAATGTAAATTATTGTTGGGATCTCGGATAGTGGTTGTGTAATAAGGTCAGTGGGGGCAGTTGTGGCTAACTTCTAATAACCCTTCATATAGCAATAATAAAAAAAAAGATGCGTGTTTACCAAGTGGTCAAAGTTCTAACCGCCTTATTTAAGTTCAAAATCTCATCATTAGTTCGAGCTCTTGTTAAATGATAGCCTAACCTCTATCTAGTGTCTATCCAAGTACTATTTGTGCTGCTAGTATCCACTTGGCTTCACTAAGCCCAACCATTGGGTTCATTGTTTATCACCATTTTCTTTAGGTCAAGCCTTGTTTTCCACAACCATCTAGCTATTGGATGACCCCAACTAATGTTTGGACATTAATGTACATTAGGTCTACAACTCTCTCCCTTCTAGGAATCTTTTAAGTGTAGACATCTGTCAGTATTAGCATTTTTTTAAAATGAATTACATCATATTTAGAATGTTCTTTAGAAGATTGTTGATCTTTTATGACGCCATGTGGATATATCTCGACTTCACCTTCCTAATCTTATTATTATTGGCGATAGAACTGCCTTGTTGTATTCTAGAATGCTAGGCTTCTTTATGTACCTTATTTGCGATAATTCTTAATAGTTGGTGGCTTTCATCATGGGTAGTACTCCCTTAAATTTTTTCTCTCCAAAACAATAACAACTCTCACCATCTTTATACCAATTTAATCTCACAATCTTGATCAATTCTTATACTAAATTATGTAATTAAATTGAAGGTTTTTAATTTTGTTACTTGACGTAAAACATATCACACTTAAATTCTCTTGGATTCAGAACTACAATGTTTAAGTCATGCAGGATAAAAAAAAGTTCAAGTACCCTTGTTATAATAGATATTCTTTGAAAAATATCGCATTTTTTTACGAATCACAAAGGACAATGCCTTCTTTCTTTTTCTTATTTTGGATTGGTCAATAATGATATCATTTTAATCTTAATATTTTATTTTTTAGACATATTTTAGCTAATAAAACGGTGTGATTATTAACTATTCTTAAACGCTCGCGACTTAGTTACTGCTCGAGTCATTGTGTGGCTTGGTTCACCCATCGGTCGACATCTTCGCTTGCTATTTCATGCTTGGAATATCATCAACTCACTCTCATGGGGCTGAACATAAAAAAGCAAATACCATTAATATAAATTGCATACTGATGTGTCATAAATAAATTTTTAACATCATGAATGAATCTCAATATGGCCAAATTGATCCATTTGACAAAATGAACCCAATAACTCCAAAAGTGATAATCATAATGCAAATAAGTCCAGATCAAACACTTATACTCAAAGACTTTGATACATTAATTAGAAGGTCAAATAATTTCAAAATTGTGCATGCATATAGTCAAATCCAACGGCTCGATGAAAAGAATCTAACATGCCTACGATCATCTTAATTATAATATTATGAAGGAACTCAAAACTTTAAAAATTACATCTGATTAAGGAAACCAGTGGAGATCGTTTCATGGAATATTTCAAGAGATTGGTCAACTTCACCAAAATGACCCTCTTAAAAACGATCAACATGCCCCAATTCTTCAAATGAAATAGGAGAAGAAGAACAGTGTGTGAGCTAACTACTAAAGCTGAACTTTTGAAGTCTCGATCGCTGATCACCAGAGTTTGTTGCCTACCACTAGGATTCACTATAGGCCACCAAAGGTCTTTGTCGACCACCATGAACTACGACTATAACCATGAGTAATTGTCACAACCTATGATAACCATTATAGTCACCAATTATAATTTTTATGATCAACTACTGTTGTTGTAGCTATTAACATCTTATTGTAATCTCATATTCTCTAATACATGAGAAGTGCTGGGCTGGCCCGATTCTTTAGTAAATTCATTGTTGCAGTCAAATTTTGTGGTTGGATCGCATTGACCAAAATATAAAAGTGGAACTGCAATCAACTCTACAATCCTATCGCATTTTAGTTCAATCTCTTCCCATTCCCCAAAATATTCTTTCTAAAAACTGCCGCAACTCTACTGCAGGTGTTAATTACTGCACGCGAAATCATAGCTCATTAATTTTATAATCAGTTTTGATTCGTAAACTTCAAAGCGCGAGGCTTTGACGAGGGACAGATAGCATATTAATTAGCTCTTTTGTCTTTTTTCCGAGCTAAGAGAGTTTAGAAGGAGAGTAATTCTAAAATTGCACGCATCTGAATGGAATTGCAGATGTTTAATTCTCTTTTTCAATTTTGCTCTACATGATCAAGTCGGGTACGTCAATAAATAGCAGATTTGATGGGGCGTATACATTTATATGATTTAATTCCTATGTATTTACAAATCTATCATCTAAATTTAATTCCTTTGCATTTACTTTCTTGTAAAATCTTTTCCTACTACTGGTAGCAATTCCACTTGCAACCAATCTTTATCACTAAGTTATTGTAACTTATTACATCCTTTATGTTGATTGTGGTTTGTCATCTTTTTTGATAATCTGACCGAGCATTATATCCTTCTCATTATAAATATAGATTCATTTATCAACAAACATTAACATCCTTTCACACGCTCTTGTTAAGTAATTATAACTATCTAATGGATCTTAGGTCTAACTTTTCTTCGTTATATATTTAAATAAAAAATAATTTCCATTGTTTTTATCTCTAAGTTTTTTTGGGAGCTTTGAACTCAAAATCTACACATTGACTTTTTTTTTTACCAAATATCAAGCAATGCAAAATGCTTCTCTCCAAAATCACTTATCCATTTTTCTCTAATTAATAGCTTGTATCTAACATTATTTGATATTGTTTCATTCATTCTATCGATAATATCATTCTATTTTAGGGTTAGCCTAACCATTTTATGTTAGGCGATACCATTATTTTTTTAGAACTCGAAAAATTTACTATCTCTTTATTCTAACACATTATTTATTCTCAATGTTCGAATTTTTTTCCCAATCTAATCATCAATGAGATTTTTTTTATTTGAGTATTTTAATAGTTATATTTTTCGATTAAAAATAAAAATTTTGACTCTTTTAAAAAATTATCAATGAAAAAGATAAAACATTGACTTCTATTATAAAATGAATAGGGGTAGTTCCGCAACTATTTAAGTGTAAGTAATTAACAATCCCATTGATATTATGTTTCCATCCTATTTCAAACTTTATCAGGGTCTCCTTTTAAAAAATACAATACTCGTACAAGTCAATTAATATTATTATACTAACTTTGCAAATTAATTGTTGTTCCTACACAACATTCAAATTCTTCTTACTAATATGGTCTAGTAAAGCCTTGAAAGATCTATTTTTATTAAACACAAAGCATCTAATGAATGTGTCATAATTTTCCTCATAGTGAACATAACTTATACAATCGCTTGTCCTTCATAGTGTTATAATCAATCCTCTAATAAATTTTTGCACGTACTTTTCAACCTTAAATATTCAACTCAGTGCATCAACTATAATAAGAAAACAAATCTCCTTTAAAATTTGGAACACGTCTAAATTTAGTAGGGTTCTAATACCTCTGTCATTCATCTTGATTATAACAATTTAATCTCAATAACCTTTTAAGCAACACCATTCCTATGATAACTCTTGCATCATTGAATTCTTTAAATGTTCAGGTTATTGTCTATTTGGAGGTATATGGAATGAAAATTATGAATATATTATCCAATTACTATGATTATAATATATCATAATTGTCAATTTCTCTTTGCCAACATATCTATTTGTAGCTTCTAAAGCATTTCAAAATTTATGCTTCTTATATAACTTTTTTTCTTTAATTTGAGATAGATTTATTATTGTGTCATTTCTTATAATAATGAAAAGTTTTAAAATTAATCTGAGCTCAACTTAAAATTTTATTTTCCTTTTTTCCTTTCTTTCTTCTTTATTCTACTTTTAGCATTTAGAGTGCCTTGAGTTCAACTTGATTGTAATTGCTTTCAATTTCAAAGCTATCTTGATCTCTTTTAATGGTGGACCCTTCGAAGAAATTTTCATGGTTTTATAAAATACGCTTTTAATATAGACAAAATTTAAAACTATTATAACTTGATCCTCATCATCAACATTGAACTCAAGGCACTCTAAATCCATTATAATTTTATGAAAGTATCCATTCATTTGGTTCTCTAAAAACATTGATCAAGAAATCTTAAGTTCAAATAATTTATCCTTTAAGTAAATCTATACTACAAGCTATTAGTTAAATATTTATTTTAATTTCAATCTAATCCCAATAACAATTATATTCTTCTTATTGAACATAAGGTGCTTTATCGTTCAACTACATTACTAGTTTGTTATATCCTAACTCCTTGATCTTTATTTTCTTATTTACATACAAAAAAATTCTTAAACTACTTTTCACTTTCAAAGTTGCATCTACTCATCTTTTGACCATAATGAATATTATACATTTTTGAAAAATGCCTAGATCTTGGTTTACTGAAAATTAAGTTGAATCAAACTCATTTTACATTTATTTATAACCTTCTTTTGCACAATAATAATATATATATATATATATATATATATATATATATATATATATATATATATATATATATATATATATGACAAGTTCTCCCAAATAAGCATTAGTTGACTTAATTAGAGGCCAAAAGATCATCGATCAAGAAGTAAATTACTTTTAGGGATTTAAGAAAACTAGAAAATTAACAATGAAAAATTAGCAACAAAATATGAACGAAATCTATTAATGGTTTAACATGGAGGTGCTTCTATCCACAGGGAGAATGAAAGACTTCAACATTATTGCTCAATTTATATATTACAAATTGCAAGCAATTTTTTGGATATTTATTTAATAATTAAAAGACAAATCTATTGCCAAGCAACATATGAGACTATAGAATTTAAAAAAAAAAAATTAAATTCACATGTAAAATGCACATAGTATAATCATCATGCATTATTTTTTAAAAAATAAGAAATATCCATGTCAAAAAGAGTAACATATCTTCTCAAATATAAGAAGACATTATCTTCATTTTTAGTCCATATTCAAAGTGACATATTTTCTAAAATTATATTTTTATTCTATCATGAATATTTTGATCCATTACATAGAAATGCCAATGTTTTTGGGATAGTTACATAAAAGATATGATTAAGTTCATATTAGAGCATGATCAATTAAGTGTTCGTGGCACATGCACAGTGGTAAGGTTGTGAAAACCAAACAAGACATCGAACCAGAAGCAGAAAGGTAACCAATGTTGAACTGAATAACGTAATAAATATTTAAGTTATTTTAATATAATTTAATAAAAAACTAATAATAAATTAAGATCATTTTTATTGAGTCAATAAAAAAAAGTTTAAGATTAGATGGCCTTTTTGAGTATTTTGACAATATTTTAAGTAAAAAATTTAAAACCCGACATTTTCTTTATTGTTTATTTAAAAATCTTATATTTCACCCTCCAATTAAAATCAAAATTCTAAATTGGAATAATATTTGAACCAACTGTTTTACCAGTTCAACCCCGACTCTGGTCGACTCAATCAATGGTTTTGAGATGTAACTGAACCAGTTGAATAATAAGTTTATTGTTGAACAAGTTGAACCGGCTAGTCAGACCCTATCCGACTGTTAAAACCATGTTGGTAAGTATGTGAATATGCATTAGCAAGTAATTAAGTGAATGCAGGATAACAAGCAAGCAAGAGCTTACTATCAAGTGTGTCTTTGCACACCAGCAAGTTGGTGAACATAAAAAAATTCACATTAGCTCTTACATAGTTGCACGTATTATAATTAATTTTATTTTGTACATTATTAGTTCATAATTTAGATATGCTCTAGGCAATTTCAACAGTACTTTTGCATCTTAAATAGGGTGTTAGTAAACATATTAGAATTCTCACCACACAATAAAAAAATACTTATGTGTGATTTTTGGGACAACTGGACCCAAATTACGTCTCCTACTATATTTAGAAAGAGAAGTGTATAGGTTCAAGTTAATTGTATCATAAATGATGTGTATAGTCATTTAATGGTGTCTCTATCACAATAAACTTAACATGTTAAAGTAAGAAAAACTCCCCACTATATTAAGAAAGATATATGCGGCGATGATGCAAGACAACAAGGTGAAATGTGTACCATCGTGTCAAGTTCTTGATGTTGATGAAAGATGATGCTCCTTGGATTGAATTTTCTTTAAGAACCAAATAGGGATTCTAAACATTTATAAGAGAATGTTGAATAAATCCACCTCTTAAAGTTCTTGATGAGCTACGCTTTTTTGTTTAAGTTCTTGATGATCAACATTGGTTCTCTTAGATATTTATTGCTTCAACTCTGGTCTTATATGCCTCTGTTTCATCTCTTAGAAGATTTGAAGTGTCTATAAAAATATTTTCCTCTTAAAAGTTAATGATAAAAACATGTAAATATTGAATCCGTATCTATCTATAAATAACATCCAATGAATAAAGTACACGACATAAGAGAGAGAGAGAGAGAGAGAGAGAGAGAGAGAGAGAGAGAGAGAGAGAGAGAGAGAGAGCGAAATGCACAGTAATGAACAATATTTGAATTCTTGATTAGTCTTTTCTCAGGAAATGACCCCCATATTTATAGAGGAGGGGGTGACATATATGAAGTTACATATTTACACTTGTATTAATGGGATTGTTACAAGATATTTTAAGTAGTTTACATATATAGGCCTTCGATTCAACCACGATGACTTGGTCGACTGATAGTCCGTCTTCGTTTTGCAAGACCTGTTCGTTTGACTTGCTAATTAAATCGGGGTTGTTAGTCGGCCATTGATGATCTTCGAGTCGACGAGAGTGAACTTGATTGGCTCGACTTTGTCGATCGGCTATGCTAGGCTAGTCGTCGACAATCAATCCCTATTTTATGAACTCTTGTCTGCAGAGCAAGACTATGCTAATGTGCAAATGGTGAATTACCGTAATCTGACGGGTAGCTTACTCCTTGACGAAGTAATCCTTAGGGGATGCTCCATAAGGTTATATGATGGCTAGTTCTCGTCCCTTAATGAGAAAATCCTAAGGGCGTCTACAGGATAGCTGTGGATACTCCCATGAGTTTGGTTATGACGAGAGGCAGACCGATGCCTACCACTCGGTTCGAAGGCATTACTTTGGTTCGTACGGTCGTCGCTCGACCGTCCTTCAATCCCAACCCAAGGAATTTACACTTGGTCAGACATGCCTTTTTTTTTTTTATTCCGCTAGTGAATTTAGCCTTCCGATGTCGGACACTTAGTCTCCTGCTAATGGACTTTCAACCTTCCACCCGTGAGTCATTGGTTTTTCGTCAGTGGGCCCTTTATCTTCCGCCCCCTCCTTAATTGTACTCATTTGTACGTTTAATCTCCTCGAGATTTGTGTTGACACATTTTGATAATAAAAAATATAATTTTGAACTAAATAAATAATTAAAAAAAATTTAAATGATCCGAATTGACCAAAGTCGTTTCTTTTATTATTTACCTATATATAAATAATAATAATAATAATAATAATAATAATAATAATAATAAAGCCAGCATATATAAGGTTCTCTTTTTTGTTTTTCCAACTTCATTTTCCCATCATAATTGAATGCGCTGTGCGTATTCCAACCCGTAACCAGTGCTCGTCATCGGTATTCCAATTGTCACATCCCGCATTATCTCCTGACTTGCCCCCTTATTCAAGCAAGGAATTATAGGCAACAATAATTTTATAGGGGCATGTGCATACATACCACCCAATTCCTATCTATTTACATATCTATCATCTAAATCATAATTATTACATTTATACCTCCAAATCATTCATATCACATAAAAATATACCATCATTTAAACTATTATAAACTAAACCATACAATTTCATGCATAGGGATGTCGCATACAAGTAAAAATTAAAAGTTTAGGTGTTAGATTTGTAAATAAAAAAGAATTTTGAGTGGTATCTATGTAAATCTTCCTCTTTTATTTATTTATTTTTAATTTTGTGCGTAGAGATGGCTCAATTATTCCGAGCTACTTTTCAAAGTGCACACCGACCTTTCCCCAACATCAGATGTTATGATTCCGGGCCAGACTTTATTGATGAAGTTGATTACGTACTAACTGCTTTAATTATAATTGTCCTTACGGCATAAATATGTAAGAAAATAAATCCCTGCCATTGGGGTCCCTTCCTAGTGCCTTTAATAAAATTGAGTTTAAGTCCGATTTTGTTGAAAAATTTAGGGCGAAGAAATGCAAGAATCAACACAAATCCGGAAGAACACACTGAGATTTAACGAGGTTCGGCCAAAATGCCTACATCCTCGGGAACAGAACGTCAAATTCACTATTTCTGAGGAGTTACAAGTTTGGTTATATACCCATAGTGCTACACATCTATTTATAGATAAAACCCACAGATAAATTACTAAAACACCCTCGCTCCCCCAACCCATTTAATTCACCAAGAGACACACCTCTTAACCAATAGACTCTAAAATTTTGGTATATGAGTCATACTTTACAGATTTATTTTAGATTATTTATTCAATAATAATGCTTTCATCTAAAAGTTGTGACCATGAGAAAAAAAGTACCAAAAGATCTTAGTTTTAGTTATAATTTTAACAAAAAAATTATGACATATTAATATTGAGTAATACTTATGAATAATTATTATATAAAACAATTTTGTTATGGAATATGGAACAAAGAAGGATCCATGTTTAGCCTAATATATTGCTTGCCATGCTTATTATCAATCTAAATGTATATGCCTATGTTAGAGAGTCGATAGCAAAGCATTTTTATATAGTTTATATAATATTAGATTAGATCGAATACTCTCAATGTGTCGTATCAACCTCCCTTCATTTATGAGTTCTTTTCTAATAACATAAATCATTTTTTAGCGTCGTAAACAATCAGATATCAAAAATCCTATTAATTATACAGAGTTATACCAAGAATCACCAAACTTCTCAATTATGACAAAAATAAGCATGAATTATGAAAGCCATTAATTTCATAAATTAATATACACATTTAGTTAGACCAACGACTCTTTCATGATTTGTAAGAACACAAAGTTTAATAGGGGCAAATGTTGGGCATGATGATATTAGAACATGACAATGTTAACCATATAAAATGTTTTAAAATAATCATATATAATAATGTAAAGATCTCAGACACTATAAAAGCCAACTTGGAATAGACCTTTTATATGAATGGTAAATGCTTCAATACTCACCGGCAGTCCCACGTGGGAGAAAGAGAAAAGGTGCGAGATCATCTAAGGGTATAAGAGCTTTCAAGTAAACAAAGGTGTTTGGTGAGCATGGCTGGCAAGTTAAGGAGCCAATGAACTTTTGCCAAGTATTTTTCATGCACTGTTCATATTCTCAATAATTGAGTAATGATTTTGGGCCCAGCGAAGTCAATATCTGTAAGTTGAAAGAGAAAGAGAAGGAGAGAAGAGAGAGAATAAACAAACAAAAGATTAGAGAGAGAGAAGGATTATGTGTTGTTAAAGAAAAGAATAAGAGATGAAGTTTGTTAGGTATGACTGGTATATCAGATAAGAGACAGATGTTGGACTGTACATGAGTAATTTTGTAATTACATATCATACATCAGGGTAATATATATACGTTGTACTGTAACCCTAAGGGGATTTGTACGTTTTTTGTGAAATCAAATGGAAGCCGCCGCTCTGCTCCAGACGACATCGACAAACTGTCGAACCTTGTTAAATCTGTGTATTTTCTTCTTGATTTGTGTTGATTCTTACAATCTCTTTGCACTAATTCCTCAACAAAGTTAAGTGTGGAACTTTGGAGTTGAGGTTGGGATGAATGATTCTCAGAGTTCACATCAGCCATGCATGAGACGTCGACACGTGACAATGGGTCTTAGAAGCATGCATGTGCTTGCCTTATCTCCTCTCTTATTAGCTGCATTTATCAGAGAGAATTATTGGTTTTGTTCATAATTATTGCTTACGCATCAAATGAAATAAAGGTTTAATCAGTGAAAGATGCCCTTCTTCCTTTCGCCTCAATCAGTTTAATTATTTGGGTTGCTGTGCGTAAGCCTGTGATATGAAATGAAAAGACAATGCATGATTATTTCTATCCCTCTCTACTATTTGATTTCTCTTGTATACGTAATCGTTGGTAGCACTGCCCACAATTTAGGTTATAAGCATTTTTAAGGGGAAAAACAGGATGTGATTTAAGATTATATTTTGACATATTTTGACCGGTGAGTATAAAATAATATGCTTTAGTAATCTTTTTTTAATCATGCATCAAAAATCAAACTTCTACAAGTAACATTTTAATTTTAGAAGATCTTTTAAAAAGAATTTTGCATGCATTTTTTTTTTTAAATGTGACTTTGTACATCAAATTTGAGCTCTAATGGCAAGTTAAAGAGAAGCATTTATTTTTCAAATAATATCATGACTTTAAAACAAATATTTTAGTCAGGTATATCCTTTTAATCTTGTAGTCATGCATTTAAAAGAAGTGTGATTATTGATATAACAATAAATACGAGCACCGGTCATCCCTAACATGTGTCCCTGCTAGGTTTGGGGGTCGGGGCGGCGTGGAATGTTTGAGTACCACACCCTATACACAAGAGGGTTCGAACCCAGGAACTGAGAAAACTTACAACCTTCAGAGAGGCTGTGATACTAATAGGCCTCAAGACACGCACTATAGATACATACATATATATATATATATATATATATATATATATATATATATAAATGCATTCAGCTTATTCTATTAAAATCATCTAAATTTTTATTTAAATGCGATTTAAACATATTAATTTTCTCATTTGATATATATATCGGATGAAAACCAGGAATAAATATAAGAGCAACACAGGCGATCCTTATTATTATTTTTTCTGGAAGCCAATATCTTACTAATCTTATTTTACTCTTTTAAATGTAGGAACAATACTTAAAATTATTAAATTACTACATAAATAAATAAGCCCCAAGATATAAAATGATCAAATATACTATATAAAATAGCCAACAAATTGACAACTCAAATATATAGATATAGTGTAACAAGAAAGCGAAATGATCACGGACAATCATGACAATTATGAGAAGGGAAGAGATGATCAGATTAAAAAACTGAGTTGGAAATGGGATCCAACACATCCTAAATCTCAGCCACCGTTCATTTTTATATTATTAAGAAAAAAAGGCACGTTTGATGGTGACCCCAATGACGTCAATTATCAAAATATTAAACGGAGACACTCACAAGAGAAAAAAAAAGAAGGAAATTTCTCACATATTGAATGCCGTCCCGATTGAGATCTAAGAAGATCTGCAGTGAAAGGCTAAGTGGCAAAACAATGGAAGAAGCCAGCAGAGAAATATGTAATTTTGCTTCTAAAACTAATAAGTTAACTTTAAATGTATTTAATTTTCATTAATACAAGCTTTTGTAACCAGTGAAATGTATGGGGCCCATCATCCACCATTTTATCATCTATGGCTGTGAGCATCTCATTCTGTTCATTAAAGACCACATTGATTCTGTTGGCCACTTCATTCTTACTAGACAACAAACCTCAAATAACCTCTAAATTCTTACTTTCTTAATAACGGACTGTGGCTGTGAGTGCATAAATGCTCACATGTAAACTTTCTTTTCCAGATGGGGTACTATAAATCAACATGCCCGTTTGTACGCAATAAAACAAAATGATGATTGTTGTGGGAAAAATCGTTTGGATAAGTTACTTGCGAGAGAGAGGAAAAAACAACACAAAGAAATGCAACCACAAGAACACAAGAAGATTACGTGGTTCGGTCTTTTGACCTACGTCCACTGGGAGGAATCAAAATAATCCACTAAGACAAGAAACAAAATGAAGTACTTAGCTTTACATAGATGAGCCCTCATCTTCCATGGCCTCCCTTCAAATCCAAGCGCCTCCAAGATGCACTCTCACCCTCTACAAGCTAGCTTCCACTCATTGAGTTCTTTTCACTCTTACAAAATCCACACTAAAGCGCCTCCCTCCTCTCATCTATTTATAATAGATTAGATTACATTATAATATTCTGTAGAAAGATGAGGTAGTAACCTTCGAGGATCGCATGGCCTCCACATGTTCTTCCACAAGTCCCCCTTTTAGAGTCCTCCATCGCATGGTTTCCACATGTCCTTCCACATATTCTTCTTCTATCGCATGGTCTCCACATGTCCTTCCACATGTCCTCTTCTAGGGTCTTCCATAATGAGGTGACACCTTTTAGAGTTAACAATAGAGGCTTAAAGTAAGGGGAAATTTACAAGAGTGTCACTTGCCTTAGTGACTAATTGGGGGTGATATTAAACGCAAATAACAACACTTTATGGAAATTATACGAAATATTTTACTCACAACTAAGTTACCTATATCATATTTGGGTTGATGCCCTCTCAGCACATATCTCATAAATCACTTGCCCAAGATAGCTATTTGCAAACTCATGCCATACAAATATACTATTGAGGTGTGGAGCCGCGAAAAGCACTCACAATGACAAGGAAGCAGACCAAGTAGGAGGAAGTTTTCTAATGCGTCACATCCGCAGCTAGGCGGTACACCCATGCCTACAGACAAAGGGCGCGTCGCCTACGCCCATATGGGTGCGCCCGCATTGGGATTTGTAGGGCCTGGCGCAGTCTCTCATCAAAGAGTAGCGTGGTGCGCCCATGATTCTTATTATAAAGGGCGCGGCATTCCCACATCAAAGAGTAGCGTGGGCGCACCAAATACAGTTACTCTCCCGTTTCTATTAATACAGTTACTCTCCCGTTTCTATTTAACTACTCCATTCTAGTGACAGAGCGGTGGAGTCTATTGCATGTGATTCTTTTTGTAAGGGTTCTCTTGAAGTAGAGAAGTGTCTAAGAGGAAGATTTCATCATACTTTTCTCTTGTGTGAGTGAAAGTAATTGAAGCGAAGTCTTGTGAGTTCCGTTAATTGAAGACGAGATATGAGGGAGTATTATGTACATTTTTGACTTGTCATATTGAAAATTTTCTTGGTGTTGTGGCCTCGTGATTCTTTTCCATTTTTCGGATTTTTTCATATTAAATTTTTGTGTTCTTTCTGAAATTGTTTTATTATTATAATTTTCTCAAATCAGTGCGGTCCTATTCCACGTGTCGTTTTGATTTTAATTGATCGAAGTCCTATTTGAAATATATAAGGATTCCATCCCAACATTTACTATATCATAGGCCTTCCCAATACTCCCACCTCCAGATATGTGGCTGTCAACGCTGCCCAATGGCTTCTTCCTTATTCCACCAATAAACTCTTTCCCACGTTCATAAGCTGTATATAAACCTCCTTTACCTCACACACATTCCTTCCTCAAGGACCAACACATCCTGCCCAAAAGTCCTTCAGCATTCCCTAACAGCCTCACTAGCCACCAGCCCTACTCAAAAAGAGCACAGACCACACCATCCTCTACTGTCCCCTGCCATAACCAATCACAGGCACTATAAGTACAACTGCTAAACCCATCAGACAGCGAATGCTTAATCTTATAGGGTCTCTCAAGCCCAAAACAATCTTCCAGCACATACCATGTAACTGGCTGGCCCAACCTGCTTCTTATCTACAAATAAAAAATGCCAACAAGTTCACTAATTTCTTGTCGTTTTTGGATCCTTAATTGTTCTTTTAAAAAGTTAAATGTGCTATCAATTAAATTTTACTCATTAGATTGATACTATCACTAATCTTTGGCAGGTTCAATTGTTTATTATGATTAGATTCACAATACATGCCTCTTAAGGTGGAACCCCAGCTTCACTTTGCATCCATCTTAGAAGGGCGTAGCTATAGAATTAATTTTTAGAAGGATTTAACGAATGCCTCATTTAAAGACCCTATTCTACAAAGCAAAAATAAAGAAGTTAAAGTAAGTTGAGCCGCCCTTTATCTGAATGACTCAAAATCCACAAGAACGTGTAAATGTGCCAATATCAAGATCATAACATAGCTCAAAAGATGGTAAGGAAACAACAATTTGTAGCAGTAAAAAGCACTGTAAGTTTTAGACCGAGTTTTAGAAGCTAATGAAATTTTCAGACACAAACAGCCATAAAAAGAACACAAAGAATTAAACATAATTATTATGGAAACACAAAAAAAACAGGTAGTAAACCACTATGAAATCCAAAACCAGGGCAGTATTAAAAGCCGCTTCTTGGTCTATAATTTTCCCTTGCATCTTCAGAAAAGATATCTTGACATTACACGAATTGTTCAGTTGAAAAAACAACATTTTTGTGCAAATAAGCAATAAAATTAGACAAACGTAGGAGCCAAGTCGCAGAAAATCTTCCATTCTAACTCCCATTTAATACTGGAAGATTAGAAGCACTTTCTGTGCACGATTGATGGACCAGACTCATCATACTCTGCCTTAGAAATCCACATCTGCAGTCACAGATAGCATATAAGCAATTTTCATTTCAACCATCAGTTGCAATCAGTGTAATTTAGAATAAAGTTCAAAATAAAAAATATACATTTTATTATAGTGCCCCACTCATAAAAGCTAACGTAATTAACATTTTATAAATTTTTTATCACCATGACCTTAGTCTCTGTGTAGAACTCTGATATCAGTGGATGGTTTCGCACTATTCAAAGAAGATTCACAAATTAAAAACCTAACTCTGTTTCCCTACAACTTATCTCATCAATCTTAAAAAGGACATAGATACCTAAATGTTTAAATGTACTTGTATAATTAAAATGGTTCTACAATGGACTGCAAGCAACCTCCGGTTAATTTGTTTGTTACAGCCGTAAAAAAGCCATATCTTAAGGATGATCAGCAATAAGAACATTTCTGACAATGACAAGCTGTGAAAAAATGAGAACATATAAGATACCTGTTGGAAAGTGCTAAGAGATGCCAAGATGGAACCACCAATCCAAACACTATACTTTCTTTCTGGTGGAGCCACCACCTTGATCTTCATGGTAGTTGGTGCTAGTGCTGTGATCTCCTTGCTCATCCTGTCAGCAATGCCAGGAAACATAGTAGATCCACCACTAAGTACAATGTTTCCATACAAATCCTTTCTGATATCCACGTCGCACTTCATGATCGAGTTGTATGTGGTCTCGTGAATGCCAGCTGATTCCATCCCTATCATCGATGGTTGGAAGAGGACCTCGGGGCAGCGGAATCGCTCAGCACCAATGGTGATAACCTGCCCATCAGGGAGCTCATAGCTCTTGTCAACAGAAGAGCTGGTCTTAGCAGTCTCTAATTCCTGCTCGTAGTCAAGAGCAATGTAAGCGAGTTTCTCTTTGATATCTCTCACAATTTCACGCTCTGCTGTGGTTGTGAACGAATATCCACGCTCGGTGAGAATCTTCATGAGAGCATCAGTGAGGTCACGACCCGCCAAGTCTAAACGAAGAATTGCATGTGGAAGGGCATATCCCTCATAGATAGGAACAGTGTGGCTGACCCCATCACCCGAGTCGAGCACAATACCTAGAAACAAAAGAATTTAAGAAGACACATTTCCTTGTTAAATAATTCCTTTTGGCTTCATAGTCTAAATTAGGAGTATTAAATCAGGTTCACGGATCGGGTTCGAGTCTGATCAGAGGTTGAACCGACCTAATATTAAATGGGTTAGAAACCAACCAAAACTGACCTGATATCAACCCACCGACCCAAATCTAACTCGTAAAACCTATTTAACATAAGGTATAATTGTTATTTGGGTTAAAATTTAGTCAATTTCGTGTCAATCTCAGGTTAATTTTAAGTTGGCATGTCAATTTCGCGTCAATTTTGGGTTAGCGAATTAATTTGAGTTTAATTTTGGGTTATCAGATCAACCCAAATTAAACAGTTTAAGATTACTAACCCAAAAACAACCCTAAAATTGTTCGGGCCCCGAACCAAGATTCTTTGAGTCATATTTCAGTTGACTTAGCATGTCGGGTAAATTTTTGACACCCCTATTCTATTTGCTTACCGGTTGTTCGGCCGCTAGCATATAGGGAGAGAACAGCTTGGATGGCAACATACATGGCCGGAGTATTGAATGTCTCAAACATAATTTGAGTCATCTTCTCACGGTTGGCTTTGGGGTTCAACGGAGCCTCCGTGAGAAGGATTGGATGTTCTTCGGGTGCGATACGAAGTTCATTGTAGAACGTATGGTGCCAAATCTTCTCCATATCATCCCAGTTGCTTACGATTCCATGCTCAATGGGGTATTTTAGAGTTAAAATACCACGTTTGGATTGAGCTTCGTCACCAACATATGCATCTTTCTGGCCCATTCCGACCATCACCCCAGTGTGGCGAGGGCGGCCTACTATACTTGGGAAAACAGCTCTTGGGGCATCATCTCCAGCAAACCCAGCCTAGATAAGTAATTTCAATAGTTTATGGATTCAATGATATGATATAGTTATATGCTTTATCAATACGTGGTACTCTATGGGACACTTTTATCGAAACAAGCTTCCAACAAAAGCAAAAAATTTGCATAATTGAATAAGAAGCATACATACCTTAACCATCCCAGTTCCATTGTCACAAACCAGGGGTTGAATTTCTTCGGGTTCAGCCATCTTCTATATGCGGGAAAGTCCGATCCACAAATACTAGCAAACAAAAAAAAGGAAAAAAAAAAACATAAAAGTGCTATTTAATATATACATTTGCATACATTTGTCAAACAAGTTAGATTACAATTTTATATTACAATTTACCAGATGATGAACTGATATAGATTTCAATCAAAACTGCAGTATATATCCACAAACTTGATTAAAACAAAATCACACGTCATAATGTTTTATAAAAAGATCAAAATAATTCACTCCGAGATTCTTCAAAAATTTTCTGAATCACTTGCAGCTTTATAAAAAAACTATGATTCACTAATTGCAGTAGATATGGATATCCCAATATTAGGAAATCCAAGTTTATAACATGCTGTGAAACTAAATGGGTCTGCTAGCTTGAAGAACACAGTATAATCATGAATCTAAAATAAATTAAAATTATCAACAAGATTAGCAATAAATCAAAGTCTAAATGTAGCTTAGAATAATAGATCATCCATTTGGGGTCTCAGGAATACAAAATCAACAGGGCAAATTACTAAGAATGGAAGCTAGACGATATACCGTATAGTACCAGAAAATTTCAATGCAGCTACAAACAAACAATGTAATTTTAAGATGCATTATACAATGCCAATCATCAAACACGCCAGATCAGTTTCCAAAATCAAAATATCCTCTAGCCTATAATGTAAACGGGGTATGAATATATTATGTTCTAGAAAAAAACACACCAAATAAGAAAATACAAATAAATTGCAGAATTCAAAAGCACATGAACTATTAACATAGATGAAGATTTGAAAATTAAAAGGAAACTCAACCACTCAAAGTTTCAAACGAAATGCAAGCTGACAATGTGTTTTCAGAAAATGACAAGGCTAATGAGGTTTTTCACAGTGAATTGGATAGGTTACAAAGAACCTATACTACAGAACCAAGAATCTTGGGATCGACAAACACCGATCAATGGCCCGCAAAACACAAATTTCAAAATCTCGACTCAGCGCCCTAAGATCATGAAATAATCCCCAATGAAAAAATAATCCACAGCGATGACATTCTGACAATTACCAGATGCTTCTGTGCGGCAAGAAAAGAAGGAGAGAAAGAACAGGGGAGAAGGTAACGAATCTGGGATTATCTCAGCCGGGGTTTCTCTCCTTCAACCACCCCGCTGATGCATCCGGTCTCTCTCCGCTCTCTGTCTCTTTATAGGGTATTGATTAGTGGTTTGCAAAAAGTTGGATCGGCGAACGCTTGGATCTCCGCCCAGCTCGCCGCCGCCAACGAAGCAACAGAATGCACGCTTCTCCCTCCCCCTCATAAGAAACCGATTTTCGTACAGATCGTGCCACGGAGAGTTCGGTGTGACTCTTTACATGTGATCTATAAATTAACTATATGAGGAATTTTATCATTTCTTTTCCAGCGAAAGTTTGCACGATCCTTTTCTCTCTCTCTCTCTCTCTCTCTCTCTCTCTCTCTCTCTCTCTCTCTCTCTCTCTCTACCTTGAGCTGTCAAAATGATCGTATTCCACGAATAGCTCGTGTTGACCTCGTTAAGAAGTTCGTGTTCTGTTCGTTGGCTAAGTCAATGAGTCTAACACTAATAAAGATTTATTTGTTTGTGTTTAGCTCATTTTGACTCGAAATACTATTTATCAATTATATATATATTTATATATTGTATTTTTAGAAAATTTAATTGACTACAAGATTATAAAGATTTATAATTAATTAAAAGTATTAATTAAGTAAATAGAATAAAAAATATTAAATTAGATTCAAATGATGTTTTATATAAACAATAATTTTAAAATCTTATCCCAATCCTTAACATCTTATTATTATGTAATTAGAGTTGTCAAAACTATTCTTTGTTCGTGAGCCGAACACGGACATACTTTTTGAGCTCAAAAATATAAACGAGCCGAACAAGGGCTGAGCCTGGGCTTGCTCATGTTCGGCTCGTTTACATCCCTAGTTCTACCATCTAAAACATATATATTTACATTTCAAAATGTCTAAACTCACCACGTACATGTGGGGCTGTCAAAATGGTTTGTTATTCATGAACAACTCATGTTCGACTCATTAAAAAGCTTGTGTTTGATTCATTCGTTAGGTTAACCAGCTAAACACAAAATCTTTTATTGTGCTCGATATATAAACAAGCCGAATACGAATAAAGATTTGTTCATTTGTGTTCAGCTCGTTTTGGCACGAAACTCATCAATTACACACACACACACACACACACACACACATTGATGAGCAATATCTTTAAAAAATTTAATTGACTATAAGATTACAAAGATTTATCATCAATTAAAATTATTTATTAAAAAATAGAATAAAATATATTAAATTATATTTAAATATTTTTTGATATAAACAATTAAATTTAAATCTTGCCCCAAGTCTTAATATCCTAAGGCTGTATAATTAGGATTGTCAAAACAACTTTTTGTTCGCGAACAGCTCGTGTTCAACTCGCTAAGCAAACTAGCTATAAACAAACACATCTTTGTGTTTGAAATATAAACGAACCGAACACAAACAATAAAATTTTTTAATGAATCGAACCCGAGCCGAGCCCGTCCACACCCCTCCTTACATGTTAACCACCTAAAATTCATACTCTGTCTCTCTGGTTTTTACGTTCAACCATCTACTATATACACGTTAACCACCACCTAAAATTTATAAAGCTCTCTCATTTACCACTCTCCGTTATCATTCTTCTCTTCTGTCTTCCTAATGAGCTTATTCTTGCTCACAGATGTCGTGGGAGGCGAGGTAATTCATGTTATCCTCCCAGCTAAAAACGACGTTTGTCCTGCCTTTTGTTTGTCGTTTCTCCATCATTCCCATGACATCAACCACCAATAAAAAGATGTAGGAATAGCTCTGTGGTTCAAAAAAAGGAACAATATGTCTCCCAGAGAAAGAGAGACCTTGCCTTGGATCCCGACATTCTGGATAAGACGTGGCCCTAAGTTGCCGGAGTAGTATGTGAAGCAAAATGAGCCTTGTATTAACATCTTCGGCAGTGGGATAGGCGGGTTGGTGTTTGTGCTGGTGGTGAAGAAGATGGGTTTTGATGTGTTGGTGTTCGGAAAGGACATATCTGTCATGGCTTGTCTTCAGTTCGTCTAGTAGGCCGCAGGTTTCTCTTCCCGGCCTTTCGGTGAACAATGACAAGTCCTCGCCTTCACTATCTAACGGGGTTGAGGCAGTTAAGGGAGAGTGGTAGACGTCTAAATTTTGTTTGGGTAGCCTGTAAATCACAACAAAGAAGATGTAAACACAAGAGCACAAGCAAACAAGAGGATTTACGTGGTTCGGTCTTTTTGACCTACGTCCACGGGAGGGAATCGAAATAATTCACTAAGACAAGAAACAAGAGTACTTAGCTTTACATAGATGAGCCCTCATCTTCCATGGCCTCCCTTCACATCCAAGGCCTCCAAGATGCTCTCCTCACCCTTAACAAGCTAGCCCATACTCCTTGAGTTCTTTTTCACTCTTACAAAACCCACACGAAAGCCTCCCCTCCTCTCATCTATTTATAGTAGATTAGATTACATTATAATATTTTATAAATAGATGAGGTGTAACTTTCAAGGATCGCATGACTTCCACATGTCCACCCTTTAGAGTCCTCCATCGCATGGTCTCCACATGTCCTTTCACATGTCCTCCTTCCACCGCATGGCCTCCACATGTCCTTCCACATGTCCTCTTCTAGGGTCTTCCATAATGAGGTGGCACCTTTCTAAAGTCAACAATGGAGGCTTAAAGTAAGGAGGAGTTTACAAGGGTGCCACTTGCCTTAGTGACTAATTGAGGGTCAAAACAACAAATCTCCACAACTGATTGGAGGTTAGACTTCCAACTGACTGCAGTACCGAAGACAGTGAAGATGAACCCAGTCAGTGACTTCCTGGTGTCAATGCTTCCTGCATAATCAGAATCTACGTAACCGACTACCTTTTCTTCTTTGTCTTCCTGCCTTTTGAAGAGTAGCCCCAAATCAGTGGTACCTCTTAAGTATCTCGGATCCATTTTAGTGCTTCCCAGATGAGCCCGTCCCGAGCTTGCCATGAACCCGCTTACGATACCGACGGCGTAAAGCTAAATCTGTCCGTCGCAAACCATATCATACATGATGCTACCAACCCCACTGGCGTAGGGGACACCCTCCATGTACCTTTTCTCTTCTTCAGTCTCTGGTGCTTGAGAGTTCGATAGTCTGAAGTGTTGGCCAATAGGTGTTGTAACCTGCTTAACCTCGTGCATATTGAACTTTGCTAGAACCTTCTGAATATATGACTTTTGAGACAAGAATAAGCTACCCTTTTTCTTGTCTCTGGTAATCTCCATCCCTAGGATCTTTGTAGCTGGTCCTAGGTCCTTCATGTCAAATTCAGAATTGAGCATACCTTTGATCTTCTGGACTTCCTCCTCGCTCCCGCCGGCTACTAACATATCATCCACATAAAGGAGCAAGTACGTACCGATTTCACCGTCTTGCCACTTCATGTACACACAACTGTCGTAGTCGCTTCGACAAAACCGATCTTTAGCATGAAATCATCAAATCGTTTGTACCATTGTCTCGGGCTTTGTTTCACCCCATACAATGCCTTCTTCAAGAAGCAAACTTTGTCCTTTGTCTTAGGTGTGTTGTACCCATCCGGCCGGTCCATGTAGATGGTTTCTTCAAGCTCTCCATGCGAGAACGCAGCCTTAACATCTAGCCGTTCTAATTCCAAGTCGAATCGAACTACTAGTGCTAAGACTATCCTAATCGAGCGATGCTTCACCACGGGTGAGAAGATTTTGTTGAAGTCAATTCCTTCAACCCGTGTGAATCCCTTTGCAACGAGTCCGGCTTTGTACCTGATCCTCTCAGTACCTGGCATGTCTTCCTTCTTCTTAAAAGTCCACTTGCAACCGACTACGCGTTTGTTCGTTGGTCGATCCACAAGTTCCCAGGCTTTGTTCTTCATCAGAGAAGCCATTTCCTCATCCATTGTCTCTTCCCACTTGTGTCTTTCCTCGCTCTTCGTGGCTTCCTTGTAGTCGCTCGGTTCCGCTTCTTCTATCACTTCGAAGAACACTCGAGCATAGGAGATCATATCCGCATGGCCGTATCTCTCCGGCGGTCCGATAGTTCTCCTTTGTCCGTCCCTTACCAAGTTGTAGTCGTCGGATCTTCTTTCCGGTTCGATCACTTGCTGGTCTTCCGCCACTTCATCTTGATCATTCACGGTCTGTCCTTCGATCGCTCAAAGTTTGTCGCGGCCTCCACCTCAATTGACGAATCATCCTTAGCTGACACCGTCCCCGGTAACATAGCTTTGCGGATTCCCCATTTTGGACTCATCGAATGTCACATCCCTACCGATGATGCATTTTTGTTGATCTAGGCACCAAAGTTTGTAACCTTTGGTTCCAGTGTGGGTATCCGATGAAGATGCACTTCAAGGCCCTCGCTTCCAGCCTTATCCCGTCTAACGCGAGCGTATGCAATACATCCAAAGACTTTAAGATTATCATAGTTACCTGGTTTTCCATACCACATCTCCAAAGGAGTCTTCATATCAACGTCCGTCGATGGGCATCCGTTGATAAGGTAGCAGAGCGGTCGACACGCGCTTCGCCCTGAAACTTTTGGGTAGACTCGCATTTAACGAGCATGCACCGCACTCTCTCAGGAGAGTCCTCGTTCATCCTCTCGCCCAGGTCGTTCGTTGAGGAGTGTTTCGACCTGTCTTGTGCCTTGTGATGCCATTCCTCCCGCACGGCTCCTCAAACCTGCTCCGAACAAGTACTCCAAGCCATTGTCGGTTCTCAAGTGCTTCAGCTTTGCTCCCATCTTGTTTTCGGTGAGAGTTAACCAGTCCCTGAATCGTTGAAAAGCTTCATCTTTTGTTTTTAGGATAAGGACCCATACCTTCCTGGTGTAGTCATCAATGATGGACATGAAGTACCTTCCTCCTCCATGAGTTTGAGTTCTAGTCGGGCCCCATAGATCATCGTGTACATAATCGAGAGGTTTCTTTGATGTATGTATTCCAATGGAGAACTTCACCCTGGTGGCCTTCCCCAGGTACGCATTGTTCACGGAATCCCGGTTGCTCGACCCGATCTCCGCATAATAGGTTCTCGCTGGACAATTCCCGTAAGCCCCTTTCACTTACATGCCCCAGCCTCATGTGCCATAGTCCGGATCCGTCGACTCGATTGAACTACATTTGAGAAGTTTCCGATCACAGTTCTTCCAACTATGGAGTATAGCCCATTTTTCCGACTTCTTTCATGACTATGAGAGAGCCCTTAACTACTCTGATACAGCTATTCTCTGCCTTGAATGAGTATCCATTCGACTCCAACGTCCCTAAAGAAATCAAATTTCTTTTAAGTTCCGGGACGTACCTGACATGCTTGCGATAGATCCGTTCGGACTCCATCGAACATCTTTATTCTGATCATCCCGCTGCCGATCACCTTACAGGCTTTATTGTCTCCAAGTAGAACGGATCCACCATTTGCCGCCTGTAGTGTCTCGAACCGCTTTGTGAGGACACATGTGGAAGGAGCACCCCGAGTCTAGGATCCACTCCTCGCTAGATTCGGATTCTCGCGATCACCGGAGCTTCAGCTCGAATCATAGCCGTCCGAGACTATGCTTGCTTCTCCGAATCTTTAGGCTTCTCCCGAAAGCCTTTCTTTTTATCCGGACAAGTCCTTCTTAAAATGACCTTCCTCGTGGCAATGGTAAGCACTTGTAGGATCTCTTAGAAGGCCGACCTCTAACATTTCTTCCGGACCTCGATCCGCTCCGATCACTTTTATAACCTTTATTTCTCGATCTTCCTCTAACCATCGATCGTCTCCGCTGGTTTCCTCCTTCATGTCGTGCTTCTTCCGAAGTTCTTCGTTCGATCAATGATTGAACCTCTTCCGCAGTAATCGTTTGTGCCCTTCCATGAGCATCTCATCCTCGAACCGCTTGTAGCTCTTAGGAATAGAGTTTAGCAACAACAGCGCCTTGTCCTCATCATCCATCTTGACGTTGATGTTCTCAAGATCATCTATGATCTTGTTGAACTCGTCTATCTGCTCCGAGACTGATTTGTCTTCATGCATTTTCAAAGAGTATAGGCGCTGCTTCAGAAAGAGCTTATTAGCCAGGGATTCGGTTAGGTAGAGTACCTTGAGTTTGGCCCAAAGTGCTTGAGCCGTTGCCTCCCTCGACACCTCCCTCAAAACCTTATCGCCCAAGCTCAAGATTATCAAACTATGAGCTTTCTCCAGCATGTCGATCTTCTCTTTCTCTATCATGTCGGCCGGCAGTGCCGCCGACCCTTGCAAGGCTTCTGCAACACCCTGCTGAACCAGTAGGGCTCTCATCTTTACTCTCCACAGGCCGAAGTCGTTCTTTCTCGTGAATTTCTCGATGTCGAATTTGGTGGAACCCATTGTCCCCGCCAAACACCTCTTCTTCGTCGCGATTTCTTGGGTGCGATTCCTCCGACCAAGATGTGTCGAGATTTTCCCACAGACGGCACCAATTGTTGTGGGAAAAACACTTTCTTTTCTCAATCTTGGTAAGAGAACAAACCGCAAATCACAACAAAGAAGATGCAAACACAAGAGCACAAGCAAACAAGAGGATTTACGTGGTTCGGTCTTTTTGACCTGCGTCTACGGGAGGGAATCGAAATAATTCACTAAGACAAGAAACAAGAGTACTTAGCTTTACATAGATGAGCCCTCATCTTCCATGGCCTCCCTTCACATCCAAGGCCTCCAAGATGCTCTCCTCACCCTTAACAAGCTAGCCCACACTCCTTGAGTTCTTTTTCACTCTTACAAAACCCACACGAAAGCCTCCCCTCCTCTCATCTATTTATAGTAGATTAGATTACATTATAATATTCTATAAATAGATGAGGTGTAACCTTCAAGGATCGCATGACTTTCATATGTCCACCCTTTAGAGTCCTCCATCGCATGGTCTCCAGATGTCCTTTCACGTGTCCTCCTTCCACCGCATGGCCTCCACATGTCCTTCCACATGTCCTCTTCTAGGGTCTTCCATAATGAGGTGGCACCTTTCTAAAGTCAACAATGGAGGCTTAAAGTAAGGAGGAGTTTACAAGGGTGCCACTTGCCTTAGTGACTAATTGAGGGTTAAAACAACAATATATTTTAGAAAGAACCATGTTTAGCAAGTGATCATGCTTCCAGATATTTAAAAAATATTAGTAAATCTTTTTAAACGATAGCTTAAATTCTATTTTTTCTACTATTTGAGATACCATGTTTAGCGAGTGATTATTTCTTTTTGAAGTAAATATGAAATCAGGTTTCCTTAGTTGGATCCAAAGTGCTTATACTCTAGGACTAGACTTGTTTACTAGAGTTATCCTAATTTTACACTATGAACTTCCTGAGAACAAACTGAAGATAATTTTAATGAAACGCACTCTCTATAATTAAATAAAATTGGTATTAATATTCTAGTGTTACTTGAGGACAAATAACCTTTAAGTTTGGGGGGATTTTGATGTGTAGAAAAAATGATTAAATTTCTTTATATTTTGCACATTATTATGGATGAAACTGCATTTTAAAAAAAGATTTTTTTATATTTTTCTTGTAGGTATAACATGTATTAGAAGTATAGCAAAGTGGAGGAGACATGGATCAAAGTGAAGGAGACTTGGAGCTGAGGAGGATACAAGAGACTGGCGCCTAGGCGCCAGAATTCTTGGGCATTTAGGTGTCAGTCCCAGCCCTGAGAACCCGAGAGGCTGGCGCTTAGGAGCCAACCATTGGACGCTTAGGCGCCACTTCACCAACAACTTGGCGTCAGATTTATGGGCGCCTAGGCTCCCATAATTGATTGGGCAAACAGAGTGACTGACGGCATAGCGCCAGAAGCAACCTGAGGTAGTTTTGTGCAGTTTGAACTTACGACTTGGGGAATTGTTTGGCCATCCTAGAGTGGATTTGAACGAAATTTTAAAAGCCTATATAAGGGGCTAACATGGATGTATGAAGGGCTTGCTGCAGGATGGTGGAAAGTGAGTCTATGTTAGGGATTTGGAGAGCCTTTGAATTGTAAAGTGAGGAGAGTTTACAGGAGAGTTTACAAGAGAGTAGCAAGGGTTTGGGAGAACTTTGGTGGAGCATTCTCAGAGCTTTGTAAAGGAGAAAAAGATAAGTATTGTGTGTTGGATTTCTTGTATGTCTGTAGGTACAATTATTTAGTGAATTCTCTTGTGTTTAATGAAACTTTGTGGTGTTTTCTGTATGCTTTCTGAGTAGTTCTTTTTTTCTTTCCATGTGGTGATTAAGATGTGTAGGAGGGCAAAAATGCTTTTAAAATAGTTTTTAAATTCTTAGTGTGATGATTAGCCTTCTAGTCTTCATTTAGTTTTCATTCTGGCCAAGTGAATAGTTAAAATGTATTGTGATCCATAATGACTCAGAAGAGCTATGGAGAATAACTAGGTCAAACATATATACTTCTTAGGGAGATATAAACGTTAGGAAAATTATTTTAAACGGGTTCAAAATGGGATTTAAGGAATTAATGTTGTTTTATCCAATCTTCTTTATGCACTCGGGAAGGGTAAAGAAAAGAGTTGCTTCTATTTGTCACTACCACATTTAAAATTTGCTCTTTTCATTTGCCACACTCCTCTTATATCATTGCAAGTGAGAGTAACTTTATAACTTGATAATCACCAATCCAACTATGTTAAGTAGGATTTCTGTAGAATTAAGCCTTTAGATTAGTTTGCAAAATAATAGGACTAGATAGTAAAACTTTAACCTAATTTAAATTCCAAGCTAAAAATGAAATGTAGTATTCTAGAACATTTCTTGAGTCTAATTCCCTCGTTCTCAGTGGGACCCAGACTCAAAATTATGATTATATTAAAATGATTTGTACACCTGCATAAAGCATCCATCAGGAGGGCGGTCGGACCTAAGTGATCGGTCAACCGGGCTAGGACGATCAGTAGGACTAAAGTGATCTGTTGACCAAGGCTGGGGTGTTCGGTCTGGCTAAAAGGATTGGTCGAACCCGTCGGGGAGGCCGATTGGGCTGCAGCGGTTGGTCTACCACACTAGGTGGCGGGTTGGACCGAAGTGATCGATTGGCCGTGCCAGAGTGGTCGGTAGGACCAAAGTAAAAGGCTGACCATATTTGGGTGGCCAGTCGAGCTAATATGCAAGACTGGTTGTGCTGGGGTGGCTAGTCGAGCCAACGTGCAAGGCCAACCGTGTTGGGGTGGCTGATCGAGGCAATGTACTATGCTGAATAGGTTGGTGCGCGTGGGTCGAGGCAATGTGTTATGCCGAACTGGTCGAGGCGGCCAATCGAGGCAATGTGCTAGTGCAACATGCTTCACACAAAATACATATTGTGACACAACATGGAATGTGAATGACACAAAATACATATTGTGACACATACAACATGCAATGTGAATGAAACAATGTGAATGACACAAAATGATATGTACACCCGCACTCATCAAACGATATCACACAGGCACCTATGGTTTAACACATAGATATGCGACATATCCGCCTCTTATTTTAGTGATGCGCGAGGGGAACTTCACCTTTAGATTTCCAAAAAAGATACTCTCCATAATTTGTGGAATGAACTAGCTACAAAGCTTTTTTTCATTTCACAACTCTTCATAATTTTGCAAAATGAGCTTTCTACAAGGCTTTTCTTGTTTCACAAAATCCAAATAGGTGGGTTAGAAAAGTCAATGTAAGAGGAAATTGGGATTCCGATCCATTATGATTTAGGTCTAGGGTTTACAACGGAAGATCACTCAACTTTGCAAAGGATTTGGCCATGCATGTGCTTCCTAACCCGAGCCTTCTTCTAGGAACTAAACGATCAATCAATAGACGTGTGGTTATGACAACTAGTGTTGATCGGCTAGCGTGGGCGACCGAACCCATAATGATACCACAAAATTAACTAATTTAAAAATGTATGGCCATGCCGACTAGTGTCGGTTGGTGAACTTGCCTCGTGTGGGAGACCAAACCCACAACACCTAGCAAAGTTTACTCCTAGGACAGCTAAAAAACAAAAAACAAAGGTTGATAAAGTTATACGCTCGAGTTGGTTAATAGAAGTTCAGTCGTTGCTTAAGATGAAGCTCTCTTCGTCGCTAAAGATTCTAGCGATGCTCCAAGTAACGGTCTCCGCTCCTCTAGAGTGATGAAGCTCTCCACGCAAGAAGCTTTTACAGTGATGGCGCAATACCACGCTTTGCTCTTCCTGTCTATTTCTCAAAACAAGATGATGAATGAAAAAGAAATGCGAGAGGAAGGAGAAGAAAGGAAAGTGAAGAAATGGATGAGGAAGAAGAAGAATGGTGAAGCTCTCTGAGAACTCTCCAAAATCTCTCCAAACACTCATATGATCACTCCTCTAGTTCTCAGCCTCTCCCCTTGTTTCTCAGACTCATTCATTGACTTAAAAAAGAAAATTTGTGAGGAAGAAGAAAGAAATAAAGAAGAAGAAGAAGAAAGAAAAGAATCTGGGTGAAGAAGTTCTCACATAAATTACCAAATATGTCCGAGAATCTTTGTGATTGCTCCTGGCTCTCCTAAGTGAAATCAAAGTGTCGTCCCTAGATCTTCCTCTACAGGAAGGATATTCACACTGGTTCGAATGATCACTTGCCTCTTTCAATAAGCACTCAGGTTAGCTTAGAGGTCATTTTTGGCTTAGGATCGGTCTAACGCCTTATCCCGGCGGTCAAAAGCCTTCTAGACATAAATGAATCAAAACAAACTGAATATGTTGTGTGGCCACACCATAAATGGGTGTGGCACACCTGGGCAGGGGTGTGAATGAGTCGAACACAAGCGAGTCAAGCTCGGCTCGTGTTCACCTCATTTACATTTCGAGCTAAAAAAGTGTATTCGTGTTCGGCTCATTTGCTGAGCAAGCCAAACCCGAGCTATTCACGAACAAATATTCTTTTTGACAACCATAATCACGTAACCATAAGATGTTAGGAATTGGGGCAATATTTAAAAATTATTTTTTATATTAAAACACCATTTGAATCTAATTTAATAATTTTTTAGTCTATTTTCTTAATTAAAACTTTTAATTGATTATAAATCTGTGTGTCCTTGTAGTGAATTAATTTTTTTAAAAGTACTACTCATTAATATATATATATATATATATATATATATATATATATATATATATATATATATATATATATATATATATATATATATATATATATATATATATCATTGAGCCGAACACGAACGAGTCCTTGTAGTCAATCTTTGTGTCATTGATGGATAGTATTTTGAGCCAAAATGAGCCGAACACTGTTGACCTCATTTTTGATGAGGTCTTCCCTTCTTCTTTTTAGTGCTTAGGATCTAGCCTTAGGCTTTTCCTTTGACTATCTTAGAGGAGTAGAATTGGGACCCACCTTTTAGAAATTCCAAACATTTCTAAACTCCCCGCAAACTCCACAAACTCGACCATAGACCCCTAATCACCTAGAGGGTTGAAATCAAATGTGGAAGTTTAAAGGATGAGTTCCTATAGGATTCTTTGGCCTTAGGACTACCCTGGGTGGCCTGGTCTGATGAGGGGGCTGACTTACACACACTACACTTATACACTACACTTACACACTACCTTTCCACACACTTCCTAAAACCACATCCATACCCAACTTGACCTCCTGACTCATGTAGGTGATTCACATGGATGGTCCTTAACCCCTAAGCCCTGGCTAAGAGGGTTAGAACAACATAAATGAATGCCTCAAATGAGTCCTCTCATGGCTCATATGGGCTTGAAATGACTTCATGGCTCAACCAAAATGACTTATTTCCACTTACATCCACCCAATCCTCAATTTCCCAAATTTTCAATTTTTGACCCCTGGGCCCTACACCTACTAAACCTACCCAAAACCTCGAAATTACCCAAATTTTTGCAAAATTTCCAAATTACCTAAAATTCTTCAAAACTATTCCCAAACATTTCTACACCACTCAAATTGACCATCTATATCCAAAAATACCAAAAATTCCAAGAAAACCTCCCAATACCCTCCAAATACCCAAAATACCCTTCTTGACCCAAAAATCCAAAAATTCAGAAAATTCCCAGAAAATTCCAGAAAATCCTAAATATTCCCAATTTCATTTTGTCCAACTACACCATGGGCCAATTTTGTCAATTTACCCTACTTTTGTCAAAACCCCCAAATCGACCCATTTTAACCCAAAGTGAACCCAATGTTAAACCAAACCTATCCAATTGACCCCAATTTTGGTCCAATTCAATTCTAAACTTCAATTCAACATTCCCAATACCAATTTAGACCAAATCCAAGTCCAATTTGATTGACATTTGGATCCAATCTCACTTTTGGCCTTAAAGCCCAAATTTGGACCCATGACCCAAACTTAACCTAAACTCACCCAATTCAACTCCAATTAACCTCAAATCTTTTCTAAATCTTCCTTAACATTCCCACAAACAAAACCCTAGCATAATTTGCCCAAAATTTAGACCCAAACCCCACTCAAACTCAACCCAAGGTTAAAAGGCCCATTTCGACCTAAGCCCAAACCTAACCCAAATTCAACCCAATTCAAACCCAAATCACCCCCAATTTGTTTCAAATCACTCATGACACATCTATGAGCTAAACCCAACAATTATTTGGCCCAACCTCTTTACAAAATTCCCATCCATAAATTCATTTTTAAACTTAAGGGGCCCATTCCTTAAACCATTTTAAAGCCCATTTCCTTCAAAATTCAAAAGCCCAAATCTACCCTAAAGCCCATATGACATTTCCCCTCATCATACTTTCAATTAAAATCATCCCTAAGTCCTAAATTCATCATCAAATAATTCCAAATCAAGCCTCATGCCAAATCACCCCTAAATACCAAAATTTTCATTAAATCCATTTCCATGAAATCGACTTCACTTT
This sequence comes from Papilionanthe hookeriana x Papilionanthe teres, assembly GCA_022702705.1. Taxonomy (NCBI): domain Eukaryota; kingdom Viridiplantae; phylum Streptophyta; class Magnoliopsida; order Asparagales; family Orchidaceae; genus Papilionanthe; species Papilionanthe hookeriana x Papilionanthe teres. The sequence continues at coordinate 70,315,507 of CM040425.1, read as the reverse complement.
TCCCAAGCCAAATGGAGCCATGGAGCCATGCACAAGCCATATGCAAGCCATGAGAGCCTCTTTACATGTCACCATGCCATTTTGGGCAAAAGGAGGAGGCTCTTTCCTTAATTCCTAAAGGTGATTAACCACTTCCATGTTTCCACTAAACCATGCTTAAGCCTAATCGTGCTTGGATGGTGACTTGACCCTACCGATTATGCTCGAGCCAAATCACTTTTCCCTCAGCCAAAACCAGGCCTCGGGTGGTGCACCTAGCCCAAATGGGTGGGTTGACCCATTTAGGTTCAAATCTAGCCATGCCCCATTCCACTTTGGATCAAAGCCTTTACACATGTCCATGGCCAATCGATTGCACAAACCTCCAGCCCCGACCCACCCGACCTCGAGGGTGACCCATGCTCGGCCGGCCGGCCACCGAGCCGCCGGAAAACACCATGGCCGAGAGTTCACATGTGAGCCAACATTGAAATTCTCACTTGCCGAGCCGCCCCATCCCCAGTGGCTACCATGGCCGATCTTCTCCTCACCGTAGCAGGCTCGATCCCAAGCCCTAACTCCCCCTGGGAGGCCTTCCACCCTCTCCTATTTAAACTCCTCACCCTCTCGGCCAAAAGAGGAGCTGAACAAAAACCTTGCCAAAACTCTGCCAAAATTGTTCCAGACCCTTCTCCACTCTTAGAGCACTTGATCCCCAGTGAGATCCCCCTGCCATTTCTCCTCCGTAAGCTCAATTTCGCAGTCGAAATTCCACCCAAAACCAGGACACTTCTCCACAGGTGAGCCAATTCCCAAATCGATTGGCTCTACACCTTCACCGGACCAAGGGAAGGTGTCCACCATCAAAAGCCCCATCTCCGAGCCACCCGGCTTGCTCCGACTCTCCAAGCTTTGTGATCGGGCTTGGTCGAAATCATATCCGGACAATTCCCTGGACTCGGAGACTTCATCCGGAGCTTGCCAGGACCCAATCGAAGGTGCAACAACTCTCGGATCGAAGCCACACTTCTCCGAGCCAAGGTATGAGCTAACTCTTCATCCCGAGCTTCCGAAGATTCTCCATTTCAAATGCCTTAGTTTTAATGCATGTTAATCAGTATGGATGCATTCGTCTCTTCAAGACGAATCCATAGAGTATAAGAACGTAAAAATCCATTGAGAATCGAGTGAGATCTTAGGGATTTAGTGTGGACGGCTCTCGGGTGAGAACACTTGGGGACGATGAACGGATGCCGTTCATTCAATACACGCGCGGACGAGCGGCTCAGATGGCGTCGGACCAGGAAACGGTGCGAGAACCGCGGGGCCCGGGCTGCTGACTCAGATGGCGGCGCCCAATCACAGCGCGACACGTACCCCTTCGGAGCTGCCGATGTTTCGCTGGCGCCGCGTGGATAAGTAGATAATTAGGGTATTTAATGTATTTATTAAATATCAGAAACTTCAAAAATCCATATCTTTGTGTAGAAAAATCACAAAAATAAAATAAAAATACCCTCTTGCTCGAGTGAACAGTAGGAGAATAATGTGGAAAAGAAATCATTTAATTTCATCAAGTATTTTATTTTTTATAATTTATTTACTCTCTGCATACATTTAATTCTCCATGCATGTATACAATTCACCATGGCATGAGACCATAGGGCTTTTGAAGCCTCTGAACTTGGGAACATTCCCCGAATTTTCTAAGGTCGGAGGCCATCTCCGTGAAAAGTTATTTATTTTTCAAATGCATGTTGTTGTTTTGAGTATTTTAATTCCAAAAATTAGCATGTTGTGAAATAAATTCTAGGAAAATTTGGTGATGTTCCTTATGACCAGAGAACCCTAGGAAAAATAGATTTTGGCTTAGTTCATTCAGAACAACTCTAATTGGCTTAAACACCCAAAATAGGTCTTTAATTAATTAGAGTTAACCAAACATCAAATTGACTTGAAATCAATTCTCCACTGACCTTTAGGATCAGAGGAATCCACCATAAAAATTTGAGGTCAATTGGACTTGGTTAGCCCCACTAATTGGGTTGATTAAGTCACTTAGCCATTTTAAACTTTAAAAATTCATAACTTTTAAAATACTTTTCAAAAATTCACCAAATTGGTTTTGGAGCCTCTCTGATATCAGGGGAACCCAAGAAAATTAAAATTTCAATTTTCTAAAAAAGTTGATTTTTAATAATATTTTAATATTTTTAATAATTAAAAAATAATAAAAATCACAAAAATAATAAAATTCACCAAAATGTCACATTTTGAATTCTAATCACTTAGGAACAAATCCCACATTTTTCCTAGGTCTATTTAGTGAGATATTGAATTTTAAAACCCTAGGGTAATTTTAAAATTAAAAAAAAAATGTATTTTCTAGCATTTTCACTAAAAATAATTATAATAAATCATAGAAAAATCAGAAAATTGCAAAATTTGTTTCTCTGGTTTCCTTGATATCATAGAGATTTTTGAAAAATATAAAATCCATTTTTCAACATTTATTTTATTTTTAAATTAATTAACACTCCAAAACTTAAAATAATTATAATAAAAATAATATAATTCAAAAAATCACCAAAATTGGTCCAAGTGCTTCTCTGGTCATTAGGAATGTCCCCTAATTTTCTTAAGGACAGAAACTTTCCCTTGGTCATGTTATCAAATTTTCCTTGAAAATCTCCATTTTCCACCAAAAATAATTATATAAATAAATTAAATACAAAAAAAATCACATTTTCTCCTCTCATGTCTTTATTGACATATGAGTGAAGTCACATAAAAATTTCAAATTCATTTAAGTTCAATTTAGTGAGTTATGAAATTATTAAGCTTAAGGGGTAAAATGGTAATTAAACTTTTAACCCTTAATTAAAACTTTAGGTTTAACAAAAAATCAACAAGTAAAATATTTGATCTTAATCTGATTTGGTTGATTGAAATTTAAATAATTAAAGGGTAGAAACCCATTAAATAATTTTAAAATGATTAAACTTTAATTGAATAATAGATTAAATTTGGAAGAATAATAAAATCGGAATTATTAAAATAAGGGATATTTATTAGGAAGAGATTTATTCTTTAATTTAAAAATCCCTAAATTAATCATCTCATTAATGTTCAACTTTTAATTAAAATGATAATTCAAATTCAAAATATTAAAAGACTTAATTAAATTATTAAACTCTTTTGAAATTTCAATTAAAATTAAAAATAAAGTAAATTAAAGATAAATTAAATTAAAATTAAATTAAATTTAATAATTAAATTAAATTAAGACAAATTAAATTAAATTAAATTAAATTAAAATTAAATCAAATTAAATTTAATAATTAAATTAAATTAAAATTTAATAATTAAATTAAATTAAATTAAATAATTAAATTAAATTAAATTAAATTAATTAAATTAAATTAAATTAAATTAATTAAATTAAATTAAATAATTAAATTAAATTAAATCAAATCAAATTAATTAAATACCAAATCAAATTAAATTGAACTATGTTAAATTAAATCAAACTCAATTAAATTAAATTAAATTAAATATAAAACAACTTCAACATTATTCCAAATTTAAACCCTTTAACTTAAATCAAATCATTTGAATACTAATTTACCCTTGAAAGTTTTAGTTATCATAACTCCTAAACGAACATTAAATGAAATGTTACTTCACTTATAGGATATTCAAATATCCTAGCATTCGAAGCAAGATAACAATAAAACTTGAAATTCTTGGACGATCAATTCATTTGTATAATTAAATTCATTTGGACTTAAAACAATCCTAGAAATATTGAAAAGATGTTTAAGATTCCTCTTAAACACTTCCTCAATATGATAGGATATTTATAAGAACAATTGGACTTAATTGTTCTTTGATGAAGAAAATCGTCCTCAAGCAAAAACACAAAGAACCTAGACGTCATAGGAAATGACTAGCTATAGGATTAGGAATTTGGTAGAAAACCATAACCTTTCCCTTAGTTTTACCTAGGAACTTGCTTAAATATTCTAATTATGTTTTAAGTGAAGCTTGGGATGACGGGAAGACCCTCCAGTACGCTTTTATTTTTATTGCAATTTATTTTCTCGCAATTTACTTTCTTGCAATTTACATTATTGCAATTTATTTAATCGCATCGCACTTACTTTTTCTTGCATGATAAACAATCGTTGCATGAAAACCCACACCTTTAGGATAGTCCCTAAAACTGAAACCAAATTAAGTTAAAAGTCATTGCAAGATAAAATTCACCGCCACAACATTTCAAAATATAAAACAACTCAAAATTTAATCACAAACGAACACAAAACTACAATTGCAACTAAATTAAAACGTCCTGTTGGATGATCGGGAATACCTCGGATGATGTAACCTACGTGTTGCTAACGGGATTTCCACGGTCTAAATGAAAGTGTGGAACTCATTCAATTGAGTTTAGCAAATTCATCCGGACTAAGTGAATCCGATAAAAATAATGATGCCGAAGGATGGAACCGCGGGATCTTAACCGGTGTCGTTATAATCAACTTTAAGATTTGTTTTAATCAAAATACAAAACACTTGAAAATTAAGACTTCTCTAAACCAAAACACTTTTCTCATCCCCGATTTATGATTTCTAAAACTAAACCTCTGCAACAACAAGGAGCTTGGAGCATGGTGGGCAAGCACGGCCATCGTCGTCACAGAAACTCGAACCTACTTCAACAGAAACCTTCTTAGAATTAAACAACAAAGCCATAGGACTTCGAGGTAGCTTGCCTAATGCAACATAAACCCTCAACCTCTTTGTTAGGCATTTGCATTGCAAATTAAGCCCTAACCGGTCTTAGGATTCCGAGGTAGTCGTCCGATACGACAATAAACCCTCACATCTTCTGTGCTATTTGTTTGATTTTATCATACAAATATAAGCCCTAATTAATTAAAATTGGCAAGATCAAAACATTTAAATAAGTGTTAGGACTTTCCTAAACTCAAGCCAAATGATAGGATAGTCGGGAAATTATCGAAGTTCACTTCGAATCAGTGATTTCTCCTACCTTTCTTCCTTTGGATTCACAAAACAAAATGTTCCAAATTTGATCCATTCCCTATCGAAATTCCAAAATTCAATCCCTTGAAAACTTAAACTTTGAAATTCTTGAGAGCGGAATTATTGATTATTATCGAGAGTTTTCTTAAGTGATTCCCGTCACTTAAGATGTAATTAACTATAGGGGCTTGCCCTTATAGGGAATTTTAAAGAACCTGTGTAATATAAACCCCGTTTAATACTTTCATATTAAGCGGGGAATTTGTCGGCTTATAAAATTGGTTCGCGGACCAAACGGATGTCACAAAACTTCTGGTTTATTTGATCGAGCCCCACCATCGAGCGGTGTGTCTATCCTTAGGGATAGATACACGGCTTGTGGTGCGGTGCTCGTTTATATAAACTATTTGGAATGTGAGATCGGTTTAATCTCATATCTTAAAACTTTCAAATTTAAAAATTATTTTCAAAGCCAAATACTACTTTCTAAATTATATATATATATTTAAATCAAATTTAAAATTTAAATTCGCCGACAACTTCTGTTAGGCGACCCCCTTTTAAAATACAACACAACCTAAAAATAAGCCGTACAAACACGAACAAACAAATCTTAGTTTGTGTTCAGCTCGTTAACTTAGCGAACAAGCTGAACATAAGCTTCTTAATGAAACGAACACGAGGTGTTTGCAAACAAAGAGCTGTTTTGATAGCCTTGCACCTGGGCTTTGGTCGCGCCCCCATGTGGGCGTGGTCACGGTAAGCCAACTTGGAGTTGTTTCCTGTTTTCTGGTAATTCGAGCCACGTGGCAAGACTTAGAAGGCCTTCCCTAAGCTAAAAGACATTCTGGATGCATCCACGCTTTCCAGTCCACCATTCAGAGTTATCTTTAGGATAATTTCTCACAAATAAGCCAATTTAAGGCCTAATTTATTCATGTTGCGTCGGACAACTCATCCGGCTGGGGCCACCCATCAATGTAATGCTAGCCTGCCATCTCCTCATTGACAGCCAAAGCCTGACAAAACTATCTTGGCCATGTGCTAGAGAATCGAAGAAGGAATCATATGTGCATAAAGCATACCCTATGGTCATTGAGAAAACATCCTATGCACGCATATGAAATATTTACATCAATAAAGGACCCCGAACAAGTGTGTTGTACCATAAGGCACAGTGCCATGTTTGAAGTGGCTCAATTGTTGATAGAGCTAAGGTCAGTCATGTAACCGATAGAAGGGGGCATAATGTGCTTTTCTTAAGGTTCAGAGGCACTGCGGTCTTTCTGGAAGCTCCATAGAACTCCAAAAGCTAAATGTGACCTTAAAAAGTGGTCAACAACTTCTTGTCACGGCTGGCCATTAACACTTGCCACCGCTGGCCATTGACTGTCGACAACCCCTGTTTACAACTATTATATTCCAAATATGATTGTTAGGTCTAACATTTGTATTGAAGACCCAACAAATAACTACTAGCTACCAATCACCATTGGTCATCGCTTGTCAGCCACCGGCAACCACCATCGGCCATCAGCACCCATCGTTGTCGACCATCAGCCTCTGGCAACCCCTGCTTGCAATTGTTGTGCCCAACTATGACCTTAGAGCTAACTACTACTATTACAGTTTCGAAGAACGGCCTTTATGACCAATCGCCACTACCGCACCCATCGATTGCAGTCTCTATGGTCAACTATTGCTTGTAACATTCAACTACAATCTTTGTGATCAATTACTACTGCTATAGTTTCAAACTACGGTCCCTGTGATCAATTGTCGTTATTACAATCTTTGATTACAACTTTTTTGACCAACTACAACCATTGTAGCAACCAGCTACGGTCTTGGTGGCCAACAATTACTATTATAGTTTCTAACTGCGACTTTGAGGCCAACTGCCGCTATTGCGGCCATCGACTATAGCCCTTATGACCAACTACCGCCTCTGTATCACCCAATTATGGTATTTATGGCCAACTACTATTGTTACTGTTTTGAACTATGACCTCTATGAATGATTGTCGCTATTATAACCACCGTCTAAAACCTTTATGGCCAACTGTTGTATTTATAGTAATCAACTACAGTTTTTGTGACTAATTATTACTGTTATAGTTTCAAATTACAACTTTTGTGGCTAATTGCTACTATTACTGCCACCAATTACATCATTCATGGCCAACTTACACATTTGTAGCAACTAACTACGATTTTTGTGGATAACTATTACAATTACATCCAATGACCACATTTTTGTTATCTAATTATGACTATTATAACTGAACTACTATTTTACATTATAATTATCAGTTTTGTAATTTTATCTTATCTAATTCAAAAGGAAAGTAGACTTATTTACTTATAATTATATGATATGTTACTTTAAATAGGCTAGAATCCGTGATTTCCTTCTTTGTCTATAGTTTTCCCACATAAAAATATTGGTGTCATCATATCACTTCTATTTTACATGTATGCATCATGGATCTTCGTGCAAGACTAAAACATTAAATAATCACTCTACCGCCGTGAATTTTCTGTCACACAAAAGTACTTACAACTATTTTTCTTCAATAACATTAAGAAGTATTTAAAAAAAATTTGATATTAATTTTATCTTCAATTATTGGGCAACTTAATTTAAACCATAGATTGCCTCATAATCATAGTATTATTATCTTCCAACATATAATATTTTTCAAAAATAAAATTCCTCAAAAGTTATTTTTTTCCAGCATATAATATATATGTTATCAGAACCAAAAATTGTGATAATAAAAACTAAAATTATATGGTCAATGATTGGATAACATTATTTCTCCAAAATTAAGAATTCCAACCATATACTTTATGATCAGAAAACTTACTTAAATTAATATATAAGAAATAATGTTGTCCAATCTTATATTGAAAAATATTATATTTCACAAAATTTTTATATATTCATATTTCTAATTTTTATTTACATAATTTTCATTATTTTAATTATAACTAATATTAATTTTTAAAAATAAATTCAATATTTTAATGCACATATAATGAGTTGATAGAAACACTAAGAACTCACATAATTAAATATCAAAGCAATATATCCAACTAAAGTTAGCATCCCTGCTCATATTCTCACTACAATTCCAAAGCAGATCAATCTATAAGCTCTGCATAATCAGTAAACTGATCTCCCAGCACAAGAATGGCTTCACCTTCTTTCAGAGCCTTAGAGTAAGATCAGGTTCATCGACCTCCCCTGCATCCGCTGCTCTATAGTTCAACTCAGAACCACTAACCAGCTCAAAACCAGTGACCTCTTTCTGTCTGAAACTCCCAGGCCATTGCACACCCACTTCATCTTCCACCATGAACGAAGGAACTGCCCCAAACAAACCTTGCTGAAACCTCGTACTCTTCCTTACCTCCTCCCTTCCCCAGAAACCTTGATGCAACGAGCCATGACACTGTAAACCAACGGAACCCAGTGCAGAAGCATTAAGAGGAAATGAAGCTAAGTTTAGAACATTATGAGGGAAGTGTTCAGCTCCATTTGCGCGCTTTGCTATGGTTCTCTCCCTCTTATGGGCGTTTTGGTGGCCACCGAGAGCTTGGGAGCTGAAGAACTTGCGAAGGCAGTAGTTGCATGTGAAGACTCTTGGTTGGTGGGCATCACTGCTGCTTTCAACAGTGCTGGAGGGGGAGAGTAGGGAGGAGGAAGAAGATGAGGAGGAGCCATTGTTGATGGAGAGGGAGAGGGAGAGGGAGAGTGGCATGGAAAGGGGAGTGTGGGCTGTGTTTGAGGGGGAGTAGTCTTGAACTGAGATGCTGGAAGCTATTTGGCTTGCGGCATTAGAGTTGTTTTCAGATGATTGATTAGTTTTGGGTGAATTCATGATTAATTCGGCTTGGATTCTGGAGGAAGAAGGACAGGAGCTGGATGGTTCCATGTATCTTCGCTATTAACTGGATTGAGATGAAGAACTCATTAGTTCTGTTGATGAAATATCAATTTGAAACGTGTATTGCATTAGAAAACATGAGAGATCAGAACTGGCGCAATGTATATCACCATTAATTTAATATTAAAAATTGAACTTTTCTAGGTGTGATATTATACCAAATGAAAGAAACTTAAGAATACAAATTAAAGAAAAAAATGCACATTATGAACTTACCTGAACAAGTTACTTTCAGGTATTTTTTCAGTTTCACTTGGTTGGTTAACATAAAAAGTGAGATAGTAACAATAAATCCTTATTTACTTTATGATATGTCACCAGAAAATTCACTTGAAGATTCGTAAATCTTGTGCATATTAGATAAGATAATTTTCAGAGTAAAAGTTAAGATCATTCAAGTTTTGATTTTAACAAATTTATATCCAACCTAAGCATCTTACCAATAGAAACTTAATGGCAATAAAAAAGATTGGCTTCAAGCCCAAATGACCTTGGATGAAGCATTTGAATTGTAATTGAAAGTTTTGAAAAATTGATTGAAATGTCAAATTTTCTACAAATTTGGCATGCTTATAATCAACTTGGCCATCTCAACAAGAGGAACTAATTAGCTCAAAATTGTTCAAATTTGAGATCATTAAGACGCTTAAATATCAAAAGATTGATCTATGCTCAAAGAAATTGACACAGACTATCTGACAAAGTGTTTTGGGATTTTTGCTGAATTTATCAAATTAAAAGCCTCTTCAAAGACTATAAATAAAACCTCATATTCAATCTAAAGGGAAAAAAAAAGATGGCTAAGTTCCAAGTTCATACTCTTGAAGAAAGCTTAATGTCAGCAACCACTGGCAATCATCACTGACCACCACTAGTGGCTCTTGTTGCCTAACTGTTGTTTTGTGGATGTTGCACGCAAACTACTATCTTTAGCTATTGTTGTTTAATATTTATAAATAAGTTTAAACATTTTAATCTCATCTTCTCTACTTAAAGAGAAGATTTGATCTTTGTTAATTCAAATATATAATAACTAATTTTTTACTAGGCCAAAAAAATGTGATTTTCTTTCTCTTTCTAAATTTTCTACATAAAATCTTTGTGTCTCCTTATTCAATATTTCTTTTATCTATTTATGTGATAGATCTTTGTGCAATGCAAAACATTAATATATTTTTCTATTGTCATGAATTTTCTAGCCCGTGACAGTGTCAAGAAATAAATTATATGATTTTGAGCATTGATGAATGGTATGTTGAAGAGATGGAGTCCGCAACATTCAAAGGTGTAGATGGAGGCTCTTTTGTGCCTAGAATGGCAGAGCGAATTCTAAATTGGCATAGCTACACCGGATGGCATGACTATGCTGCAACGAGTCATAGCTATGCCTGTTGGATCGATTCTTCAAGTTCTTCTTCTTGAAGACACAAAATAAATACTCCGCTTCACGGCGTTACCACGCTGCAAGTAGTTAACTCAATTGTTCAATCTCTGGATTTGGAGTGGAAAGGGTAACTCTCGTGTTTTTCGAGGTTAGATTGTCGGGAGGGTGATTTTGAAGCGCTAGCTTTTTCTTGTAAGACGAAAGTTTGGAGTGAAGTTCTGTAGTTCTGTGCTTGTAGAGAGTTGATCTGAGTGTTTATCTCCTATTCCATGGTATAGTTTTGATTTTTAATTAATAAAAACCCAAAGTTTTATTTCCATCCCGAAATATTAGCATAAAAAAATAAGTTAATAAAAATGGAGTAATGCGAGGGAAGAAAATGGATTATAGTAGAACCAGTCAATTTGGTTAGTATTGCTTTTTTTTTTCTCCCACAAGTTTCATTTGTGCTCTTAGGGTCAAATTAAAATGCTTTGTATTTACTATTCTACACTAGGTCATTAAACATTTCAATGGTAGCAATGCATTATACCATTAAGAGTGTATATTTGGAATAGTTGATAGTTTGCCTACATAATATAGAGGTTATTAATTTGAATAATAAAAATAATGTGCATTCATATTTACAATCAAGTAAATCTTTTAAAAGTTTCTTATTAGATCATGACCTTGACTAATATTTATATTTGTTGAAATTTTCAGGAGAGTGAAGAATAGGCTGATCTCTACTATGAGACATGAGTTAAGTGCCTCATTTTCTAAATTATAGGTTGATAACTATACATCCATGAGAATATTAGACTAGATTTAAGTCTTCACTATTGCACTATTTTTAACAAGTGGCGTCAAATTTCATAATTTGAATGAAATTAAGTGTTTCATATGATGAAACCTACTTGAGTCTTAACTCACTTCTAATAGGGTCAAACAAAATTCATGGTTGGAACTCTTATGAAGGCACCATAAAAAGTATACTTTCAGAACATGATATTTAATGTTTTTCAAAAAATCTTATTATGAAGGAAGTGATACTTGATGTAATAAAGATCTGTCAGGGGAGTATAGAGAGGGAGAGGATGGTTGAGATGTAGATAAAGGTAGAGAAATTACCAGAAAAAAAACTTACACCTAAGACTAGTAATGACCATGAGAATAAGCTAAATAATCTATAGGTAGCACTAAGAAAAAACTCAAGAGAGCTTACAAGATTTGATAAGAATATCTTAATACCATAGCTGCACAAAGAAGTGAATATGCACCAATCCATAGACAAAAATAAGATACAAATATTTAAAATTGCAACATTCGAGAAAGCAAAACAACACATCAGAGTAATGGAGACCTGAAAACCCTTACTGTTCAAGATCACTGTTGCTGAATCCGGAGCTTTGAAACCATAATAAATAAATTTCATTTTCATCCACACATTTCACATAATACAGATATATAATTTGGTAAAATATCTCCTTTTTAAAGTGATGTGTAAACAACCTATTGTGGTCTATCACTTAAAATACAAGTCGCTTATGTTGCTGTTCTAATCCTATTGTGGTCTATCACTTAAAATACAAAGCAGAGTTATTGGTATGACAATCTGAACTTTAACTTTACTGTGCATATATAGATATGTATTAAATTAATCTGATAATTGATATTATTCATATTCATAATATTCATCATTAATCAATTCCATTTAAAGTACAAGTTGACAATTCTGAACAATTGTACAAAACATCGAAATGATGGTTCATTTAAACTAAGGAACAAGTCTTCCATGTTGTAAAAGCTATCATCTTAAATAATTTGCATCGAGTAACTTCACATAGAAACTAAGCTTAATCGAAGATGTCCCTCAGAATTTATATTTATTGCAGGGAACATACTCCATGGCAGGCCGAAGAAACTAACAATTGAAGTATCCAACAGATCAGAATATACTCTAGGAGAAAATTATCATTTTTATCATAAAAAATTGCAAAAATATCTCTACTGCAGTCGAAGAAATTTAAGCAAATCAGACATTTCTGCATCATAATTTATCAGAGTAATGGTGGGATAAACAAGTTTAATTTGAAAGAGAAAAATAACATATCCTCATTTGCAGATTGAGTAACTGAATGCCCTGAGTAGGCCAATGAGGAATGCCAATAACTAAATACAGAGAAGCACTGTACATCGAAGATAGAACATGCCAGACAGTTTATAAATTGTAAGAAATAAGTTGATATAATAAACTTTATGCATCATGATAATTACAAATCAACGAATAAATATGACAGCTTTATACAGGGTAAAGGAAGAAAAGTTCCTAAGCTATATTAAGCATTAATTTCACAGAAAAATATTTCATTACCCACCCATAATTCTACAATAAAAAAACATCAAAGCTGTGTACAACAATGGGCCAAAAACATAAAACCAAACAATAAAAGAGCAATAAATTTCAGTATTTCCAAAGAACTCTTCTAAGATTTCTTGCAAACAATTAGAAAATTGAAGGAAAACATTCCAAGGTATGAAGTTCTTACCACACAAAGACCTGCAGGAAAGATGGACTAATTGAGCTTTTCTCCTTCAGCACAAATAAACACACAGAGAGGAAGAGAGAGAGAGAGAAAGATAGAGAGAGAGATAGAGAGAGAGAGAGAGAGAGAGAGAGAGAGAGAGAGAGAGAGATGATGTAAGGGGCTATGCAAGTGAAGGTAGTGATGTGTAATTATGGAAAGCAAAGGTTAAGTGGTGGAAGGGAACGACAAGGAAGCTTCTTTAATTTTTTGGTAAGATTCTTGATGATAATAAAGAAGCATTATATAACGTAAAATACTATATCTAATATCAACACTCACAGGATTGAAAGAGGAGGTCCATAATGTCCAAAAAAAGGAGAAAGATATGTCCTCTTTTTTAGATATGCTATAGCTTTTTCATTGAGTAGTTCTACTATTTTATTGTACTTTCCTCTGATTTTGATATGATTTATATATATTTTGTCTACCTCTTTGGATCCTTTTTTTTTCTAATTCGATGCATAATGTTTGGCAGTTTTGTTGAAGGAAATGTTGACAATTCATGATTATTTTTTTACTTTTTTTTGTGTTTTTACACCTGAAATATTAATATTTACATCTCACATCCCTGAAATATTTAATTTGAATGTCCGTAAATTTTTTTGTTGTTTAGTGGGGTGGAAAGAGGAGAATGGGAGGTTCTGATCGAGTCTTTCTACGTTGCAATCTCATCGTTGTTGTAGGTTTGAGACTAAAGCAAGAGAAAGATTGGACTTGTAGAGGTCTTTGTACGTCATGATCATGACTCTTTGGTAGGAGTGCAGCGGAAGGAGGAGAAAGATGAGAGTTTCAGAGGTACTTGCACGCCGCATACGTCCATCAATGCTTTTGCATAAGAGCGGGGCGGAAGGAGGATAAAGATGAGAGTTCCCGACATCATTGTTCAAATATTTCGAGTGTGAGATACATAAATATGAAAGTTTCAGAAACTATGTATGTAAAACCCCTTCTCTAAAACATAAATGAAGAGATCACTATAAAAACAAAAAAAAAAATACTGCTGAACAATTAAAAATTGTTACTGAATGAAAAAAGGAAATAAAAAAGGGGGAGGAGTCAGACTGAGTCACCCACACTGCATGTTAGCAATTACTTCTTGTTCTTCTCTCCTTAAAAGGATTCACATTCCACATTGCTGTACAGTTTCGTTTTGGGGAAAGCGTTTACTTTCATAGATGCTTTAGTTTCCATCATTATTTTAACGTGGCCCTATTGCTCTGTAACTAAACTATGTGAAGATATACATATTTTTTTTATGTACTTGGAGAGGTGCCGAGAGTTCTTTTGAGATGCATTATCCCTTAATTTTCAAGCTACAGGTGCGTGTTGAGTACTTCAGACGTAGGATTATTTGTCGCACCTAACTAATGAAATAAAAAAATATTTCATTTCTGTCGCATATGATTTAGTTGTAAACTTCAATCAAATATAAATCTTTATTTAATAGTTGTATTGAATTTTCTTTAGGAGTTGTTTGGCTTGTAGCAAGAGTGGTGCATTGCATTCCTTTTGCAAGGATTTTAAAAATTCAGGCATCTTGCAGAAGAAGAATAAAAACAATGTGAAAGTCTAATGTATATGGAATGCATATTTTTTTGTGTATTTTTGATGTATTTGAAATTTGTTGGATTTGGAGGAATTCAAAATACATAAAGTGATGTCACCATCATAGGGTGACGCGCACCTCCTGCCGTTGTTGCTTGCCAGCTGTTGTTGTCATTCATTACTCGTTGCCCGCCTGCTAGAAGTCGGCGCACCGACCAACAGCCCATTTGGTCATTGCCACCGGCAGCAAGTCTGACCTTAACATGTTTATTTTAATTGAATTCATTTTTTTTCAAACTAAATAAAAAAATATAAAGTATTGCATTAACAACCTCTAAAATGAACTTCAAGGTCATTTGACTCTTGATGTTTCAACAAATTTGTAGTTGAACCAAAAAATTAAACAACATGAATCCAATAACAATATTTGTGATCCGATCTGATTTATAATGTGCTCAAATCATGCACTTGAAGCAATGTTGAAATTTTCATAACATTAGTTAGTGAATCATGGTTGCAATAAAAAAGTTTGGCTTGACAAGAGGGATTCAACCAGTTCAAGATCGTTCAATTCTGCGATCATTAAGAAATTTAAGTGCTAAAAAAAATATGATTAAAAGACCAACATGTTTCATATCCTAGAGTATTTTGAAAATTTAGCCAGATTTTCCAAAATGACATTCCATAATTTCATAAATAGACTCTTATTTTTTATATGGATAGAGTCTTAAACGTCATAGACTAATAAACAAAGAGAGCACTTGGATTTGAAGAACTAGTAGTGTTTTTTATGTTTGATGTTGTTGAACACCACGAACAACTGTCATCACTTTATTTTCATCGCCTAATTCTCTTCACTCAACCATTATTTTGCTACCATCACCCAATTATCATTAACAATTCAATGTTATCACCCTTCAAAATTTTCTCAATATTTTTAGCCACATTCACAAGTCGAACTTCTATTGCTTCCTTTATAAAATTGCCTTCTCCAACTAAGGAGAATATCAATGTTTATAATATCTATCAATTAATCGAGTAGATTATTTTGATTATGGTAGGCCTCATAATTTTTATCCTTTTTTGAGTTTTTTCAATAAAAATTTTATTCTTCTATATGTTTCATGTATTCGAGTATATGTGAGATCTTCGTACATACTTGGATATTAAACTCTTTTAAATCTATTGTCATGGATACTTTAGTACTTAATCATTATTAAATAAAATTATAAATGTCTTTGACTTAATACTGATTTAGAATGGATAAATTCATGATAATTATTCTTTGTTTGCAGTATAAGTAGCAAGATTTTTTCTTAAGATTAATTGATGGATTTTGATAATTTCTTTTTTTATGATATGAATTCACGGTCTATTAAAATATTGGGTTTTTATATACATAGCATTGGAAACATTATTATTTACATATCTCATACCCCAAAATTTAATATTACAAAATCAATACTTTTGTTAATGCTTTCGTCTTCCCCTTTCACACCTCTTAGTTTCATGCCTGTGTTGCTCCGAGAGCAACCCATACGTTGGCAAAATCATAGAGCTCCGGTAAAACCATGCATTTCCAACAAGTCATCTAGTGATCTTCTTCAATGCGGCAGCTTTCAATCACAGGACTGGTTTTGTCGAGCAACAGAGAAGGTAGGAATCAAAGAGTATGTTGTGCTTCCATCTGGTGGTCGGAGGGAGATCCGCGTCTGTCGGGGAGGGAAAGAAATTGCCTGCAAGAGAGTTCTTGGGGCGTTGGAGCATGGCTGGGATTGTGCAGGCAGGAAGGGAGGCCGGTGGGCTTGAGTGTACCATGAGTGGCTTGGGTGAGAGGGTCAAATGGAGAGGCAATGCCAGTGTTGGAGTAAAGAGAGGTATAGGGTGTTGCAAAGGTTTAGAAGTAGGCGCATCAGATTGCATGGGAGGTTGGAATTCTGTGAAGAAGTGTTACTTCAGAAACAAAAACATGAACAAAAAGAAATACAAGAACAAAAGAAGAGGAAGCCTGCAAAAGATATGGTCTAAAATCTTTCACCTCACATTCGATAATAACAAAGAGATTTATATAGACCGATGGATGGCATACTTGTAATTAAAGATAAGGGCGGATAATACATATAGCTAAATGAACTAATATGCAAAGCTTTTATGCAGCAACCTAATCCCTGAATTGAAGAGCTCGAATAGAGAGAGCGTCGACAGGAGCATTGAGAAGAACTGAAGAAAGCAGAGAGCTCAGTCAATAGAAGACTGAAAGTGCATTCTCCTTCTAGCCCCCTTTAAGGTGAGAATCAGAACTTGAGATCATCAACTTGTCGGTAAGATACTCAAGGCTTGCAATCAATAAAGGTTTGGTAAGGATGTCTGCATGTTAATCATTGGTCATTATGTGTTTAAGAATGATATGCTTGAGCTTGATGTGATTCTGAATATAGTTGTAATCGACTTCGATATTTTTTGTCCTAGCACGGAGAACTGGGTTTGTAAGCTAGTGATAGTGTGGACGTGCCATCACTGTAAAGTGTCTTAGGAGTTAGTTGTTGATATGTCATTTCCTAAATGAGTTGTCAAAGTTAGAGAATCATCATGGTAGTAATCTTTAGGGTATTGTATTCTACTTACGTAGATGATTTAGCAATAGTATTTTGCTTTTTTGCAGACCAAGATAAGAGATTTGGTCCAATGTAAATGCAGAAACCTATTGTGAATTTTTTGTCTTGTTGGCCGCTGACCCAGTTTGGATCTGCGTAGGCACTCAGAGAGAAATCACCATAAATTATAGGAAGCCCGTGGTTAAGAGTTCCTTTTAAATATTGAGAAGACATTTTAACTGTTGAAAGTGTGTGGTGGTAAGATTATGCATATGTTGGCTAAGATAGTTTACTGTAAAAGTAATATCCAAATGAGTGACAATTAAATACTGAAGTGAGCCAATGATCTGTCTTTATACAAATTTGGGTCATTCATAAATAGGACTGGTTTAGTAGTTTTATAAGATGTGGTAGAAAGTGGTGTCAAAACAGATTTTGCATTGTGCATAATTGTTTTGTGCAAGAGTTTATGTAGGCATTGTGTTTGAGTAAGAAAATATCCTTTGGGGATTTTTTTGATATGCAAATCGAGAAAATAGGATATTGGCTCCAATTGCTTCAAGTTAAATTTAATGCTCAATTTTCAATCTAATTCAGTGATCATATGATTACAATTACCTCTTATGAGAATATCATCGACATAAACCAATAAATAAATACATAATGATTGTGACGATAACTAAAAAGGAAGGATCATCAACACTCAAAATAAATTTTTGATGTCGTTAAAATGTAAAAAAATTAGAATACCATTTGAGAGGTGCTTACTTGAGACCGTATCTAGATTTTTGTAACTTACAAACATAGTGACTATCATCAGTATTTGCAAATCTAGGAGGTTGCATCATGTAAACCGTGTCATAGAGCTACCATGTAATAATACATTAGACACATGTAATTTCTAGATAAGCCATCGTTTGTTGACAGCAATTGCAATGAGTTATCTAATGGTAGGAAACTTTGTCATGGGACTAAAAGTCTCTTGGTATTATATGCCCTGTTGTTGAGCCTATCATTGTGCAACCAACCTCGCTTTATGTCTTGTTATAGTACCATCAGCATGATATTTATTTCTAATTTTTCATTTGCATCCTAAAATATTTTGATGTGTAGGTGGTAGTATGTGTTCCCATGTATATAGTTGTTGTAAAGCAAGAAATTCATCTGACATAGTTTTGCACCACTAAGGAGATTACTAGCTTGACTGCAAGTACTTGGTTCTTCATGTGGGCGAATGTGATGCTGAAGTTCAAAAATTTATGTGCATTTTAAATGACCTGTTTGTCCACGGGTCACCAGGGAAAGTTGTTTAGGAGGTGGGATAGAGTTAAGCTGTCGAATAATCAGATAAGAGGGTGCGGATGAGGGTGAGACAACATTTTCAGACTAACTAAGAGGACGTGTGGAATTTGAGAGGTTGTATGAGATATGGTTATAGAGGGAGAAGAATTGATATTAGGAGATGAAGGGATGGAACAAGTGGAGGTGACAGCTTGAGATGAGAAAATGGTAGAAGTTGGAATGAGAAGTGATGGTGGGTAAGGTATGTGTGAAGAAAGCTGAGCAAGAGATGGTTGTAAGGCTAGAGAAGTATTGCAAGGAAAAATAACTTCAATGAATTTGAAATTATATGAGAAAAGAAATTTACTTTCCATAATATTCAAACACTTTTAAAAGTGGTGCTGTGAACTATAGCCCATGAAAGTGTATGCAGAAGCTTTGGGAGAAAGTTTATGTGGGTATTGTAATGTTTCAAAGGGAAATAGAGACATCCAAAGGTTCTTAAGTGGTGATATTTAGGTGGTTGTTGATATAGTAGTTGAAACGATGGTTATTGTTTTGTATTAGTGAATGGAAGTCTGTTTATAAAATATGTGGCAGTAAGCACATTTTTATCTAAAAAATGATGGGCAAGTTGGAAAAGTTTAGAAGGGTTTTAGTTGTTTTTATGATGTGATGAAGTTTTTTTTTTAGCTAAGCCATTGTGTTCAGGGGTATGGAGACAACTGAATTAGTGTTGAATATCTTATCTTTAAGATGAATTTTAAGTTCATTTGAGATATATTTTCCTCTACCATTTGTTCTTAAATATTTTATATTTATGTTAATTTGATTTTTTATCATTTTATGCAAGTGAATAAAGTGTAAGGTAGTTTTAGATTTAAGATATAATGGAATACAACAACGATAGTGAGAAAAAACATCAATAAATGTGATTTAGTATTTATATACTTCAATAGAAGGGTGAGGAAAAGGCCCCCATGTGCCAGAAAGTATAATCTCTAGTTTACAATATGTTGTAGTATTACTAATAAAGGTAGTTTTTTACTTTTAGTTTGATAACAGACAACACATTTAAAAGTATAGGAAGAAATGTTGAGATGGGAATAAGAACGAGATATCATAGATAGAACTTTATTGTAAGGATGACCAAGTCTTTGATGTCATAGTAGAACTTATGGTGGTGTCAAAAGCTATTATAGGGTAGTGCCCTTGATCAGCCAATCCAATTAGAAGATATTGCCTGGTTTTAGAGTCCCAAGTTTGAAACTTATTTGCATAAAAAAATAATAGTGTAGTTGTTACCCTTAGCAGGATTGTTTACCAATATTAAATTGTATCATAGCATGGGAAACTCTAAATAAAGGAGGAAGTCTTAACTTGAGCTCTAGAGTGGGAAGAATATGACACACACCAAGTGCTGCGAATCACGGGCTTCTCACATAAATATATGTGGCATATCAATAGTTCTGAGATTGAGTCCAGTTGTTGATCCTACAGAGAATGAGGAAAACTCAATTAAGGAAAAGTTATAGCTTACTACTATCATTCCAAGCCTGAAGAGTCGGATTAGCAAGTTCAATTTTAAATCTATCCAAAAATTATGAAAAGCACATCTATCTTAACAAGAAAATAGATTCTTATATCAAATTAGGTGTTGTGAACTTTCCCTCTTTAATTAATCAAGTAACGAATAAAATTAAGGATTGGATTCAAACATAGTGTCAACCAAGAGGAAAATTCTTCCTTATCCCCTTCTGGTGGTCTAAGGAAGATTAGTAGTTTTAACCTTAGTTCCCTAAAACTTTTGATCTTCTCAAAGGGAAATTACTCCTAGAAGATTGCACAAATTCATTGGCAATATCTCTATTCCGATGAGTTCATGTTGTTAACTCTTTTTGTTCCATGAAGAATAGTTATAGATATCAATATTCTCATAAAGTTTTAATAATCAATTGGCCAAGCAGAAAATAAATTAAGTTCTCAGATTAACACAAAACTTTTAAATTCAAATCAAAGCCCAAACAATCTCAAATATTTGTCCTATCCATTCACTATCACAATTAAAGAGAAAAACAAGAAGACTAGTCACTATTCATAACAAATGTCATCAAAGCAAACTTAGTTTTATGCATAAACATCAAGATCCAAGTCTTTACAAAGAAGTGCCGGAGAAATACAATGTAAACACACTTATCTCCTTCACAAACAAATAGTTTGAGAATGTCATTAATAGCAAAGAATCAACGCTCTCGATCCTCCCAATCACTCTCTTTTCCTCTCCTCTAATCTCTTTGCAAAAGCTTTGGACTTCTCCTCCAATTCCTCTCTCTGAATGACAGAAGAAAAAATGATGAAAAGCCCTTATTAAGTCGTCCTTATCCTTTATATAAGTTGCCCAGGTGAACTACATATGTCCATTAGAACAGCCAAAATTGTTTCTAGCGCCTAGTGACTCGCGTCTAGGTGCCACTCCATGCGAACTCCTTATGCCAAGACTGGCGCCTAGGCGCTGGTGGCAGCGCTTGGGCGTTGAAGATTTGGCACCACCTTTTTGCACGCTTGGATTTGTGCTTCATTTAGGAAGGAACTGGCGCCTAAGCACCGACACAACATTTGCTCCTTCTTCTACAATTTGATCCATTTTGATTCTTGTTCAATCCCGCTTTCACTGCAACCTACAAAAGAAAAAAGAAAACTTCCTCAAAGTATAGTATTATCATGTAAAATATAAAAATATAAGTAACAACAAGTGAAAACTTATCACCATATCAGTATACCATTGCCCATATGTGTTATGTCAAAATTTTGTCCATTTCTCACCACAACTTTATGACCTTTTGTAAGACAGAGATGATTGCAAACATTCCATGTTGGGTGTAAGATGTGTCATAGCATTTGTGTCCAACACCGAGAATTGTGGTTTTAGATGGAACTTGTGTTGCTAAAGCTGTTACAAGTGAGGTGGTGGAAGCTTTATATTGTAAATTAGTTCTATGCTAACATTGAGTGGTCGAGTGATCTTGTTACATATATGACATATCTCTATAGCTCTTAGTTTTGCTTAATTTTTATTGGCATACTTTTGGTATTTGCTTGATTCTTGTTGAAATTTCTTCTATTATGACATTCCCCTTTGTTTTTTAGAGTGAGCAAAACTGCATGTCGACTAAGTCTTGTAGTGCATTTGCGGTATTACAATCTTTGCTATGTAATAAAGCTTAAAAATCTTACTGGGAAAGTCGTTGTAAATATGTTCGAATAGCCATCTTGAAACCTTGATAACTTGGAAGTAATCCATTTAAGGTATAAAGAATGATTTCTTTTGTATCCACTTTAAATCCTGTTGAGGCAATGTTATCTACTAGATTCTTGAACATGGTTAGATATGGAGTCATGATACTTGATCCCATAGTGATGTTACGAAGTTCATTCTTTAATTGAATGACTTTGGATCTATCTGGCGCTTGAAATCTTTTTCTTTAAAGTCTGTCAAATTTCAACAGTGGTACTCAAGTAAAGAATATAATGAAGAATCAAAGGTGAAGTAGTTGAGAATATTGCTGCAGCCAAATTTCTATCCACCATTAACCTTAGTAGGTAATCTTGTTTTTCAGATGCTGTTCCATTAGCATATGGAATAAATCTTGGAGGATGAGAAATCCGGATATCTAAAAAAGAATTGAAGCAATTTGTTGTAAGCAATTTTGATATTAGAAAGTTCCATACATGGTAATTATCTTGAGTTAGACATGTGTCTGTCACATTCTTGATTTGAGACATCAAGAAATTTAAAGCAATGAGAATACTTATCTCTCTGAATTTGTTATATGCCATTGTAGCTTGTTAGCCTTCTTGAGTTGATATTGAGAGGCCTGACTCCATATTGTTGTGAAGAGATTTGCTCTGATACCAACTTATGAAACAATAGAAAGAAATACAATAAGAGATGAAGGTAAAGCCTAAAAAAAATATAAGATCTAAATTCTTTTAGTTATAATAAAGAGGTTTATATAGATTCACCTTACATTAGATAATAATAAAGAGGTTTATATAGACCAATGGATGGCATACTTGTAATTATATGTAAGGGTATAATGGTTATTACACACTGTTAAAGGAACTAACATATAAAGCTTTTATGCAGCGACCAAACCCCTGAATTGAAAAGATCGAACAAAGCGAGTGCCGACGGGAGCACTGGAGAAGAACTGGAGGAAGCAGGGATTCCACACTGAAAGAGCATTCTCCTTTTAGTGTTGGTCAGTAGGTGGTCAGAGCTATATTATTTCTATCAGCCCGTGAATTATTGTCGAAACAACCCGGGCGTGAAAGCGAAGAGTTCTGTAGGGAAAGACAAAAACATTAATGAAAGTGTGGATTTAGAATACTAAATTTTAAAGTGAGAGGTATGTAAATAATAAAATTTTCGACATTATGTATGTAAACAAGCTTATAATATAATTTGGCACAATTTGAGGGATCAATTATTCTAAAATTTTGAATTGACGAAGAGGGTGCAACTTGAAACACACTTAAGGTCTAGTAAATCCACCTCCTTGTTGGATTTAAATCCGAACTTATAATAAGTCGAAGGCAAAATTCAAACCTTAAATCCCAAATTTCATAAATTCAAAGAACTTAAATTTTTTTTTTTAATGTTGTGCTGGAATCCGATGGATAAATCATGTTAATAGTGTGCTACCAAATACCGCTTAAGATTGCAGGCTAAGAAGGTCGATATCGGAAGATCATGTTATTCTCAAGACAGGCTCATCTGTTGAAGTGGTCTAGCCAAACCCACCTACCAGAATGGTAAAGCCAAACCCACTTGCAGAAGTAGTCGAGATAAGTCAAATGTCGAAGTGGTCGACCTAGTCTGGGGAAAAAGAAGCACCGAAAAAATCATCATTACTTCATGGTGCATGAGTCAATCCATATTTATGTAGCCACCTGACACCCATATTGTAGTCTTTTCACTGCAAACAAGTGCATACTTCCTTTTATGAGAATACTAAGATTTATTCTTCGATCCAATATTGGCCCATTGGGGCCTTCATGTTTTGTCCACTAAAGCCCACAACAGCAAAAGCCCGAGATGTGTTGCCCAAATTAATTTTTATTTAGACGAACTAACAGTCATGTTTGGAAATAGAAATTTAGATGCATATCACACAATTCTTAACTATTTTTAAGCTAAAGGTGGTTTGGTTCAATTAGAACTCATTTATGATCATTTAATTAACTATTCAAAAAATATAAATACTTTTATAAGTAGTTAGTTTTCAAATAAATTACTTCAAACAACTCATTGCTCAAGTTATATAGAATCAAAAGCAATATCATTTAATGATGATGAATATGATCATTAAGTGGCTCGATTAAGATTTGATCAAGGCCAGATGCTTAAAAAGACATCTATCTAAGAAGTGTTGTATGAACAAATTTGGCTTGATAAGGCTTAGTTCGATAAGATAAGGCTCATTTATTAGGCTTGTTCAATTATATTCTCATTTGCTAAGTTCAACAAGCTCAGTTTAATATGGCACATTTATTTTTTCCACAGAAATTGCTTATTTAAACTTCATTAATCACAATCTTACTAAGATCAACTCAAGGTTTAATGATAATCAAATAATCTCTTAATAAATGGCTTTGAGCTTGAACACTAACACAAAAAACTTGAACAAACCTCTAGTTGAGCTTGAAAGAACTGCCTTGGCCTCCTTCAAAGAATGAATGAGTTTTGCATTGGAGATCTAAGTCAAATTCTCATAGGGTAGTTGAGGCTATATATAAGGTGCTACTTATAATTTCTTCCTCATTTTTTTAGGGTTTAAGATTTCGAATTTGAGGTTTCTTATAAGCATAAGCTTCTATAGTTAATTACCCATCTCAATAACAAGAGAGCACTTTTGCTCAAGGCTAATCATTAGATGTTAAGTATTTAGACTAAATGTATAGTAACAATAGATCTAAGTTTTAAGATTATGGAATTATCACAGTGAGCATGGAGTGGATTATGGGGCAAATAATGACAAACATGATCATAATCTCATGGTTCTATCATCTAGAGTTGTATGGTCCATATTCTAACTTAATTAAAGAGCTAGCTGACCCAACTTAACAGAAGGATTATTGTCAGCAGTAATGAGTTGCTTTGTCCAGAAAATTTTATTCCTAAGTGAACTAATTTATGCTAACTTAAGCTAATATACGAATTTGTGTCCTATCAAGCATAAACCTATGATTTACAGCTCAAATAGAGATAAAATATTAGAGAACATACATATCATCTTACTAAATTACCTATCAGAGGGCTCTGACAATAGCTTTCATTTGTGCATTCTACAGGCCAAATCACATGGAAAGATGACTTAGGTCACATACTTACTAGCATAGGTTGATTTGAATGTGAATGTAATAATATATTTGATATGATATTCACTCTTTGCAATTAGGCTTTTGTCAATCATAAATTTTTCAACCTCACAAACAATTGCGGAGCGTGGATGATATATTTTTTTAAGTATCTCATGATTAACTTCAATTGGCCTTTCTGGATTAATAAGTTTTTTTATGAAAAAGTTTTATTTATAAAATTTTAAAGCATACTGACAAAATATCAACTTCGATTAAGATTCATAATCAATGCATCCACCTTCGAGAATGTTGCCATTTGCATAACTTGCAACCGTAATTACAATTGAAGTTGATAATTTGAATATTATTAAAACATCATTCTTATCCGCTATTGTCTTTATAATGAACATGATTAGACTGGCTCAATAAAAACTTGGTCTAATTCACTCTGGTCAGTGGTCATTGTGAGGAGGAAGAGGATCAGACTGGCTAAGTAGGGACATACGATCGACCTGCCTCCTGCCACATAGACAGGGCTACCTACTCGAAAGTGTGCATAAATCAATAATTTTTATTTGAAATTAAAAAAATGACATTTTTTTAAAGCTTTAAAACATGTTCATGCTACTGCAATCATATCTATTTTAATTTATACCAATTTTAGTTTGAGTGTGATGAAATCAATGGCATATAAGTCATGTAAATTGGGTATTAATTTGCATTTCTGAATTACATTCCGATCAATATTTATAGGCTAGATGTCATTGCAAAATTTTGACTTTATTTAGGTAGCATAATTCGTCAATGTATACCTTTATTCAGAGTGAGCCTCACATTGCATCAAATTTTCACCACAAATAGAGCCTCCCTTAGTTAATTTTTACCATTTCATTTCTTTATTCTGTTTACCAAAAACACAGGTCTCCGCAAAGTCGTAAGACCATGCTCTCGCTGCTGCCAGTCCTTCCACCAGTGAATGCTGGCACGCGCTACTTCCCGAACCTCCCTGTCTAGGTCCTGCCGAAAAAGACTGCAAATGATTGACCATCCATCCCACTCATATAGGTACGTGATCGGATCGGGAAATTGTGAGGATTTGATTGATGTAGACCAAGAGCACTAGCAGAAAATTTTGAAGTCATCTGTAAGTTTACTATAGGATAATTTTATGTCTGTCTCGACTCATTTTTTATTTTTGCAGACTTTTATTTTGATTTTGTGATCTTATAGCTTTTTATTTTCTCTGTCTCACTTCACTGCATTTTAGTGATATAAATTTCTGCTTAAATTAAGTCATAGTTTATTTCAAATTCTGAGAGTATTTTGGTATCCTCTATCTCAGTAGAAAGATTTGTTTGCCTAAAATGAGTCTACCAATCTTGCCAAGAGAAGGTATGTATGAGTAGTTTGTACATCATAGCCTAAACTTTTCATCCCATCAAGGCAAAGAAATGCATGAAACGTTTCATATTGATACTTTTTGAAGGTTTGGTATCGTTATGGTCGTCATCATGTTAAGAAAGGATCATATATGATTTCACACGCACAAAAAATACTAAAAAATATAATTTTTTCCTGCCGCACTAAGAAAAACATCTACAAACTTTAATTAGGCGTCATTTAAACATTCTAAAACACCTTCAAATCTTTATTTTCATAAAAAACAATAACAAAAAACACAAACAAATTTCTTGGATCCCAATATGTACATTGAGGTTTCAATTTCACGCATTGTGCATTTATTTAGCTTATAAAACCAACACAAATCACAAATCAAACAAAATACATTAACAAAACATTAAAAAAAAATCACACTTCAAGCTATTAGTCCTGTCATTAGAAAAAAATATTACGTGTGACTCTATGTATGTGCAAACTGCCGCTAAGATTCGAGAACATCACTTTGTAACATTATAAAAAGTGAGATGCTCGAATCTCAACAATGTCCACACATAAGAACACCAATATTTTCCCTATTTTTATGGAAGTACAACTGACAGAACCACTGCTATTCCAAACAAGATAATAGCTATTCCTGTGAAGTTAAGCACATATGCTTCTCTTTCCTTTAAGAGACCCAGGAACCGAAATCTCTGTATTAAACCTGTCCCTGCTGTGAAAACAGCCAGAATGAAGATCACCAGTCCAAAGAAGGCATGCCATGGCTTCATATCTGTCCTCATATTCTTCTGCGCCCCGGGAAACAAGAAGAAAGAGAAACCAAGGAAGAACTGCCAACAACCATCAATACACCTCAGTTTATATTTCTTATGCAGCATTCACATACATAAATTTGTATGTATTGTTCGGTTCGTTAAGTATCTCATGTTCAATTTATCCGCTAAGTAAACCAATCAAAAATGAATATTTTTATATGTATGGTTCGTGGTCGGCTCGTTTTAGCTCGGAATTTATATAAGGATTTGAGTACCTGGATAACGTAGAGGGCAATTACTCCAATTCCAGTCCAAGAGTGTAGACTATGTAAATCTGCCGGCCCACCCACTTCCCTGTAAAACTTAAAGATGGCATAGAGGCCGAGCACACCCAAAATGATAGCCGCCAGGTTGAGTAGCATGTGAATAAGCTTCCTCACCTTTCTTCTCCCAGGAATTGTCTTAAAGGCCATGATGGCTAATCCAACAAAGTAAATCAAAGTCAATTTTTTGTAATTTAAGCAATTGTTTTAGTAAATTAATTTTGGTATGTCTTACCTTGCCCAGTGGATATAATAGGACCGAATAGCATCAGAACATGATGTGCCTATCAAATTTAAATCAAAGTTAGTTTAAGCATTTGTTATGTAAAAATAAAGGAAAAAACAAATTTAGTAATTTTATAATTTGTTATTTAACATTCTAATAGAGTTTAGGGTCTGTTTGGGGCAGCGTTGTATGCTTTCAGCAGTAAATCGCTTATCCTCGAAACACAGCCTCATAGATCGGCCATGGAGTCAACTCACAGTATGCGTTCATCGTTAAAAATCCAAATGCAGCAGACAGCGTTTTCAAAAACGCGCGAACCAAAAGGTTGGGTGGCGTTTTCAAAAACGCTACTGATTTTTTTTATTATTATTAGGATTCATCAAAACTTCATATATCTCTCAAATAATATTGATATTAATAATTTCTAAGCAATATTGTGCATTTGTAAAAATGAATTCTCTATTTGTAACTAATTATTTTACTTGGTTTTTATGACTATCCAATTAATTGGCCACAAGATTTGATTAAGCTGCACATAAATATGATAAATCAAAGATGAATTGATGTTAGAAACATTACCTGTTAAGTAATACAAATAAAGTATTACTTTTACAAGAAAACCATCGTCTGCCTTTAGAAGACTTGAAGTCTTTTGTTATAAGTTAATTAAATCCAGTGAGACTTGAGGGATAAGAAAAAAACAAATGTTTTTTTCATTTTTTGTCCAGCACCCGAAACATTATTATTTATGAATCTCAAATCCCAAAGTTTAATATTTTGAAATCCACACTTCTGTTAACTCTTAGATCTCTCACCTCTATGTTTCATACCTGTGCTCCTCTGAGAGCAACCCACACGACTGCATCTTTAACCACCCGTCGGCGAACTTCGTCATGCCGCTACGGCTTCTCATGCGATCTAACATGCTTGCACCGTTGGCGCCGCCTTTCCGTCCAATTCTCTCATCCAAGCCACTCCAGTCGCACCCACACCCACCGGCACAATTCTATCCACAAGACTTCAATTTGAGATTATTGGAGGGTTATTCACAAGTTATTAGATATTTTGGCTATTTGCAGGTTACTATTTAAAGTTATTCATAGATTATTACTAGAGTATCGCAAGGTTATTGGGAGCTGCGTGCGGAAGTTGCGTACATCTTCCATATGCAATAATTCGCCCTTATCCACACTCCAACTCTTCCGAAAACACTTCTGTCGGCCATTTCTTTCCCTCGCTGGCCCTGACCACCAAACTAATGCATGCATAGCAATCTCTTCGATTTCCACCATCTTTGCTTCTCCGGCAAAACCAACCATGTGGTTGGAAACAACCCCTTTGAAGAAAAGCATCGAGGACATGTTAGAGATGTATGATTTTGCTGATGTGTGGGTTATTATCGGAGCAATGTACACGCGAAACTGAATGCTTTAACACATGAATGTGGATTTCGTAATATTAAAATTTGAGGTGTGACATATATAAATAATACTGTTTTCTCTTACTGTGTGTGTAAAAACCCCTTTTCTCAATCGACGAATATTATCTCTCATCTTATCAATACAAAAATCATAATAATTGACATGACGGCAATATCAAACATTTTTACTTAATATTGCTACTATCGATGAATTAATAGCTCCTTCAGAAGAAGAAAGATGAAATAATTGCTTGAAATCAAACCCATACATTAAGCAGCCGTTGGACGTTTTTCGCTTTAAGCGAAACACCACCTCTGAAGTGCAAGATCCAGACGAGCATAAGAGTTATTGCCGCCGCGGCGAAGATCTGCGCCAGCACTAATGCCGGAGTTGCAGACATTTGAAATCTCCCTCCATTTCTGTTTCTCGCCATGGCTTCGCCTCACGAAGCACCCAAAGCGACAGAATAAAAGAGAGAGAGAGAGAGAGAGAGAGAGAGAGCTAATGGCCTGCAGCGTTTCAATGCATTTCACACTGCTGAAATATATAGACTATAGAAGAAGAACGAGTGTGTCACTTTATGAATGGTGTGGATCAGGTGTGAGTCGGTCTTATTTGTGGTGATATTAGAGTAGTAGTATTAGTGTTATTGTGGTGGTATTGAATTGTAATACATCTACAATGCCATCCGAATATCACGGTCCGCCCGATGCACGTAATATTCACTCTTTTGCGTGTTTGTTTCATCTCAATAAGAAACAAATTGGTTGTAATCACTAAGGGTCCGTTTGTTAGAATAGACGTTTCGTAATAGTTAGTTTTATCCTAAAGTCAAGCATGCAGGTGTCAACCGTGAGGTTAGACCCACAGTCTACGTGTAATGTAAAAAATTCAACTGCGGTAGGAGGCATTTTTAAAAACGCGCAAACCAAACAGTTAGAAAGTGTTTTCAAAATCTCCGCCGCACTTATAAACTATCCCAAACGCACTCTAAAATTTGACATGGTATCTTAACTTTGATGCGATCCTTCTTTAAAACTTTTAACTAAAGTTTGAGATGAATGCTACATAAAACAAATTGATTCTTTGTTTTTTTCATTATCTTAAAGTAAATTTTAAACTTTTAAAATTTTAAAATTCAATCATAATAGTATTTGGTCGGACTATATGTTTTGACCCAATTTCACTCTACCTCCGCTTTCCAAATGTCGATTGGTCAAGCTTGGCTATTTGTCTTTACCATTTGTCTATGGCTTGTGAAGGAGAAGATTTTACGTAGGAGTTCAGAGGTAGCTCTATCTCCGGATTTCAATAACATTATTACAGCTATGCAAAATTTTGCAAAATTAACTCATTTCCACCCTTTCAAATTTCAATTCCCACAAACACAAGAGGGCTGGTGAACTCTTTGATGACCGATTAAATGTTGTTGCAAGCTTGTGACAGTAATCTTCGATGACCAATTAGTTGATGTTGTTGTCAGGGTGTAACAAATGTTATTAATTCGGGTAGGCAAAATGGTCAAATATCTAATTTATTTTTAAGTACCGAGCGAAAAATATACATCAAAAACAGATAAAATTTTTAAATTGCCTAAACTACATAAGAAAAAATATTAAAACTTTCCATTTATGTAGAGAAAATCCAAATTCTATAGGGGGCAATTGCCATCTTGGATGTAATCTGGGTCTGCCATTGGTTGTTGCAAGCTTACAGTTTCACACAGTAAATATTTCACAAGAAAGAGATATACATACATATCACATACTTTTTATGCGTTTACTTATATTATTATATGTTAGACGAATCACGGTGGTAGAGTAATATTTTAATGTTTCATCATTGTACGAAAATCCAAAGACACACACAGATAACTGAAAAGAAGTGGGAGAAAAAGACATGATTTTTTATGTGGAAAATATATTCCACTATAAATATCTAATTACGAAGATACACCCTTTATCTCATAATTGGGAATGAAGGGTTACAATGCTACTCCAAGTATAATGCATGCCCATGCAAAATTTACAGAACACTCCAGGAGTCTGAAGAGAGTCACGACATTTTGAGTATGGAAGTTGAAAGTATTCGTCAATGGAAGTTATCAATGGATCTTCAATACGGTGTTATTCGCTGCTTCGTATGTATGATACTTCGTAGCACAATATTCAGAAACTTTGTTACGGTGTATTCAGTGATGCATTGTTACACAACATAGTTAATTGATTGTGGCGAGCATGGGGTAACAAATGGTGTTCGACGGTAGTCTGCGAGTAGTGATCGATTGCGGTCAGTGGTTATGAAGGTCGTAAGTTATCGTCTTAAATTCATAGCAACACTTAAATTTGAAACATTTTTTTTTTCTCCCCCTCAAGTAAAGAAATGGGGTGTATTTATTGTCTTCAAGAGAGGGGTATTTTGGTCATTCAACAAATAACTTCAATAATCACTTATCAAATAACCAACGTTGATTCCCCTAAATCACAAAAAGATTTTTTTATGATTTGAGGGTCTTATTGACCTCAAAATCGAGTGATCTTGGCTTGTTGAAATCCTCTCATGGAGACACCTAATATGACTGTAGGCACGTCAAATTTGAAGTGCATTTAACCCTCCAATTAACTACCCAAATCCTCCAAATATGGTTCAATGGCATGATCTGGGCTTTATCAGGCTTGGATCGGACCAATTTTTGTATCATTGGGTTCGTCCTGTCGAGATGGTCAGTTTGACCATAATTTTGCTGAAATTGAAGCTCTAAATGATCTTTAATTTGAATCAGAATATTTTTTTATCAAAATACTACCTCGAGATTCATGTCAAATGATAAAAAAAATTTAATGATTTGTTTACCCCCATCTTTTTGAATATGGGTATTTGTATCATCAGAAAATATAAGACAATGTAAAAGTCTTATGTGATTATCTCATATCTCCAAGAAAACTTGTACATTGAATTGAAATAAGAAATCTCTGATATTTGTATTTCATGGAGCTTCAAAAATGATGAAATTAAATCCAAAATGCCAAAAAAATGGCAAAGTTAATACTTCTGAAAATGTATTAGATCGTATCATTACTAGTAGTGTTAGTAGTGGTCGGATAGTGATTGCTCAACGTTTTGAAGCATAGGCATGCATTACCGATCGCACATACACGTGTCTGCGAGCAAATATGCACAAATATGTGTTAAAGATGCAATGGGATCCAGAAACAATCATGAACAGGAGCATGGTCACAACAAAGGTGTACGGCGTGGGTGCGGGCCTGGGGGTGATAGCCTCGTTGACACTGCGAACAACAGACAACAGTGACGGTGGGTGGGCAGTGTGGCAGCGAGCAGCACTATGGCAGGCAATATTGTGGCATGGTGGAAGCACGCGGAGACATGCAAAGGCGCACGCATGGTCCGAGGGGCATGCATGGTCTGCAGTGGTCGCGCAGGCTATGACGGGTTGGGTCATGCCAGATAGTCGTCAATGGTGATTGCGCAGACCACGACAAGCTAGATTGAGCCCAAAGACGTGTGACAGCGTGGGACACCCAGTTCTCTAACTATTTGCCTACATCACATGTGTATTGCCAGAGATAAGAAGGAAAAGATATGCCTCATATAAAAACGAGGTCAATAATAGTAATAATGTTTTGTCTATACGTCTTTCTTTTGTTTGATGTAGTAAAGACTTTGATGTTGCTTTTAAATTTATTTTTATCTTTCCTTCTGAGTTGTGGTTGCTCCTCTTCTAAGAAACTCTTACCCCACTTCTGGGGTATTGTTGCCCAACATTTGAGATGCTTTCACGTAACTTTTGGGCTAGTGTTTCCCAACTTCAGAGCTGTCGTTGGCCCACTTTTAGGGTGCTATTGATGCCTTTGTCTCCATAGTAGGAGTATAGTAGCATCGAACTGCTCTAAGGCTTATGCCTTCTAAGGCTCTTTGGCATCTAAAATATGTTGAAGTTTGCAATCAAAGTTAGCTTGTGTGCTTTGTATAAAATTGATGTAAAATAGTAATTTATTAATAATAGCCATAACGGGCCGCAAAGGTGGTACTTGGTTACTACGGAGACGGTGTTCTGTTGTGAATTTTGTAGATGATATATTTGGAGACAACTTGTCATAAAAATCATATTTGAAAGACATGGTAGTAGTTGGTCATGTGGACCTTAGATGATTCCTTAAAGAGCATTGATTGGCCATAATGGTAGTAGTAGGGAGCTGCAATAATAATCATAGGTCGTAGAGGCCGAAGTTGGGAGCTACGTAAGTTGTGAGATTTGTAGACTGTAGTTGGTCACATAGGCCATAGCAGAGAGTGGTAATATCGTCCATAGTCCACAGAGGTCAGAGTTGGGAGTTCCATGAGCGATAAACTATGTAGGTCATAGTTGGTCATGTGGATCATAGTGGTGGGTTGAACAAGAGACCTTTAGGAGTTCGGAGAAAGTCACAATATCATTGGTACAACAGTTGTAAGTAGTGATTGTGGGGTGTGTTGTTACACCGTCTTCAAGAAACATCATTGCACCTTATTTATGGTGCATTGTTAATTCTGGTGCATCGTTCCTTAGGATTCTTCATTACTTTACAAGATTGGTCGTTAATCTGCACGTGCTTCATTACTCTGCAATGTACATCGCGACTTCATAAGAGGCTTTATTACAATGAGCAAGGGTTGGCCAACGATAATCGACGCCTTCCGAAAAGCGTTGTTCGATGGTGATCGACATCTGTAAGAGCGAGTGGCGTTCATTGGACATTCGGTGTAGAGCATTAACCTTATTTACTTCTCCTCCAAGCTCTGGGCTTTTTCTCATTCAAAGTCTAGGTCTCCATTCATGAAGATGGTATGACTCTCTTTATAAAGTTTTGGAGGGGCATTGCTAGAAAAAAAAAAAAAAAAAAAAAAAAAACTAGATCACTCCATCGGACGACCCAGAGAGATTTTGTGGGCATTTGAGTGTCTTGGACTTGGATTCGTCTCATCGAGATGCTCGATAAGATTATAAACTTGTCAGATTTGATATCTTTTTAACCTTCCAATTAGACACATGAAGCTTTCAAAAATAATTTACAACCTCTATCTGGGCTTATCAAACTCAGATTGGACCATCTTTGATGTTATTGTATTTGTAGCGTCAAGCCGATTAATTTGATCGTAAGTTTACAGAAATCAAAATTCGGCATGATTATTATTAGACTTTGGATATTTCTTATATATAGATAGTCGCTCTCAATGGCCGTCCAGCTGGTCCCGGTGTATTTTAACCTGGAAAAAGTTGGCTCGCTTATCGTCTTATCTGTTAACTTACTATAGAGACTATTAATATATAAAATAAATAATTAAATTTTCTTTCACTGTCGGGTCCCGATCTGGTGACAGTCTAGGTTCTACGACTTCCCCCTTCTTCCCGTTGAACATTTTTTGTTCCTTTATTCAGAAGAAAATTTTGGTGGCGTAAAATCAATGGCAATTGGGAGATGCACAACATCCTCCCAATTTTCGTTTAAACTCTTTAAAATCATACAATATTTTAAAAATTTACTCTTTAAATTTAAATAATTAATTATATTTTAATATTAAGTATATTTTAATTCAAAAATAACTTTAATAATGATTTTTAAATTTTCTTACCAAAGTAAAGAGTTTTAAACTTGGGTTCCACCACTAAAAAGGATCTAATATTGAGTCGAGTGTGTCAAGGTTAGGACTTGGTCTGGTCAAATCAGAAGTTGTTCGTGTTCAGTTCAAGCTTAAGATGAGCTTTCACATATATGTTCATATTTGGCTTGCTTAAAATTTTTAATGTTAATGATTGATAGGCACTTGATTTGTGTTTTTATTGATTGAAAAGCTAAGAATTCAAATGTATATTTGATTTACTAACAAACTAGTTAATTAAAATTAGAAATAATAATAATAAAGTGAATTAAATTTATGTGCATATTAATATTAAATTATAATCTATTGTTATTAAGTGTATCATTAAATAAGTTTTAGTTGATAAAATTTTATTTAAATAATATATCATATAAATATAAAGTATTTAACTATTGAAGAATATACGGGTTTATTTATGAATATTAGTTCGTTGGACTATGTTAAAATTTAGATCATTTAAAGTCCATGAATTTAAAAAATGTTCAAAATTTATTTATCTTCTAATTTAAACAATTATGATCGAATATTATTTAAACTGAGTTCAAGTCATTCATCAACAAGTGCATTGGTTCATTTATAACCTGTAAAAGAAGGGTTGATGAATCCATGAACTACAATAAATATTGAAATTCATATGGCTGATGAAGAGATCATTTTCATTGTATGTAGCACATTGTGCAGTGTTATTAACAAGCAAAAAATAATCATCAATTGAATGTATAGCATGCAAGGTGTGATTATTAGATGTAGGGCTGTTAATGATCCAATGTCAAGCTAAGTTGGGTTCGGATCAAAATCTGCTCGAAAAAAATTTAATCAAAAATTTTGATTCATAGCTCAGCTCATTTATTTCGGTATATCCTCTGTTCGAGCTAAAATTTGAATCACTTTTAGAGCGATTGAGGATCTTCGAGCTAAATTCATAGCCTTAATCAGATTCTCTGAAAAATCATAAACCGATCATTACTTAAGTATGATGAGAAGATCCAAAAGCAACTTCATTGATATCATTGTAGAAATAATAAATTTGATTTCTTATTATAAAGAGCCGGATGATCAACCAAAGTAAGGCGAGATGAGTGTCATGAGATTTTCATACAAATATGATGAGTGGCACCCTTATTGCTACTTATTATGGTGAAAAACTCCATAAATTATAAATTATGATATATATATTGTACAATCCAGAATTATCAGCACAACTCTCAAAGCAACCAAACGTTTAAAAAAAATGACATAATAATCGAGGTATTAAATTCAAGAGATATGATTTGAATCGGTCATCTGAAAGATCAAACAGAATAATCAAGACCACCTTCAGTGAACGTGGTCGGTGGGCCTATCTACAGTCCCAACCACCGAAGCTCCGCAAAGGTCGGTTGAATGCAACTGAGCGATCGACCACACATATCTCAACAGAACAACTTCCACGAGGCCCGACGCTTTGGTCAACCAAATCTGAACATGTCGACCGTCTGATTACTGTTATATCCGAATTTAAATTGTAATATAAATTTAGTATTAAGTCAGCATATTGATTGCATTAAGGGCGGTTTCCATAATCAATCCATCCTTTCGGTAATTGAGGGCTATTTTCATAATCACTCTCTCCCTTCTGTAATTGTACAAGAAGACATCCTATAAATAGAATGCTCAATGATGAATAAAATGCCCTCGAGTCTGAGAACTTTCTGGACTCTCTGCTGAGAATTTCCTAACGTCTTTCTTCTCTCACTCTCCTCCTTCTCTCGGCTACAACTCTAGAGGCGTGTTTTTCAAAATAACAATTCCAAATTCAACATCATGAAAGGTGGTATGGTGAGCGTGGACATGCCCCATACAAGAATTAGAGTCAATTACGAAGGAGAATCCTTGCAAAGAGAGACAGTGCCCATGGAATTTACAAGAGAGACGGTGCGTCGAGACATACAGGAAG
Source organism: Papilionanthe hookeriana x Papilionanthe teres (assembly GCA_022702705.1). Classification (NCBI taxonomy): domain Eukaryota; kingdom Viridiplantae; phylum Streptophyta; class Magnoliopsida; order Asparagales; family Orchidaceae; genus Papilionanthe; species Papilionanthe hookeriana x Papilionanthe teres. The sequence continues at coordinate 70,279,066 of CM040425.1, read as the reverse complement.
AGGTCCAAGCATTACAAGCACATATAATGGATCAATTTAAGGCTCTTCGGGCAGCCATGATCCAACAAAACTTCTGTCTGCCGCCAATGGAGGGACCCACCCTCAGATAGCTCCCCTTAATAATCCGCTAGCACCCCGCAGTTGGCCCGGTGATCAGCCAACCGAAGGACCAGGAGATTCTCAACCAGCGGCCCAAAAACGGGCAGACCGAGTGGGAAACTTGCTCTGCCAGCTATGGGTAGCGATTTCTCACGAAGAATCTTGGAAACCATACCTCCAGCGAAGCTCAAGAATCCTCACTTTGATCCTTATAAAGGGAAGTCCCCTCCTTCATCAAACAGCTCAAAGAAATTAAAAAAAAAAAAAAAAACTAAAACAGAGTGCAGGCAGGGCCCTCCACTCCTGTCAATGGAAGGTCACCTCCGCCATCGATCCCTCGCAAAGCCAACCAGATTTCCATTGCTCTATCTAACAACTTTCCTATGAGTAGGACGAGGTGGAAGTCAGTAGCCACAACAGTTGTCACTCGACAAAAGCCTGCAAACAAGCCCACTATGACATGACAGCTTGACAATGGTAAGAAGGCTCGGAGGACAGGTTCCCAAAAAAGCAAGAATAAAAGGAATCCACCCCACAAGTAATGCTACCTTTAATGCTGACTTGCTACGGTCACATGATGAGGCAGTGGCACCGAAACAATCAATCATCAATTCTCGACGCTCAGGGAACTCGACCCGACCAAGGGCATTGTGGTAAAAAGTCTACTACCAATTCTAGAATTTAGAGGACACGGGTATGCTGAATAAAAAATAAAATAATAAAATAATGATAAAATAATCGTATGTCCAAAAGTGCTTCCTAGCGGCCAGTTACAGTGGGTCGATTGGATACTTTCCCCACCTTCGTATTGCAATCTTGAGCCTCTAAAGTCGAGAAGCTCAGGTCTCCGGAGATGGTTATCTGCTCAATAACGACAAGATTGGCGAAGGAGTGAGAAGCAAATCATCCCGAGAACAAAGCCCAAGGGTGGCCCTGGCCTGTGACGACAAGATTTGCACTTAGCAAAACGAACAAACCCAGTCGAGGAAAAGGCCCAATCGACTGAACGGGGCAGGGTGCATGATGTCATAGGTCTGGTGCAAACCAATCAGTCAGCATACTTTAATTGATCACATTGTGAAACTATTGGGGAGTATGGTTCGGCCCTCAATCGACGACAAAAATTGAACAAATCCTCAAAAAATTAAGGGAAGACCGACGAAGGTGTGATATCTGAAATTCGTAATTTGCTTCGAAGGTGATCAAGACGCATGCCAGCGACAAGATTCGTGACAAGTAACAAAGGGTGCCTCGGATATAAGTCTCTCTGTAGGCAACAACCCAATCAAACGGGATTCATGAAGTATCTCAGTCGGCCGACTCATATGACGTAACCGACTTAGAAGATGAGCACTCGATCAATAGAATCACAACTAATTCAGATAAGCAAAAAAATATCAAATCTTTCTCTTATATTCAAAAAGAGTTACAAATATCTTTCTTCTATATAAAACAAAAAAAAAGTGTACATGTAGCAGGACCTTAGCGGGTGTAGCCGCCCTCCTCTTTAGAAGTGTCTTCCAACTGAAAAATTTTTACATCAGGACGCCGCACGTAGAGCTACGTGCGGCGTCCCCGATCCAGCCACACATCGCGGCGAAGGGTGTATGGGGATCCGGCCGCAGTTCAAATTTTTTTTTAAAAAAAAAAAAAAAAAATTTAACAGCCGCGATGTGCGGCTGGATCGGGGACGCCGCACGTAGCTCTACGTGCGGCGTCCTGATGTAAAAATTCTTCCTTCCAACTTGTCTGTAATTAGGGCGAAGAACTCTTCAAGGTCAAAAAATTTGGGTCGACCAGACCATTATGGATGAATCATTGGATGGTGTAATCCACCCCAAGCTTAAGTTGGTGGGCCAGGCCATCCTCATACTCCTCCTTGGAAAGGGACGAGGCGATCTTCTCCTTCAGCTCAGCAATCTCCTTCTCCAATGTCGTTAAAGTACTGATTCTTTCCTAATTAGCCTTCTTGAAATTGTCAAGCTTGAGCCTTAGAAGGTCTCGGTCATCGCGAACTCTCTTGAGATTCATCTCCAAAGAAGCATCCTTTTTCTGAGCCTCATCTAATGTTTCTTCCAACTCGATCAAGACCAGTCCCAAAAAATGGGCACTCTGCACCAACATCAACTGCCACTGATTTACATTCCGGAGGAGTTCCCGGTGGCGGAAGCTTCTTGGGGTAGGGTTGAGCTCCTCTTGCCACAGCAAGTTCAGCAAAGCCGGGGGCATGCGCCTGTTCTCATCCGTCTGCGGGTACCAGTCTAATGACCGATTCAGTAGACCAAACTGCTTGTCGAACCTAAGCCCCATCCTCTCGACGCCCTATGCATGGACTCCCATTCGAAGGCCTCCATGCTCCTCTTCAAAGGAGGGGTGTGGGATGTATATTTACTAAACCGATAAACCTTTTTCCCTAGGGGAAGGTGAGGCCTCATTGCCGAAAGACAAAGTCGACTCTCCCGACAAAGAACTGGTTGAGGCAACAGGATCGGCCCGGCTAGTTGCGGCTCTCTAGGACAAGACAATGAAAGAAGGATCCCAAACATACGAATCCAGCTGAAAGGCGACAGTCGGCGACACGCCGGTTTTTAAGGAAGATGGAGCTGCAGACGCATTTTCATCGAGAAACCCTTCAGAAACAGATGTTCTCTCGTTACCTTCCCCTGCATCAATAAAATGAGAAGCATAGTTTCGCGGAATGGCAATCGTATCTTGAATAACAATGGCGGTTTCAGACACGGAGGTAAGATATCTCGAGGCCACACTATAAGAAAGCGGGTCCTTATTTTCTACAGAATTACCTGGCCCCGGGAGATGCTGCAGCTTCTGGAGCTTGGCGGCCAGCTTCTCCTTCGCCACCATAGCTTTGATCGCCTTGTTAATATCCGAGAGGTGTTACTGTTCCTCAGTCATCTTGCCCCTCAGCACATGAGTAACCATCATCTCGGCAGTGTACTGAAGATCGAGAGATGACAACCAGTCAGCATCGCCTTGTCGATGTCCCTACTCGATGGAAAAGACTTCGGCCTATCCACCACTCGCTCCGATAAATTGGTCTGGACCCCCTAATCACCAGAACAAGAGCCAGCTAGAAACTTATTCTAATCCTTTATTATATTCTCCACTCCTAGCTTCCTTGCTCGATGAAAAACATGATGATGCCCTCCTTATCAACCTTGAATGAGAAAAAGTGCTTAAACAGGTCGATTGACCATGAAATATGCTCCCAAAGATAATAGAGCACAAAAGTCATTATTGTGGCAATGGAGTTTGGCAGCACTTGTGTTGGAATGATCTCGTACGTATCAAAAACACTTTGTAGCTCATCACACGGAGACAACCGGAGCCATACTCGAATTGGTCCCGATAGAAATCCTGATCCTTACCCAAGTCGTCTGTCACTCGTGCTAACCCAGGTATCCTCGAAGAGCGATGTCGTTATGAAGAACATACTTCATCTGCAACTATTCCACGTTGTCATCCGTCAAGATTAAAGGATCGACACTTTTGACCGAGCCAAAGAGGGTGGGGGAGTATTTGAGAGCCATCGCAGAGAGCCAAAGGAAGTCGAATAATGAAAGGAGAAGAAAAATTGAAGGCGTAGAGAAATAAACCAGAATGTGTAAAGTAAAAAAAAACAACCCTTTGCCCTATTTATAGGGCAGACATGTAAAACGAAGTGTCGCATAATGTTAAGTGTCACACTAAACATCATTTTGAACTTTTTTAAAGGCGTTTTATTACAACTAACATTATTACAAGTTCGAATAAAGTAATTTATGAACGAATCCTCCAAGGTCTCAGCCGATACATACCCCCTCTGAGTCAATCCTTGGAGAACCATCTCTCTGCCTAACCTAACCTGGTCCACCAGTTGGCCTTGCGAAGGAACTTGCTCAGATCGGTCAAATCACGAAGTACTCCGCTTCGCAGGATGGCGACCTCCGCCTATAGGGTCGCTACCTTCAAATTTGTGGCTGTCAAGTGAACTGATAACTCCTGCAAGGGATCTACGGCCGAATCTCCAACTGCTCCCTCCAAAGAACCGACCAACACCGCCAAAGTTCTAGTCCTTCTCGCCTACTGCTCCATAGATCCGAGAGAAGGCATTCGTCGCTCTGCTCGCTCTTGTTGAGAGCCGACAACGAGCAAAGGGTTGGGCGATCGTTGCCCCTCCGAAGTGACTGATTGTAGAAGTCCCACAAATTTAGCCTGCGAGAAACTCAGCAACATCCTTCAAAGGCCCACTATCTTTGCGGCCCTCGGACCTGAGTGATTCATCTGTATGGGGATAAAATCAACAAATTGTTAAAAACTAAAAACGGCCAAAGAAATCATAACGTACCCATAAATCTATCTATCGAAGAAAGGGTCTTCGAAAGCTTTTCTCTCTCTCGAGACGAGGTACCTCCGCCTCACTGTAGTTGCGGCTAAGGAGAGCCGACGGTGAGATCGATCCCACCGACAGCGAGATCGGCGTGCCCAATTTCAGTTTAAAATAATTAACTATCCCGCCGACGGCAAAATCGTTAACGCTGACGGCGAGATAGTTCAAAAGCGATTTTTGTGAGTTATTTTGCGGTTTTGGACGGTTCTAATGATCACCTCTTCGTTTAGCTTCCTTCCGCTCTATTTAGCACCTACCACAAGCAAGACTTGTTGGCCCTTAGCAATACTGTTCATATCGAGCCCAAACCTCAAAGTTTCTTGGCTAAGCTTTTTCGGTGATCGTTCCTCGGCGCCATCAGACGAGCTGACTACGCCGACCAGATTAGGTTCGGGCCTCGATCGTTTTTCTTTCTTCACAATTTTCCTCTTCTTTATAGGGTCTGGAGCTCAAAAGCCCAACTTGGCCAAAATACTGGGATCTACATCGACCTGGCACATACCATCAACCATGATGTACCTCGGCTATCTAGAAAAAACTGGTGGCTAAGGATACAATGTCATGTCTATGACTTTATTTATAGAGCACGCTAGGCACAAAACCCAAAGGGAAATAAATTATTCAATCAATTCTTAATTTTGATGCCACTCTTTGTCGTTATCATATTGACACGATCAAATAATAGAAAAACTCGGTGAATTAATATGTACACACTACTATTGTCGGCACAAATCTCAAAGAAATCGAATGGCTAAAGATAACAACACAACGATCGAGGCATCAAATTCAGTAGACATGGTCTGAACTGGTCATATGAAAGATCAAACAAACTAATTAAGTCTACCCTCGGCAAATCTAGTTGGAAGGTCTATCTACGGACCCAACCACCGAAGCTTTCTAAAGACTGGCCGAACTCAACTGGCCAACCGACCGCTCATACCTCAGCAGAAACGACTTCCACGAGAGCCGATGCGTTGGTCAACCAACCAAAACATGTCCACCGACTGATTACCGTCATCTTCGAATTCAAATTGTAATATAAAATTAGTATTAAATCAACACATTGATTCCATTAAGGGTGATTTCCACAATCACTCCCTCCTCTCAGTAATTGAGAGCTATTTCCAAAATCGCTATCTCCTTTCGATAATTGAATGCTATTTCCATAATCACTCTCTCCCTTCTCTAATTGTACAAGAAGACCTCCTACAATAGGAGGGTCGACGATGAAAGAAAGAACCTCGGGTCTAAGTGTTCTTTTCCCGGTTTCTTTGCTGAGAATTTTCTAACGTCTTTCTTTTCTCCCTACTCCTCTTTCTCTCGGCTCTAACTCCTAAGTGCAGACAAGTTTGGATATATATATATATATATATACTCTTTTAAAAATAACCGTTCATGTGTCCATATCAAATCATATTCGTAACATCATCGTAATAACAAAACTAAGAACAATTAGACAAAACTTTCTTCATTTAGAATTTTGTTGAATCGGTCTCTTAATTTGTCATCTGCCCAAAGATTAACACAAATTCTGACATTAATTCTGTTATGTTTTTTTTTCTTAATTAGGAGAAATAGTTAAAATATATGCATAACTTTTAGGTTCGTCCGAGTCAAGTTTGGTCATACGTGTCAAATTTTTTTGCTAAGTGAATCGGATCTATTGGGTCAGGCTCGTCCGAGTTGAATTTAAATATACTTAGTCCAATATTAATTTACGTGAACAGATCAAGATATTAAACCCCAATTCTGAATGTGTACAATTGTGAACATTAAATTTTTAGATAATTTGGTGCATTTTAATTTGAATGTTCCTTATATATGGAGTTCTATTTGTTGCATACTAGAAAATTTATATGGATAACACACACACACATATATAAGAATGGTCGAAAGTTATTATATGAACTCTCAACCACCCTCATGTTTCTAGTTATTCGAGTACCGCCCTCACTACAGGCAAGTCGCCAGAGGGGGATTTGAACCAGTGACCTAAGGGACTTGCAAGATTGCTCTACCAACAGTTCACGACTGGCGGCACATACACACACATAGAATAACAATATATATAGAACACTGGTGAGGCCTCATCATACAATTCATGAGAAAAATTAAAAAATAATAAATACCACTAATCAATCATGAAGAATCACAACACAAAGTCTCCCCTTCAATTATCCACTTCAATTAAAAAAACAAACTAAATAAGCTTAATTATTTAAAGGCCTTGCCTACATACCACTCAATTCCTATGTATTTACAGATCTAACACCTAAATTTTATTTTTTTACATCTATACCACCCAAATCATTCAAATCACATAAAAAACATTATTATTTTAACTTGAAAAGAACGAAATACACACTATATGTATATATAAATATATGTAAAAAATGAAATTTAGGTAGGTGTTAGATATGTAAAATCCAACAGCATTGACCAGCCCTATAAAAAATAAAAAATAAAAAATAAAAAATATTGCAATTATTGGCCTTATAATATTCTAAAAGGGCATGATTCTGGGAAGGGCGGTGGAGAGGCAGACAAACAGGCCGAAGAGAAGAATTATAAGGCCTGCAAAGTTGATAAGTCGAGACTCAGAATTTGGGCCTGGGCCACGAGCCCCTTTCTCCATTAGCCCAGTTTCCGCGGTGCAAATCGCCGTCAAAAAAATGGCCAGTCCTGCGGTTGAGTGCAGCGGAACTAGCGTCGCTCTCATCATTGGCGGCGCTCCCGGAAACCAGAAGCTGATGAACCCAAATATCCACTGCGACATGATCATCATAAAAAATATAAGTAGACATTCACATGATTTAGGGTCGTAAAATCTTGAGCAAGTTCGGGCTTGGCTCGTATTCGGTATGAAAATAAGTCGTTAAAGTTAGTTTTAAAAAAATAGTTGTATGATGTTGAATTCGAATTAGTATCAATTTTGTGCAATAAAAGACAAAGAACTACATGATTAGACGAACTGTTATGATTTAAACTTATATATAAGTAATTTTTTTTTATTATTTCAAGCTAGATCGAGCTGAATATGATCGAACAAAGGGTTATTTGTGTTCAGTTCATTTATTTAACGAACGATTTGAACAAATTTTACTTAAAGAGCCCACACAAGATATTCACAAACAACGAGCTTTTTTTACAACCAAAACATAGTACATAATTCTTATTAATTTACATATCTCACAGCTTAACTTTAATATTTACACATAGCAATCAAATATTTAGTGTTGCATAAAAAATAGCACAATTAACACTTTTTAGAAGTGACATAATTTTTCAGGTATAGATTTGAAGGACCAAAATATCATGCATGTAGATACGAGAATTTAGATATCAGATACGTAAATACATAAGAATTGTGTGATAGGTATTTAAATTTCCCAAAAATATAAATTAAATAAAAATCATAATTGTAGTATTTTTCAGCTCAGCAATTCCAAAAATAAAGTTTGGTTTAAAAAAACCTCTTTACAATTATATTTCACTTTCGAAACCGATGATTTTTTGTTGTGTTTAAAAGGAATTAACTATAATAAATTTAGTCATTGGATATATAAAATCATAGAAATTAGAAGTATATGTGACAAAAGACCTAAAGTCCTCTGAGGAAAATTTTTCTGTCCGGGACATAGTTCTACATCGAGCCCACCTCATAATGAATCCGTGGAAGTTATTGGGGGTTAAACTGCGAAGAGAAATTTTCATCATGAAGAGGGGGGAAAGAGATGGAAGAAAGAACCTGTAAGGCGAACAAACAAATGGTGGAGATGCCAAGCCACGAATGCAAGGTATACATATTTGGAATTTGGCTCTCGTTATGGAACTTAAAGGCTGCGTAAATTCCAAGTATTCCGAGTCCAAGTGCAACCAGATGGAGCAACATGTGGATGATCTTCTGCACCGTTCTACGGCTTGGAATTGTATTGTAAGCCATTATCGCTGCTCAACAACATCAAAGAAAACCAGTTTATTTCTTATTAAAAATCAAAATATTTAACTTTTAATTAACTGATATCTATATATATATTTAAAACAAGAAAATGGCAACCCTTAATGAATTGAGTTGGGGAGATGCATAAGCTAACTAATATAAAATTAAAATCATGATAATGCAAGTTGATAGAGTGACATCATGGGTTACTGTGACGTGTAGATAATATCTGATATTAAAATGATTCCAATTAACAGCAATTAATTAGTTTATTTATTTTGCTTGCTCTTGTGATGTCATATCAATAAATGTTGCTTAAAAATGTTACAAAATTTCAATGGGGAGTTCCCACCTTAAACGCAATTTGACTATTTGAGCTAGGTCTCCTAATGGACCATCTATGGAAAATGCTAAGAAATTGATGATTGAAGAAAAGGGCTAAAGTATAATTTGTGTGGAAATTGCACGGAACATAAATAAATCAAATTAATCAATAATAGAAGTTAATACCTTCTCCACTGACAATGATGAAGCCCAAAGTCATGACTAAAGGGTGTACCTGTCAACATGAAAGACCGTTAGATGAATATTCTGGGCAGGCGTGTCTAATAAATGTATATATTATTTAAAAAAGTGTATGTCAAGCTGTCGGCTGGCCATTCGCCCATACTTTATTGTCAACCGGACGTCATATTTTATTCTCATGCAAATACAGGAATTCAATGGAGAAGAATTAGCTGAGATGGAAAATTTTACATTGAAAATGAGATCAGTGTTATGGGAGTTGAGGTTAGCGCCGCCTCCGAAATGAAGTACCCAAACGATAACCAGAATGGCGGCGGTGAGGGCGAGAACATGAGCCACAGTGCCGACGTGGGAGGCCGACGCCACCATCGCCATGACCGCTAGCTCGAGATAATGAAGGACTATTTGATCCTCTATCTCTATCTCTCTGCGTTTAAAGGGGAGTAGGAAGAGTGGAATCTGATACTGCCGTTCTTAGGAAGAAGGTTTGGTATAATTATCTGTGGGAGGAAGAAGAAGGCTTTGAAGCAAAGAAAAGGATCATTTTTAGCCTCTTATTAATTGGACGAAGAAATTAGAATCAGCTGCCACCATTAGTGATCTGAAAGCGCGGTAAAACAATCTATTTTTTAGTCGGTGGAGCTGTTTGGCTGCTGTACAATAAGTGGATTTCTTCAAAATGCGAGCTGTTTTATTGACTTCTTGCTTGCTGTTCTTCTTTGATTGCTCAACTAAGATATTTTTTTAACTAAATCGTGCTTAAATGTTTGGCTATTTACATATATTTAGGTATTTTACAATTAATTTAATACCTAAACTTTCATATTTTTTAGATATTATTTTAATACCAAAAAGATTTATTAAAAAAATTAATATTAATGATGTTTTATATGAAATAATAAAAATTTGAGTGTTATGTAAGTAAATATCAAAGATTAGGGCTAGATATGTAAATAGACAAAATGTTTGGTGCGGTTTGTGTGATTTTTTTTTGAGTAGGAATTGTGTTTTATTGGCTATGCATCTAACTAGTTGGGTTTATAGCATTATAGCAACTAACATTTCCAATGCATAGCCCAATTTTTATTGTGGGTACCTTTAGCCACGAACTCGCTTGTAGAGCTAGCCTCTGAAGATTGTAAGATCCTCAGTGCCACGGGTCGAATCCCCTCCCGACTCAGCTTGTTTCAGCAGTGACTGGCGATCCTCGAATAATTATACTCATGAGGCGGTTGATGACTCGTATAATAACCTTCGACCATTCTTTTAATATATATATATATATATATATATATATATATATATATATTATGTATTTTGAAATTATATATAAATTAAAAATAAACTTTTAAGTTTTTTGAATTACATATGAATTAATTGAAAGATGAGTAGATGACATGCAATGCAAGACCTAAACAAAGAAACAATCACATGACCAATATCCTCTAAAAAGTTTTCTTCCACTTTAGCTTTTAAAACTCCACTAAGTTTGTGAATTAAATAATATGTTCAGACAGATCATATAGAGATGGAAAGCTTCTTTATGACACACTCTCTCTTTATAGTTCATTAAGAAAGGCAAACTTTGAAACCTTAAGGAATTAAAATAAGAATAAAATGTGCACATATGGTGTCTCTTTCTTAGCTTGATAGATCTTGTTTTAGCCCCAAGAATTGAAAATGTTTGGAGATGGACTATGTGGGTTATGATAAATATAAGCAAGCTAAGAACTCATGACTTGACCATCTATCTAATAATTATATCATGCACAAGCTGCGGACATCATCAAATAAATGTGCACAATATGTGGAATCTATTAATTAATGACCAATCTGATTATTTTTATTAAATGTTTATCAATTACTATCTTTATAAAAAAGAACCCCTATAATAGAAACAAATTAAAATATGAAGTGTAAATCAAATTATTAAAGCCAATATTGATCTACTTGAGAGATGGGTGGTCAAAATATAAGATTGCCTATTAACCACATTGTAAGATAAATATAAATATAAAGTCACACAAATATGAAAAAAATAAAAAATATAATAATAAAATAAAAAGCACCGACAGACTGGCTTCAAGTATAAAATTTCAATATTTGAATTCTATAATGTTGTTGATTTTGTTGATGGCCTTATAAATTGTAACGTCCTTAATTAATTTACTCTTATAGATTGATACGCTACTAAATATTTTTCATCATCCGGCACGAATCTCGGTGCAATCTTTTGAATAAGAAACATTCAAATCTTGATAAAATGACATCTAGAGCTCTGATTTTAGTAAATATATAGTCAAACTGACCGGTTCGATGAGATGAACCAAATGATATAAAAACTAGTCCAATCTGAGTCAAATCAAGATCAAATCAAGTCATTAAACCATTTTAAGAAGATTTATGAACACATTTGGAAGGTCAAACTAATGCCGACACTAGCAAGCCTATACTCGAATCGAGCGTCTCGACAAGACGAATCTAACGAGCCCAAGATCACTCAATTCCAATATCGTTAAGGTTATCAAATACTCTTTAAAAGCTGTCTGATCAAGGGAATCGCTATAGACCGTCTAATCAAAATGACTGCATTAATTGCACCTAAAATACTATAAATAGATCTCGACTCTCAAATGAGAGGGGGAGCCAAGAGTGAGAGTCTGAAATCTATAGAAGAAGAAGCAGCTTTGCATCATCGTCGACCGCTGTCGATCACCGACGATAGTTGTGAACCACCGCCGATTATCGTCGACCACCATCAACCAGACACCGTCAGTCGAAATTGTAGTCTAAAACATATAGACTCTTTCCTGTTTGTAGGACAAAGAATTTCTGTAAACGTCAATCAATAGTGGATTTACGCAATTGGGCCAGGCCCCGTGGTTTTTCCCTTTACTGATTTTCCACGTAAAAACTTCTGGAGTCACTAATTGTTTCCTTTTTATCTGTCTGCGTGCTGAATTTTCGTACAATACTAAGACAATAATCCACTACTCTACCGCCGCGAATTTCCTAACACGCATCATAGATAAACTTGAATTTCGATACGTGTGTGTATCCATCAATTGCACTTAATTAGAGTTAATTATATTATTAGATTTATGCCGTTATTATTACTTTTCTTTTTCTTTTCTTTTTTTCTGAAAAGATGAACTCAAAGAATAATACGTGCATTCGAATCGTTCACGTTATGATAGGATATTACATCAAATTCGCAGAATATTATTAAGAGAATTGATTTCTAACAAAGACCTCTAATATACCATTAATGCATATGTGTTTCTTTAGGCATATTTGATTTTATATAATCCAACTTTAGATAAAGCACCAAGACAGAAAATTTTCAATTTTGTATGTTTTAAAATTTAATTAAAGAATTAAAAAGTGGGCAGACATAGCAAAGACAAATCTATTTATGATAAGGAAATTAATACAAATCAACAAACTACGGAATGTTTAAGTACAACAATAAATTAAATTTAAAAAACCATACTCTTTTTCATATTCTCGCCGCCATATTTATATATTATTTCAAAACTCATATTCTAAATTTCCCCATTGGTCCAAATAGCCGTTATCTGCATTTCCAAAGTTATTATCGTTAGTGTCACCCTCATTTCCCTTTAAAATTCGTTTCGAAATTTCTATTCAACTTATCATCAAAGTGGCTAATGAAGCAGACATATATGGTGTTTCATTTAGTTATATCTTTCTTGATAGCTATCCACTCATTTTCATGAGCAAGATGTGGTGCATGTATACACAAATATTGGTTTTACAATAAATTTTTTTTAATTTATTGAGCCGACCTTTCAAAGCGGTTGAATTGCCCTACCGAAATGGATGAGTTGAGCATACCTGCTAATGTGACTGAATCGAGTCTATTTGTTGAAAGTATTGTATCGATTCCTTTTGTAAGGACGATCTAGCTCACTTGTGTGATGGCAGCTATTGGAGAATGTCATCAAGACTAACAAGGACTGATGCGTGCTATAACATTCGCGGAGGTAGAGTTGTGGATTATCTTTTTAGCGTTGCACGAGAATTCAACACACACGAAATAAAAAGAAAATAATGAGCATTACGTGGAAAGTCCAAAGAGGGAAAAAATCACGGGGTCTAGCCCAGCTGGAGATATCCACTATAAACTGGATATTACATGTACAGTCCCTCGTCCCACAGGCGAGAAACGTTTGAACATTCTGCGGAGTTACAATATCGATGCATGAATGAACTTGTTATAAGAAGTGAGCGGTGGTCGATGACGATCGGTGGAGACCAGCATGTGGTGTTATGGAGGTCGGCTGTGATCAATGACGGTTAGCGGCGGTCGACGATGGTCGACGATGGTCGACGACGGTCAATGATGAGCGATAACGGACGACAATGATTGATAGCGATCAACGGTGGTCGACGGTGGTCATCGGTGACAGGAGTGATGCATAGACCTCTGCTTCTTCTCAATGTTTTAAGTTTTTTCTCAAGCCTCAAGCTATCTCTCCCCTTTAATGTGAGGGGTGGTGCTCTATTTATAGTGTTCTAGATACAATTAATGCAAGAATATGAATCACTCAGATTGGATGATTTGGAGAGCATCCTTCGATCAGTCGGTGTTTCATGGATATTTGAATGTCTTAATCATGTTTGAATTGAGTGACCTTGGGCTCGTTGGATTCCTCTTGTTGAGACACTCAATTTTACTATGAACTCTTCACATTTGGCATTCGTTTGACCTTCCAATAGTGTATGGAAATATTCTAAAAGTGGTTTAATAATTTGACCTGAGCTTGATTTGATTCGGATTAGACTAATCTTTAAATCATTGGATCCGTTTAATCGAGCCGGTCAGCTTGGCTATAAGTTTGTTGAAATTGAAGATCTAGATGACTTTTAATTAAAGTATGAATGTTTCTTGCTTAAAGGACTGTCTCGAGATTCGTGTCATATCTCGTAATTCGTGTCGTTGATGAAAATTTATTGGTAGCATATCAATTGCCCCCTTATTTTCCGACGAGTCAAATTTCATCGTCTGAAAATATCAAAATCTTTTTTTTTTCTTTTTGTCGTGTATATATGTACATTTGCGTATACAGTATATTAATGTGAGAATTTATATAAGAATAATCTAAATCTCTACATGTTGAAGCAAAATAAGTGCAGCTTAGCTGGCAGGAGTTTTTTCCTTCATGCGGCAGGTTGCAGGCAACTCAAAAAATTAACTTCTTTTTACCTCGTGGGGGTCGTAGTAGTCGGGTTCAGGAATTTGAACCGTCAAATTTGATCGTATTTAGCTGAAAAAGTGGAGTTTAAGCAGATTTTGGGAGCATAAATAATGAAATTTGACCTGTTTTTTATTTTAATAAGTTGCTGCCAATTTTCTCTTTTTTTAACTGTTTTTTTTTAATAAGTTGTTGCTTTTTATTTTAGGCGAGGGAATATAAAAGGTTAAAATGCGGGAATATGGAAAGATTTTCATATTATTTTATTTGAATTGAGGAAGTCGGAAGATCATGAGATGAAAGTTGGAAGACCAACAGCTAGAAGAAGGGAGACCAAACTATAATGAAATTAAGGTGGATTTTTATTTTCTTTTATTTGAAATGAGGAAGTTGAAAGGTCATAAGGCAGAGGTCGGAAAGCCAAAAGTTAGAAGATGTAAGACCAAAACACAAATGAATTAAGGTAGATTTCATTTTTTTTAATTCAAATATTATGATTATCTCAAACCTATACATATAGGTCAAGAATGAGGGGAGGAATCACAACTGAGGAGAGGAAGAACGAGAAAATGAGGAAAAATGTGGAGAGTGGAACATTCTGCTAGCAATATTTTCCCGAAGAAGATAGTTGTCTCCGTCATGTACAGCAGACGAGTAACGAGATTTTTTTTCGTGTTGCGGCGAAGAGGAGAGTCGTCCCCGTCTTAGACACCAAGCGAGTAACGGGGTCTTCTTTCTTGTTGCAGTGAAAAAAAAAGTTGTCACCATCCTTCGTAGTAGACGAGCAATGAGATCTTTTTTCACATTGCGACGAAGAGAAAAGTCATCCCCGTCTGCGTAGTAGGCGATTAACGATATCTTTTTTCTCGTTGCAACAAAGAGGAAAGTCGCCCCCATCATGCATAACAAGCAAACAACGAAATCTTCTTTCTTATTGCGACGAAAAGGGAAGTCGTCCCTATCCTGCACAGCAAGCAAGCAACATGATCTTCTTTCTTGTTGAGACAAAGAGAAAAGTCGTCATTGTCCTGCATAGCAAGCGAGTAACTGGATCTTTTTCAGCGAAGTGGAAAATTGTCCACATCTTGTGTAGCACGCGAGCAACAAAAATTTCTTTTATGTTGCAGTCAAGATGAAAGTCATTGTTGTCCTGCATAGCAGACGATTAACATGATCTTTTTTCGTGTTGCAACTAAGAGGAAAGTCATCATGTTTTGCATAGCAGACGAGCAACAAGATCTTATTTCATGTTGTAACAAAGAGGAATGTCATCCCTGTCCAGCGTAGCAGGCAAGCAACTGGATTTCTTTAACATTGAGGCAAAGAGGAAAATCATCCCTGTGCTGCGTAACAGGTGACCAACGAGATCTTTTATCGCATTAGTGAGATGAAGAAAGTTATATTCGATCCTGCCCAAAAGGTGAGTCGAGATCTTCTTGGCTGTTGCTGATACGCATTTCGGTGGAGATGAAGAAATGCTAGAGTTTTCCCGCCGCGCTTTGAGGGGGAGAATTTCATGCTTCTATAGCGCTGATATCTATTATAGCCTTTGTACAATTTTTGTTTTCATCTATATAGTTGTTTTAATCATCTAATGTGACATTTGTAGATGTGATATGTATTTCTTTGTACGTCTTTAATGTTGCTTCTTAGGTTGTTGTGGTTTCTCAATCTTACGAAATTTTACAATTAAAGTTAACACACACACTTTATAAAATGAAGAATCGTGTACCTTTTAAGGCTCGTGTCTTTCGATGTTGTGCCCTCCCAGACTTATGCCTTATAGGAGCTTGAAATGAACTGGTATCTTTTGAGGTGCATAGTTAATCACAGAAAAATATGTTAAGAAATTCATACCTATTTTTTATGAAATTGCACTTTAAAGAAAGGTATTTTCTTTATTTTATTGCATGAATGAAGATTTATAAGTGATAAAAGCAAAAAACATGAAATAGAGCGAATTTGGATAAAAAAGGAAGAAATTCATGCAAAATGAACTAAGTCACCGACGGCGAGATCGAGCCCGCCGACGGCGAGATCAGAAGGAGAATTTTTGAAGGATTATTAACTACTTCGCCGACAGCGAGCCCGAGCCAGCCGACGGCGAGATCATGCGGTTTGGAGACCTTCTAGAAGCTCCGCCGACGGCGAGGTCGTTTCTCGCCGACGGCGAGGTCGTTTCTCGCTGACAGCGAGATTGGTCAAAATACCAGATACATTGAACCTGGACGCTTTTTGAAGAGGTGCTTAAGTACCCCTTGGACCTTTGTCTACCTCTATAAATAGAGGACGAATTTTATTCTTTTGTGTGTCATTTTGTGTGTCTATTTTTGGTGTCTATTCTAGGAGTCTTAGAGTATTATATTAGTATGCTTTTGAGTCTAAGTTAAAGTTTAGTAAGTAGTGAGTTAAGAAGTGTGATGTACTAGAAGGAAAAGTCAAAGGAACTTCAAGGAGTCTGCTTGGGGAGGAAATTGAGATAAGTATCTTTGTTTATTGTTATTAACTTTAAATGAAATCCATGCTTTATTTAATTACCTCTGCATTCCGAGTAGTTTTCTTACTTTTCTCATTATTTATGAAATTATGCGAATTGATGAAATTAAATAGAAATGCCTAAAATATTAAAATAAATTGTGATAATTTTTACTTAAAACTTAATTTACTTTTCAATCCGGCCCATCGATTTGTTAAAATATGTTGAATTATCAACTATAAGAAAGATTACATCCAATATTTAGTGAAGTCAAAAGCCTTGGAAGGAGGGTGCAAATAAATAAGAAAATATTATTTATCGGACGTAGAATTCGACATTTTAGTGTGACGTACTAAAATATTCAATTTGGTCCTATTGATCGAGAGTCGAAGTGTAGATGTTAGCCTTGAGTGAGGGGAACGTGGGAGCTCGAAGTGGCAACAGCATCCTCCCAAATTTACTACCGCATTCGCAATCAAACATAGGATTAGTCAATGTTCTTCGCACCTTGACCAAAGGGTAAAGAATAAGAATGCTCCTATTTGTCACAATACAATAAAAAAATCTATTTGAATTCATCATTCACTTAATTTTCTAAAAACAAGGAGAATGATACCTTTTTTCTGAAATCTTTAAATCAACTTTATTTTTAAGCATTAGTTTACTTTAGTTTGCTTTAATTAAATATTCTTAATTTTCGTATACTTTATTAGTAAGTAAAAACTTTTAAATTTAGCTGTTACAAATTTAATAAAACTTCCATGTGGGATCGATAACCATAACTCCACTAGAGCCATATATTACTTGATACGATACGTATACTTGCGTAGAATCCACATTATTTATTCCACCATAAAATCAATTATATATATTAAAGCGGGATCAAGTTTTTGGTGTCGTTGCTATTAACACAATTTGCAAACATAAAAAAAGTGGGTCAATAGCCTTCTGATATCTTTTATGTACATGTGCCTTTTGAGGCTCGCAGTCTTCTGAGATCTTTTATGTACTTGAGTCTTTTGAAACTTGTAGCTTTCTGAGGTCTTTTATGTACCTGTGTCTTCTAAGGCTTGTAGTCTTCTGAGGTATTTGATGTAGTTGTGTCTTCTATGACTTGTAACCTTCTGAAGTCTTTAAATGGAGACCCTATCAACCACTTGCTCTTGTGGAGTTTTTCTAGTGAGGACCCTGTCAATTAGTAGCTTCCCATCGAGACTTACCTCTTGCGCTTGTCTTCCAGGGGCATGACAGCTTCTCATTAAGTCTTGCCTCTTGGGTGTGACTTCCAGGAGTATTGTATCTTCCTATCGAGTCTTGCTTCTTGAGCTCAACTTCCCTATTGGGCTTGACTCTTAGGAGTACTATATATTCCCATCGGGTCTTGCCTCTTGGGCCCGACTTCCAGGGGTATGGTACCTTCTCATCGAGTCTTGCCACTTGGGCTCGACTTCTAGAAGTATTTTATTTTTCCATCAAGTCTCTTAGGCTCGACTTTCAAGGGCATGGTAGCTCCTCATTCAGTCTTACCTGTTGGGTTTAACTTTCAGGAGTAGTATATCTTCTCATCGAGACTTGCCTCTTGGCCTCGAATTCCAGAGGCATAGTAACTTTTCATCCAGTATTACCTCTTGGGTTTGACTTTTAAGAGTATTATATCATCTCAGTGAGTCTTACTTATTAGGCTCGACTTCTAGGGGCATGGTAGCTTCTCATTAAGTATTGCCTATTGGGCTTGACTTTCAAGAGTATCGTATCTTCTCGTCAATTCTTGCCTTTTGGGTTCGACTTCGAAGAGCATGAATGAATACTTTATCTACCTCTTTCCCTCAAGCAGTCTTTCTACACAAGAATCTTTTATGAGAAAAGAAGAAAATTCCACTGAAATGACAGTTTAAAGCAATATGAAAATAAAATTAGGAGTTTATAAGCCAATCTTTTACTCAAATAAGATAATTTGGAGTTGTAATTCACATTCAATAACTCCAATGTTTCTCTTTTGGTTCCCCTCACCTTATTCATGTAAGTAGGACTCATGTGACCTTGGTGTATCGGTCGTTCAATTTCTTCCTTTAATTGAATATATTTTTCTATCAAATGTTCTTTTGCATGGTGGAAATGATAATATTGAGACCGATCTCCACCAACTAATTTCTTAACAACCTTGTCAAATTGATGGTCTTTTCATCCTTGATGACCATTAAGATGTTGACATGTGACATGTTGAGTGGCGTGTATTCTTTTTTTTATTATGGCTCATGATCCCCCTATGATCCAAACCTTTTTCGCTGTGAGATTTGATCAGTATCCCCAGCATTATTCTTGCACTTGCCCCTACATTGCTGAAATTGTTCCTCGTGTGCAATAATGGCTCATCAAAGATTTGAGCTTTGACGTGATATATGAGATCTGTGTAAGAGCACATCATCTTCAGCATAAGTGATGAATAGAGCGGTCGTAGGTACAGCTCTTCAAGAAAGACTCCTCTCAGCATCTAATTCCACATATGAAATCGGCACGCTTCGGTGGAGAGCCTGCAAAAGTATTCTTTGAGGGATTCCCTCTCGTCCTGCAAACTCTCGAAAAGTGAGATGAATCTTTGATGATCCTTCTATTTGTTATGAATTACTCTACGAATAATCTAACAAACTCGTTGAAGGTGTTGATGATGCCACCTGGGAGTAGAACCATGTGCGAGCTTGACCCTTAAGAGTCGTCGAGAACACTTGACAGAGAAGTGCATCAGAAGTACAGTGAATGTGCATGATGGTTTGATAGTGGTCGACGTGCTTGTTTGGATATGTTACCGTTCATAAGCATCAATGTTTAGGAGTTTGAAACCTGTTGGGATAGAGCGACAAAGAACCACGTTAGCCAAAGGAGAGGATTCTTGGAATTTGTGGCGAACAAAAGAGGTGGTCCCTTTTATCCAAAGTGAACTCTTCCCCGACCATGCGTCGTAGCTCATCTCAAATGATATCAGTAGAAGCAACAATAACGCAGTGCGGTGTGAGGTGAGTTGCATGAGACAGATGAGTTGAACTTGTAATATCAAGAATATCAATGTCTCGTCTCAACAAAGAAATGTTTTCATCATTAGAAGATAACTCGATTAGTGGGATAAATTCTATTAGGTTGCAGTTGTCGCTCAACACATAGAGATAAAGGATCTCACGTTGAGACTCCTCCATCCTTCGCATTCATCCTTTTATTAAAGGAACTAAAATGTCTTCGTTGGCAGGATAACGTCTTTCAAGGCAAGAAGATGAAGAAGCATGTCGCCCCTGGCTTTGTGTCTGTTTCCTTGAACCATGAGTGTTGAAGCAGGATGCTCCATTGCATGAATATTGTGTATGGTGGCCATGTATTAAGCCACGTAAGTACTTAAGTGGTGGGAGTCAAATGTTACCACAAACAGCGCCAAACAAATGTGTGCTAAAACATTCATGACGGTAGAGTTAAGGATTATCTTCTTAGTGTTGTACAAGAATTTAGCGCACTCAGATAAAAGAAAACAACCAGTAGTGGCATCAAAAGTTTTTATATGGAAAACCCGAAAAAAGGAAAAAAACCACGGGGCCTAGCCCGGCTGAAGATCTCCACTATAAACTGTATATTACATGTACAGTCCCCCATCCCACAGGCGGGAAAAGGATGAACACTCTTCAGAGTTACAATGTCGGTGCATGAATGAACTTATTGTAAGAAGTGGGAGGAGGCTGATGGTTATCAGTGGAGGCCGAAAGGTGGTGGTCATGGTGGTCATTATTGGTCGGTGGTGGTCAACGGCAGTTGGCGGTGGTTAACAACAGTTGGTAGTGAGTGACGGTGGTTGGTGGTGATTGATGTCGATCAATGGTGGTCATCAGCGGCTGGAGTGATGTTGGACTTCAGCTTTATCTCAAAGTTTTAAGTTTTTTCTGAAGCCTCAAACTCCCTCTCCCCTCATGAGAGGGGTGGGCTCTATTTATAGTGTTATGGGTGAAATTAATGCAAGAATATGAACCACTCTGATTAGATGGTCCTGCGAGTTTCTTTCAATGAAATGGTGTTTGATGGATACTCGGATGCCTTAATCATATCAGAAGTGAGTTATCTTGGGCTTATTTAATTCTTATTTTTGAGACATTCGATTCAACAATGAGCTCGTCGGATTTGACATCCGCTTGACCTTCTGACCAACAAATTTATATTATGATATATTAATTTGATTGCAACGAAGCCAAAAACTTAACCCCGCTATATTATATGTATAGAATTGTAATTGTTTATGTTGCGGATGCTACGCAAGTATACGTATCGTATCAAGTAATACAGGGCTCTAGTGGAGTCCTCGGTTATCGATCCCACGAGGAAAGAGAAAATTAAATAACACCTAATTTTAAAATAATAATAATAATAATAATAATAATATACGAAAATTTGGAATTCTGAATTTAAGCGCAATAAAGTAAACTATGTATTTTAATTAGATAAATTAACTAAGAAGAAAATTAATATGAATTGCAAGTGCAGGAAATAAAACTAATTGCTAAATAAGTCTTAACTATTCAGAAAACGTATCTTTCCCCTTGTTTAGAAATTTAAATGATTGATGAATTTAAATAGTATAATGATAAGGTATTGTGACAAATAGGAGCATTCCTATTCTTTACCCTTTAGTCCAGTGTAAAGAATATCGACTAATCCTATGTTCGATTACCGAATCGCGGCTAGTTCGGAGGATACCGACCGCCACTTCGGAGCTCCCACGTTCCCTCGCCCGAGGGCTAACATCTACACTTCAGCTCTCAAACAATAGGACCGAATTGAATATTTTAGTCCGTCACACTAAAATGCTCAATTCTACGCCCAGATGATATTATTTCCCTATTTATTTGCACCCTCCTTCCAAGGCTTTTGAATTCCCGAATATCATATGTAATTTTTACTATAGTTGATAATCAACATATTTTAACAAATCAAATGGCCAGTTGAAAAGTAAATTAAGTTTTAAGTAAAAATTATCACAATTTATTAATATATAAAAGTATCTTTATTTTAATTTCATCAAGTCACTTAATTTCATAAACAAGGAGAAAGACTAAATAAACTACTCGTAATGCATGGAAACTAAACTAAGCATGGATTTCATTTAAAGTTAAAAACAATAAATACAAATACTTATCTTAATTTATCCCTAAGCAGACTCTCGAAGTTCCTTTCGACTCTTCCTTCCAAAGACAAAGAAACTCACTAAAAACTCACTAACTCACTCAAGAACTCTCTAAGACACACACTAAGACACAAAACTGCACTCTAAAGACACTTAGAACACACAAAAATAACACTTAGAACACAAAAGATTGGACACTAAAGACTTAATTTCGGCTTCTATATATAGAGGTGAGCAAAGGACCAAGAGGTGTGTAAGCATCCCTTCAAAAGTGTCCGTGTTCAATGTATCCGCACCATTTGAACTAGCTCGCCGTCGGCGACGAACTACCTCGTCATTGCTCGGCGAGGCTTCTGAAGATCTTCAAACTGCTCTAGCTCGTCGTCACGGGCTTCGAGCGCATTGTCGATGAGACAGCTTATAAATTCTTCGAATTTTCTTCTCGTAACCTCGCAGTCGGCGGTCTCGATCTCATTGCTGGCGGCTCAAGACAAATTGCATGATTTTGCTCCAAATTCGCTCTTTTTTATGATTTTTGCTTTTATCACTTAAATTTTTCATTCCCGCAATAAAATAAAGAAAATTCCTTCTTTAAAGTGTAATTTCATCAAAAATAGTATGAATTTCTTAATAAATTTTTCAGACGATCAAAATCCCCCAAACTTACTTATTACTCGTCCTCAAGTAATTTTAGTACTACATAAAAATAATGAGTTTTATAATAAGATTTTTCAATTTAAATAACTATGAATTAGATTAATTAATATCATAATAAAGTTAAACAAAAATAATTCATGTAATTTAATTAATCTTATAGAAATAAATTATTTAGTCATCGTGTCTAAGATTTCTAAACTTTACTATTCATTTCGTGAACGACTATATTTAAAAGAATAACTACTTAAGATATTCATACGATAAGAAATTCAAGAAAATACTATTAGGTAAAATTCTAATCCATAAACATAAGTTTGGAAATATCTAAGTTTTTCCCTTTAGGTTAAATCAAATGAAGTCAATTTTTGATAAGGCATCTCCTCAAGCTTCTCCTCATTTTTTTTTTCTTTTTCTTTTTTTTCTTTTTTCTTTTTTTTCTAATGAGGATTATCGTATCCTGGAGAGCATGTTAATAATTTTGAACTTCATTTTCATCTTCCTAAATTTGAAACTTAGGAATATTTCTTAGCTTATATATACTTCATAGTTTTTACTTCATCGATTTTCAATCTTTTCTTTTTCAGCTGAATACTTAAGAATTTTAATTTTAGAATATAGTTTTCCTTACTAAAAATAAGTTTACTATATTCTTATTCCCTTTAACCAAATATTTTATTCTATTTAATTAATTAAAGTACTAGAAATATTTCATTTAACCTTTTATAATAATTAAATAAAATAATTCATATTAAATCATATTGAAAAATTTGCTATAAAAATCATTTTTATTATAATTTGAAAATAGAAATTGAGAACAAGTTAATAACTAAATTTGTATTTTACTCTTCCCCCAAACTTAAATTTTTATATCTATTCTAAATAATGAATAAGAAGGAAAGTAAATAAATCATACCTTTGAAGTTTAGATATTTCTTTTTCTTTGAAATTTTTGCGAGCTTTTTCATTTTTCATCGAACCCGTACCGTTAGTATTCTCCATATATATATAACAATTTAAAGAAAATGCAAGGATAAAACCTAAGATAAGTATTAAACACAACAATTAAAATAACTCTACACTACACATATGAATTACTAACATATTAAAAACAATTGAACTAACAGATTAACAATTTTAAAAACTTAAAACAATACAAAATAAAATAAAAACATATTAAAAAAACTAACATCCTAATTAACATAAAAACAAATGCAATTAACTAACACAAAAACAAAAACTAACTACTATAACAATCCAAGCAAATTAATCTAACTAACATCCATTGTCTCAAAATAAAGTACTGAATATTACAAATATATACAAATTCTCAAAATAACTTACATCAAACAAATAAAATACATAAAGTCCTAATCTTCAAGCATCAAAGTCCCAAACTATATCATCCCCTCCTTGATCCAGTAAGCCGCCGAGAAGACCGAGCGAGGTGATACCGAGTGTACCCGGGCATTCCGGAAAGACAACATCTAAATCTCCACTCCTATAACGACGTTCAGCCTTCATAATATGCAATCTCGTATTCCGAATGTCGTTGGAGGTATTCACTATCATAATCATGTCTCCTCTCCAGCATTATCAATCCTTTCGATCAAAATGATCAAACCTTCTCCCCATGGTCTCTCCAAACCGCTCAAAACTCCTCCTATGCAGAGTCAATTCATTCATCGGATCTTGCAAGGTAGGGGTGGTAGGCTCGTGAGGTCCATAGCTAAGTAGAGGGTATATCTCTACTCGATCGAGTAAAATAACTTCTTACTCCTACTCTCCACCCTTCATGGGACTCATACTTCTTAATGTTAGCGAACTGTAAGTGGTTTCATAGGTTCCACCCATTCTTCATCATCTCTAGCCACAACTCCGGAGAGTTGGCGAGTGCAAAAATCAATCCAGGTGGCCCAATCCAGCTCCACTCTCATTTCGAGGAGTGGCCGAATGTTCGATAAATAACTCTCCCGATGTTGATGCTTTTGTTATTCCGAATGCAGAATTCGGAACTGCTTCTATCTCGTGTTACCTCACTATGGTGATATGTGGGTACAGTAGTAGAACAAATGAAGTAATGCCGTGCTTTGAGATCGCATTTAATTTGGAAAGAGAAAAATTCACTCTTTCCTCGTCGCTTAATTTTCCATACTCCGGTCCCATCGACGAGAAAGTTAATGACTTCCTCCAGTGGTCCTTCCATCGTTCCAAAAGTTTCATACTCGCTAAAGTGCGAGTCATGAACTTCATAGAATGCGTTAATTCTCGCGACGATTGAAATCTACAAAAACCCTCGTACCTTTACTAGTGCATCTTCGCCGGCAATCAAATCGGCATAAAATTCTTTCACCACTTCTATAATCGCTCTATACCGAACATAACGTAAATTTTCCTACCTCGTTCCTTTATAATCCGCTCTACTTCTCCTCCCGGATTTTTGAATACCCGATCCGCAATGCACTTTCTTCCTCGTATATTTTCAAAATATTTTGCTCGTGCTCGTGCATCGATGAATCGGTTTTCGTCGAACTCTACTCGACGTTTTTGTTGTGGAGCCATTCGATCGATCTCGTGAAAATCATAAAAATTTTCACTAAACTTAATAATAATACTAAGAAGGCTTCCTACAACATTTGTAAGCAAATTAAATCAAATTCCATGGATTTCCACCGAATATTTCTTCCACATTTCGATTTTTCCCAAAATTTGCAATGTGGTGAAAATACATGGTGAAAATCAAAAATTTTTGCATAGAGTGAAGCTCTTACCAAGAGAAGATGAAATCCGGTGTTTTTGAGTGATGAAATCGCTTCAAATCCAAGATCTCTCAAGCCCTAGGTCGGTTTTGTGAAAATTGTAGGTCGGGGATGATGAATAGTGTTTTTGATGTGTCAAATATATGTTTTTTCCGACCCGAGATTTTCTCGCCGTCGGCGAGCTAATATTTTTCGTAACCAAAACTCTCGGGAAAAATCCGCCGTCGGCGAGAAATTCTTCGTTGTCGCCAAGATCGATCTCGCCGTCGGCGGGATTTTTCTCGCCGTCGGTGAGATTCCAAAAATTTTAAATTTCGAAATTCATCACTCATTTTCGTCCTTGATTTGTCTTATATTATATTTCCGATCACATCATTTATTAATTTAATATGAAGATTAGCTACTTATACACAAACAAATTCACACAACACAACAAATTAACTTTTAATATTGAAATCCATGGGATGTACAAACTAATATAATTTTTAGACTCTATAATCAAACTTCAAACTTCAATCTTTACTATTAATCAGCATCGCAAACTAAACCACGACACACTAAATGTTGATACAAAACTATGACGCATATCTCAATTAAGTTTGAGATATTCAAATCATCACTCCACACATAATAAAAATCTAAATCAAATCAAATAACATAAACATAAACATACTATGGAAATCTTTACTACTACTCTTCAATGTCAGAATCTTCATCTTCTCTGATATTCCCGATATGACGATGATGCACAAATAAGTTATAGAAAGGCATGAAGGGAAATTCCGAAGTAGATTCTTCAGTGATCCAACCCTTCTGTCTCAGTAAATAAAGAAAGCTAGCTTCCAAGTGTCCAGAATGATCGAAGTGTTCCTTCATCCTCCAGTCAATGTGATCAAATAAATCGGATATATTGTCGATTAATTCTCTCACATTCTGTAGTTCTTTCTTCATGTCATTAATTTTCTTCATAAGTAACTCGTTTTATCCGAAATAGCCTTGCTATAGGATGATTCCGTGAAGCTCTATCGCAGATAAATGTAATGTCTTCATTATTGTCCAAAGTAGGGAACATATCCGTAGGATCAAGCGGCTTCCAAGGTAACGGAACCTTTTCCCAAGCTTCATAAGAAACCTGGTACTGACTGCATAATGCAAAAATAGTAGATGGGTGTCCTAGTCCGTGAACTGACCCATGCACAATTAAACCCAATGCAAACTTAATAATTATCGATCACACATCAATAGGCAATCCAATTTGAATACAATAATTCAATATAGTGCATTCTTTCGAAACCTTGTTTACCCTCATAGTAGGTAACAATTTAGATGAGATGAAAAAGTGCCAGTGCTTCGAGACAGGATTCAAAAGTGATGCAGAGAAACTAACATACTCGTCTTCACGCATTTCCCAATCTTTCGTTTCATCAGTCAGATATCGAAATATCTCATTCATATTATACCGAGAAGGCACAAAATTTGAATAGTGACATACCAGGGTGTTTTCTATAGAGAATAACTCATTTACTCTTGATGGAGTAAACGTCACCCATCTTCCTCGACGTAGATATTCCCATTGTCGATCGCATGTAAGTTAGAGTAGAACTCTTTCACAACCGGAATAACAACGACAGACGTAGTGTAACGTAATACCTCCCAAGTGCAGCCGCGCGATCATTTCTTCTATCTTCGTAGTGGAATTCTCTAATCCTCGATCGACAAATCCCCGTTCCTTGATAACTCTTTTCTTTACCAAAACCTTGTCAAGATCCGCCGCGCTTCCGCACTCACAAATTTCCTCCGGTTAAACACTCCGCATTTAGAAGAATCTAAGAATTTGGAGGCCATTATGGTGAATGGAATGAATTCTAGTGAAGAAGGCGGACTTAGAATGGTTTAAGAATGGTTTTTCACTAAGGATTTGGTGTTGAAACCGTCCAAATTGGCATTTAAAGTATATATAACTCATTTTTATAACTTCCTCGCCGTCGGCGGAGGTTTCTCGCCGTCGGCGACTCGGCTTATAAAACCGCCTTTCAGTGTTCCCGCCGGTCGGCGGGCTCGTTTTCGCCGTCGGCCGAGCTTATAAATAAACCGAATTTAATTTAGGCGCGAACCTCGCCGTCGGCGAGTATCGACCTCGCCGTCGGCGAGATTTCAAAATAATGTCCAATTTCGCTCTAAATCGAATAATTTCTTTTCTCATCATAATGGTTCGAATATGTGATGATTCTTAATAATAATCGAGTAGTAAAGTTTCAATAATATAAACTAATTATTAAGATACAATAAAAATAGATAACTAATACGGGTTGCCTCCCATAAAGCGCTTGGTTTAACGTCGTCACCCGACCTAATTTCAATTATTAATCGAGTCGACTAAGCATTAAAACCTCTTTATAGTTATGTCTTATACCTTCGAAATATGGTTTTAATCTATGTCCATTAACTTTAAATTTATGTCCAGTTTTTGGATCTTCGATCTCTATAGTTCCGTATGAAAATATTTGAGTTATGGTGAAAGGTCCTAACCATCGAGACTTCAATTTTCCACGAAATAATTTCAATCTAGTATTATATAGCAAAACTTCCAAATTCCGGTTCAAAATTTCTCCGATTAATCTTCCGATCATGCCATAATTTCATCTTTTCTTTATAAATCCGATCATTATCATATGATTCATTTCTTAATTCTTCCAATTCATTTAATTGCAAGCAATCTTTTCTCACCAGCTTCCTTCATATTATAATTAAATTCTTTAATCGCCCAATATGCTTTATGTTCTAATTCAACTGATAAGTGGCATGTTTTTCCATATATAAGCATGTAAGCAGTCCTATAAGCCCATAATGCAGTGTCTAATCTAATAGACCAATCTAACCTATTTGGGTTTACAGATTTTTCTAAAATACGTTTAATCTCACGATTGGATACTTCACTAATCCGCTAGTCTCGTGGATGATAAGCAATGGATATCTTATGAGTAATATTGTATTTTTCTACTAGTTTGTGAATGTATTTATTTCTAAAATGAGTTCCTCCGTCGCTGATAATCACTCTCGGCATTCCAAATCTAGTAAAAATATTTTTCATCGAAATTTTCGCAATACTCTTAAGCATCACACCTAGGTAAAGCTTGTGCCTCAATCCATTTGGAAACATAATCAATGACTTACTAATATATATGAGTTTCCAAACGAAGGAATAAAATGTCCCATAAAATCTAATCCCCAAACATCAAAAATTTCAACTTCTAATATAAAATTTAGAGGCATTTCGTTTCTTCTAGATTTATTTCCTACTCTTTGACATTTATCGCAAGTTTTAATATATCTGTATACATCTCTAAATAGAGTAGGCCAAGAAAATCCAGTATCGTAGAATCTTATAAGCAGCTTTATCGATCCCAAAATGTCCTCCAAAATCGAATCATGACATTTTCGAATAATTGGTTCAGCTTTCTTCATAAGGTACACATCTTCTAATAATTAAATCCTTACGTTGCTTATATAAATATGGTTCATCCCAAAAATAGGTTTTCGTATCATGGATGAATTTTTTCTCGTTGTTGCAAAGTTAGCATAGGTGGTAAAATATTACTAACTATATAGTTTACTATATCAAGATACCATGGTATTTTCCACTCATTGATATTATATAGTTGTTCATCAGAAAACTATTTATAATTTCATTTTCAATATCGTATAATTCATGATTTTCTAATCTCGATAAATGATCCGCAATTCGATTATTAGTTCCTTTCTTATTAATGATCCGAAAATCGAATTCTTGCATTAATAAGCATTCATCTAATTAATCTTGGTTCGAATCTTTTTTTGCATTAAATATTTGATAGCAGAATGATCGCATGCACGATACATTTTGTTCCAATCGTATAAGGTCTAAATTTATTAAAACCATATACTACCGCTAATAATTCTCTTCTCAGAATCGTATAATTTATTTCAAAGATCATTTAGAGTTTTACTAAAGATAAGATATAACTTTAAAAATCTTTTCATATCTTCGCCCAAGAATCGCTCCTACAAGATAATCAATAAGCATCACACATAAGCTCAAATGGTTTCTCCCAGCTAGGTGAAACTATTATAGATGCCGTAATTAATTTTTCTTTTAAGAGTTCAAAAGCATTCGTACATTCGATCATGAATTCAAATTTCTCGTCCTTTTCGAGAAGTTGGCATAGAGGTTTAGTAATTTTTGAAAAATCTTTTATATAGCGTCTGTAGAATCCAAAGATGTCCAAGAAAACTTCTTACCCCTTTTACCGTAGTTGGAGGTGGTAATTTAGCTATAACTTGAATTTTTGCAGGGTCTACTTCCATGCCTTTGCAACCATAAATTGACATTTCTCCCAATTTAGAACTAAATTTATTTTCTCACATACTTCTAATACTTTTTCAAGATGAGTTAAGCATGTGTCAAATGATATTCCAAATACAGAGAAATCATCCATAAATACTTATATTCCATTGTCAATTAACTTACTAAATATGGACATCATACATCTCCTGAATGTCATGCGTGCATTACATAATCCAAAAGACATTCTTCAAAAAGCAAGAGTTCCATAAGGACTAGTAAATATAGTTTTCTCGATCCTCGTGAGCAATTTGTATTCGATGATATCCGTGTATCCATCTAGAAAACAAAATACTTATGTCCCGCTAATCTATCTAACATCC
Organism: Papilionanthe hookeriana x Papilionanthe teres; assembly: GCA_022702705.1. Lineage (NCBI taxonomy): Eukaryota > Viridiplantae > Streptophyta > Magnoliopsida > Asparagales > Orchidaceae > Papilionanthe > Papilionanthe hookeriana x Papilionanthe teres. Next base: position 70,249,151 of record CM040425.1, on the reverse strand, counting down.
GGTCTAGAAATGGTAAAGGGAAGTGATCTTTCCCTGTGGCGGTATTTAATTTCCTATAATCAATACATATACGCCAACCAAGCAACTTGTCTTATAGGAATAAGATCGTTATTTTCATCGACAAAGTGACTCGTCACTCCTCCCTTCTTAGAACACAGCGAATCGGGCTTACCCAAGCATCGTCGTAAATAAGATATATAATACCATTATCTAACCATTTTAAATTTTCTTTCTTAACTACTTCTTTCATTATCGGGTTTAATCTCCTTCGGGAATCTGCTTTAGGTTTATGTTCATCATCTAAAATAATTCTATGCATACAGTATCGAAGGACTAATTCCTTTAATATATGCTAAAGTCCAACCAAAAGTTTTCTTATATTTTTTTAAAGTTTCTAAAAGTTTTTGTTCTCGAGATTCATTTAATGCGTATGAAATAATAACTGGTAAAGTTGAAGAATTACCTAAATAAGCATATTTCAAATGATCATGTAATATTTTTAGCTCAAGTTCGTGAGGTTTAATAATTGATGGAATTATATTCTCGTCGTTGTTTTCGCATTATCCAAAAATTCAAATTTTTCCCGAATATAATCTAGTTCTTCATTATTATCTTCAATTAATTCAATGTTTTCTTTTTCTAAATTATCTTCGTAATATTCCTTAAAATGTTCGCGTTTTAATTGTTCAAGTATTTCCATCCGAAAACATTCATCATCTTTTTCTAATAGCAGGATATTTCATCGATTTCGCAATATTAAAGATAACTTTTCGTCATTTACTCTCATAGTTAATTCTCCTTTCGAACATCAATCATAGCTTTTCCAAGTAGCTAAAAATGGTATTCCTAAAATGATAGGAATTTCTTTATCTTCCTCCATATCTAAAACAATAAAATCTACCTGGAAGATAAATTTATCCACCTTTACTAACACATCTTCAATAACTTCCTTAGGATATGTAATCGAACGATCACTAATCGAAGTGTTACCGAAGTAGGTGTAATTTTTCCTAATCCTAATCTCTTAAAAATCGATAGAGGCATTAGATTGATGCTTCGCTCCTAAGTCACACAAAGCTTTTCCATAAAATTTTTCTCCTATAACATAGCAGGTATAGTGAAACTACCAGATCTTTCAATTTTTCAGTAGCTTCTTCTGAATAATAACGACTACACTCTTCACTAAGTGCGACCGTTTCATTATCGTTGAATTTTCTTTTCTTATTTAGAATATCTTTCATAAATTTTACATAATTCGACATCCGATCTAAAGCTTCGACAAAAGGTATATTGATTGTTAATTTCTTTAGTATTTCAAGGAATTTAGCAAATTGTTTATCTTTTTTATGTCGAGCTACTGTTGAGGAAATGGTGATGAGGTGTTTCAACAGTAAATTTTCATAGTATTAAAGGATGTTCCAAGTTCGAATCTTGTTGAATTGTTTCCTTTTCAATTTCCACTTCCTCATTTTCGCTTTTAAGTTCTTTTTGAATTTGAGGTTCTAGTTCTTTTCCACTCCTTAGTTAGTATTGCTTTAATTTGTTCTTTTCCTTGATCTTTAGGATTTATTTCCACATTACTAGGAAAAGTTCCAGTGTATTCTATTATTTAGTGCAGATAGTAATATGTCCAAGTTGAGTTTCGATATTTTTAATCGATGTTCCTCGAATTTGTAATCGATTTCCTTGAATTTGTAGTCGATTTCCTTAATTTTGTAGTTGATGACCCATATTCAAAATTAATTCATCCATAGATAATTTCTTATCTTTGAATTATGGGTTATTGTTATTAAATCCAGTGGGTAATTAGGTTTATAGTTTGGATTTGCTTGATTAGGTTGATTCATCCATTGTTGATTAGATGTGTTATTCCAATTAAAATTTGGATGAGTTTTCCAACCAGGATTATAATAGTTCGAATAAGGGTTATTAGTTCTATTATTAATAAGCATTTAAAGTTTCATAATTAGATTGAGATTCTATGATTTGTCCAGTATGAGTTTTCTTTTAAAGTAGGAGAGTAGTTCATTCCAAAATGATCTAATTTCTGTAGATATAGCAGCAATTCGAGAAGCTAACATAGATATTGCATCGTTTTCATGAATGTCGGCTATTTTTTTCGGATTTACTCTATCCGTGCAGCTATTGGAAATTATTTGTTGTCATTTCTTCGATTAGTGCATAAGCTTCATCAAATGGTTTAGACATTAATGAATCTCCAAGAAGCAAGATCGATGATCGATCTTAAAGATCCCACTAATCCATTATAAAAGGTTTGAATAATCGACCAACTGCAACGCGCGATGTGGGCATTTCCTAAGAAGTTCCTTAAATCTCTCCCAAGATTCATATATTGATTCTCCATCTATCTCGACAAAAAGAAGTTATATCATTTCTAAACTTAGCAAGCTTTTAGATGGTGGAAAATATTCGGATAGAAATTTTTGTGATAATTCTCCCCAAGTTTTAATAGATCCAAGTGCTAATGAATTCAACCACATTTTAGCCTTATCCCTTAATGAAAAAGGAAAAAGTCTAAGTCTTATAAAGATCGTCGCATACTCCTCGATATTTAAAAGTAAGCACAATGTTCTAGAAAACTAGCAAGATGTAAGTTAGGATCTTCAGTAGTGAACCACTAAATTGATTGTTTTGTACCATTTGGATAATCGTTGCGTTTAAGTTCAAATGAATTAAGCAACCTACATCGTGGTTTTGAATAGCTTAAATGAATTTCATCCGATGTAGTGGTTGGCATAATCTCTTAATGATCTTTGTTGGTTCATATTTTGAATTTCGTAAATATTCGCCATTTCGTGTTAAATTTATTATTTGTTTCTTCTGTTTTCTAATTCTTTTAATTGTACGCTCTAATTCGAATCGTAAGGTATTAAATTTTCGTTTCCAAATTTGCGCATACAATTTTAGAATAGATATTAATTTATTTATTATGATTATTTTAAAATAGTTCGTTACTCTAAGTAAATTTTTCTTACTTTCACTAGCAACTGGCGCCTAAAACTCGACCCACAAATTTATATTATGATATATTAATTTGATCGCAACGAAGCCAAAAACTTAACCCCGCTATATTATATGTATAGAATTGTAATTGTTTATGTCGTGGATGCTACGCAAGTATACGTATCGTATCAAGTAATACAGGCTCTAGTGGAGTCCTCGTTATCGATCCCACATGGAAAGAGAAAATTAAATAACACCTAATTTTAAAATAATAATAATAATAATAATAATAATAATATAAGAAAATTTGGAATTCGAATTTAAGCGCAATACAAGTAAACTAAGTATTTTAATTAGATAAATTAACTAAGAAGAAAATTAATACAAATTGCAAGTGCATGAAATAAAACTAATCGCTAAATAAGTCTTAACTATTCGAAAAAGTATCTTTCCACTCGTTTAGAAATTTAAATGATCGATTAATTTAAATAGATAATGTTAAGGTATTATGACAAATATGAACATTCCTATTCTTTACCCTTTGTCCAGTGTAAAAAATATCGACTAATCCTATGCTTGATCATCGAATCACGTGCTAGTCTGAGGATACCGACTACCACTTCGTAGCTCCCACGTTCCCTCGCCCGAGGGCTAACATCTACACTTCAGCTCTCAAACAATAGGACCGAATCGAATATTTTAGTCCGTCACACTAAAATGCTCAATTCTACGACCAAGTGATATTATTTCCCTATTTATTCGCACCCTCCTTCCAAAGCTTTTGAATTCCCGAATATCATGTAATTTTTACTATAGTTGATAATCAACATATTTTAACAAATCAAATAACCATTTGAAAAGTAAATTAAGTTTTAAGTAAAAATTATCACAATTTATTAATATATAAAAGTATCTTTATTTTAATTTCATCAAGTCACTTAATTTCATAAACAAGTGAGAAAGACTAAATAAACTACTCGTAATGCATGGAAACTAAACTAAGCATGGATTTCATTTAAAGTTAAAAACAATAAATACAAATACTTATCTTAATTTATCCCCAAGCAGTACTCCTCGTAGCTCTTTTCGACTCTTCCTTCCAAGACAACAGAAACTCACTAAAAACTCACTAACTCACTCAAGAACTCTCTAAGACACACACTAAGACACAAAACTGCACTCTAAAGACACTTAGAACACACAAAATAACACTTAGAACACAAAAGATTGGACACTAAAGACTTAATTTCGGCTTCTATATATAGAGGTGAGCAAAGGACTAAGAGGTGTGTAAGCATCCCTTCAAAAAGTGTCCAGGTTCAATGTATCTGCACCATTTGAACTAGCTCGCCGTCGGCGACGAACTACCTCGCCGTCTAGTGAGGCTTCTGAAGATCTTCAAACCGCTATAGCTCGCCGTCAGGCTGGCTCGTCATCGTCAGCCGAGACAGCTTATAAATTCTTCGTAATTTTCTTCTCGTAACCTCGCAATCGGCGGGCTCGATCTCACCGTCGGCGACTCAAGACAAATTGCATAATTTTGCTCCAAATTCGCTCCTTTTTATGATTTTTGCTTTTATCACCTAAATTCTTCATTCCTGCAATAAAATAAAGAAAATAACCTTCTTTAAAGTGCAATTTCATCAAAATAGGTATGAATTTCTTAATAAATTTTTCAGCGATCACCTTCCAAATATATCTGGAAATCTTCTAAGAGTGGATTAATGACTTGGTTTGAGCTTGATTTGACTAAGATTAGACTAATTTTTATATCATTGGGTCTGTCTCATCGAGCCGACCAGTTTAAATTTAAGTTTTCTCATGCTGGAGCTCTAGATGACTCTTAATTGAAGTTTAAATATTTCTTGCTCAAAAGATTGCCTTGAGATTTGTGTCAGATATTGAGATTCGTGTCAGGTGATGAAAATTTGTTGGTGGTGTATCAAGGAATCTATGAAACCATCATTAAAAGTGTCACATGACATTCACATCTTTGTTTTTTTGTCCGAACATCAGAGATGGTCTCATACTAGCACCCCCTGGCATCTATGTCAGTCTTTTCATGAAGACACCAGGGAAGAGTGTTGTATAGTACAAAATGTGACTCGTTTATTATTTTGCTACTTTTCTTCCTTACGTATAAAAAGGAATTCAAGAGGAAATCAAGCAATTTCTCCGTGTGAGGAGCTTTACCTCTTATCCCTTTCTCTCTTGCAAAAATCTTGTAACTTAGAAAAAGTTGGATAAACCTGACTTTTGCAGATATTGCATGTATCATCGGGATGATGATCACAAGTTGAATGTCGACATCTTCGTAGTTTGATCGAAGAGCTAATTAAGTCTAAAAAATTGAAAGAATTTGTGGCTCCAGAAACCCATACTGAATGATATGGCAAGAGACCCGTTGAGGGTGATAGCAATGAGATTACTTTGATGAGGTTAATCTACATCATCATAATCATACCAACCATCTTCGAAGGAGACGAACCTGAAGCTTTGTGATGGTCCGAGAAGAAGAGATCAAGGATATGAGAGGTCTGCTTAGCCACTCTGGTTAAGTACACTATACCAATCCACCCTCCTTTTTTTGGACATTGATTTAGCCATCGGTAGGAGCTCTTTCGATGATGTTGTCATGGTTACAACTATTATAGAGAATTATCAAATTGGTAGCATTGTGATAAAAATTTATAGATTTGTAAATTTCTTAATCAAAGGAGCTTTTAATGAGATTGGTATTTTCGTTCATTGGCAGGACCCCATCGCTGAACTACTTTTCAAATTTATCTGAGAGCAAAAAAGAAATGTGTGAAGTAATCACCCTTTTAGCTACTTGGGGAGAAGGACTTTCAGCAAATGACGATAGCTGAATTCATCATTGTCGAGGCCCTCAAAGTGTATTATTCCATCTTCGTTGGGGTGGTGTTGAATACTTGTAAGCCGGTTACATCCACCTACCACATGACCGCTAAAGTTCTAGCCGGCGAATAGATCATCACCATTCGAGGATCTAGTACAATCTTGAACATGTTAATTGAGAGCCATGTAGAATGTACAGGAAGATCTCCTCTTGCTTGCTAACAATAAAGACAATAGCCTTGAGGCCACTAAAATCCCATAAGTGATGCATGTTTTTTAAGAATAAAAAGTAATAACCTTCTTAGTAAGTGTTGATTTCAGTAGCGATCATCGGGATTAGTCGTCATAGTTCTGAGGAGTCACAAGATCTCTTCACATGGACCTCCAACGAGATGCACAAAGTCAACATTAACATTTCCTGTCATTGTTTGAATATCAAGACAAGAGCTCGACGTTTCAAGGAAAAGATGCATGCCATAGGCAACAACATGGCTTAACCAATTCGGCAGAATGTTGTGAAGTTGTTGATGTTGATTTTATATGAGAGGTGCAATACCTCGATTGGCTTGCCAACTTCACTAATCCAAAGGTCGTTTGCTCAAAGAAGAATAAGAAAAATCATCTTGATTCACTTCATCAAAAGTTTTCCCTTTGAGAGCGTCTATGAATGAAATTGTCAAAACCATATAGAATATAAAAATTATTCAATAGGCCCTAACTGATGCAAGCAGGAAGTCATCTGTGTGACCCAATTAAATATTATATCTATCACAAATATCATCTGAGTGATACAAAAAAATACAAACATCTTCAAAGTCTAATCAAGAGATTAATCCGAGCACAAACATTAAAGTAAGGTTTAGCTCTACATGTAAGCACAAAAAAGATTGGAAAATGTGCACATCAAAGAGACAAGTAATAAACATATTTCATCAAAAAAAAAAGGGCAATGTTGGCTATCTTTAGAGGAGACAGATAATAGCTAGACGAATTTAAGATAGCGAGAAATATCTAAGATGCCCAAATTTAAGAATCTAATTGAGGGCCACAAGATGAGCTCAATCTTAACTCTAAATTTAAGTAAGCTGAAATTTAGAGACCTAATTTAGGGATAATACAACATTCATAAATTTACACTATAACGGTTTTTTCAAACAGTGTCAGAGCCAAGCCGCCAAATTTATATTTTTGAGATATTATCCGAAACATAGAAAAAAAAAACTAAGTTTGTAAATAAATAAATGAATTTATGTCACAAATTTCTGATAGGATCTTCATACAGCTAGCCCCCACTTCTACTGCTATAATCCAGCCGGGGCCCACCCCATGTGCCTCTCCATGTGCACACGTCTTCCCTCTCCCCCGCCCCTCTCTTTCTTCTCGGCCTCCTCTCTCCGTATTTCCGCCCCCAAATGCACACTGTCTGAGCATCTTTTCGAAACTTTAGCTTGCCCATCAATGCCGGGCGGAACCCTAGTGCTCCTTAATCTTCTCCTCCAACGGTTGGCGAGCTTCACAACCCTGTAGCACAAGCCGCATCTCGATGGGAACACTAGCCTTTCTCTTAGCATTTGTCGCGGCAGCAGCCATCGTCGTAGCCGTGGCGCAGACCCAAGCTGACGATGCAGTGGCAATGCACGCTGTAGCGCGAGCGTTAGGCGCTGACAGCACCCTCAAATGGTTGCCGGATACTGATCCCTGCTCCCCCTGGTACGGCGTTCACTGCAGCAGCGGCCGGGTGACCGCCATCCAGATCGGAAACCAGAGCCTCGCTGGTACGCTACCTCCGGAGATTGTAAATCTAACTGCTCTCACTCGACTTGAGCTCCAGAATAACAGGATCTCCGGGGATCTTCCCTCCTTTAACGGCCTCTCCTCCCTGCAACTCTTATTCCTTCACGATAACCTCTTCTCCTCCATTCCCTCCAATTTCTTTTCCGGCCTTACCTCTCTCACAGTCGTGTCCCTTGACGATAACCCTTTTAAACCATGGCAGATTCCGGCGTCGCTACGCGACGCCGGTGGTCTGGTGAACTTCTCGGTTAACTCCGCTAATGTCTCGGGATCCATCCCCGACTTCTTGGCAACTTCTTTTCCAAGCCTAAACTGCCTCGCCCTTGCTTTTAACCTTCTTTCTGGTCAGTTACCGACCGCGTTCGCTGGTTCCGGCATTCGCTCACTCTGGCTCAACAACCAGGTCGGCGGAAACTCCCTCTCCGGCGGCATCTCCGTTGTACAGAATATGACCTCTTTGGAACAGCTTTGGCTTCAGTCCAACTCCTTCTATGGCCCGCTTCCGGATTTCTCCGGTTTGGTAAGCCTCCGGGATCTCATGCTTCGAGACAACAAGCTCACTGGCCCAGTGCCGAGCTCCCTAACGTCGTTGAAATCCCTCACAAGGGTCACTCTTACTAATAATCTTCTCCAAGGACCCGTGCCAGAGTTCTCCGACTCCGTGAAGGAGCTAGACCTTGACCCTAAAACGGAGAGCTTTTGTTCAGAAAAGAAGGGAGCTTCCTGCGATGCTCGTGTAGATATTCTGCTTGACATTGCTAAATCTTTTGAGTACCCGTCACTATTCGCAGAGAACTGGAAGGGGAATGACCCCTGCGGCGGCGAATGGCTGGGAGTTACTTGCGACGGTAAGGGAAATATTACGGTCATCAACTTTCAAAAGATGGGTTTGAAAGGCACCATCTCGCCCGACTTTGCGATGCTTCCGGCTCTGCAGAAGCTTTTGCTCTCTAACAACAATCTTACTGGCACTATCCCATCAACGCTGACTGACCTGGCTAATCTCTCTGAGTTGGACGTTTCGAACAACTCAATCTCTGGTAAAGTTCCGAACTTTTCAAACCATGTTCTTTTGAAAACCCAAGGGAACCCAAACATAGGCATCAATGTTCTTACTCCGGTTTCCAGTCCTCCTGGAGTTGCCATAAATGGTTCTGTCCCCACTGGTTCAGAGAGCGGCAAATTTCCTGGTGGCAAAGGGAAGGCTACCTCCATTCCAGCGGGCATTATCGTAGGCTCTGTTCTCTCTGCGATTTGTGTAATTTCCCTCGTCACCTTCATGGCTTTATGTTATTACAAGAGAAAACAGCAAAATTTTAACCGAGTTCAGAGTCCAAATACCACTGTGATCCAAACGAGACAATCTGGGTCGGACCCAGATTTGGTGAAGATTACAGTGGCAGGATCTAGTGTCAATACAGGGGCAGTAGGTGAGAATTATAGTCAGGCGAGCAGCGGACCTAGTGATGTCCATGTTGTTGAAGCTGGAAATTTGACGATTTCCATCCAAGTCCTGAGGAATGTGACCAACAACTTCAGTGAAGAGAACATCCTAGGCCGAGGAGGTTTTGGTACTGTGTACAAGGGCGAGCTGCATGATGGCACTAAGATAGCCGTTAAAAGAATGGAGTCTGGCGTGATGGGCACAAAGGGTTTGAATGAATTCAAGTCCGAGATTGCAGTTCTTACCAAAGTCAGGCATCGAAATCTGGTTTCACTGCTTGGGTATTGTTTGGATGGGAGTGAAAGGCTCCTGGTGTATGAGTACATGCCACAGGGGACTTTGAGCCGTCACCTATTTGATTGGAGAAAAGAGGGTTTGAAGTCGTTAGAGTGGATGAAGAGGTTGAGCATTGCTTTGGATGTAGCAAGGGGGGTTGAATATCTGCACAGCCTTGCTCATCAGAGCTTTATTCATAGAGATTTGAAACCCTCAAATATTCTCCTTGGAGATGATATGAAGGCTAAGGTTGCAGATTTCGGGCTTGTCAGGCTGGCAGATGGCAAAGGATGCTCTGTGGAGACACGACTTGCGGGAACTTTTGGGTACCTTGCGCCAGAGTATGCTGGTAATCCTTCAAACTTTTGTCTGAGTTGCTAAGCTATTTTTATTTTCCTTTTAGTTTCTTGCATAGATGCTGATTTGTTAGAAATTTGAACTTTTAATTACTGTCAAATTGTTTCTAGTCATTATTAGTGGACAAAGCTGTTTATTCTTTGAACTTGAGATGCTTGTACATCACTCCGCTTTATATAATTAGTTATATGTGGTGAATTCGGATTGTCTCATATAATTTTTTTTTTTGGATTGGTGAATTTCAAACACTCCTTGCCTTCTGCATTTTCTTTACTGAAGGTTAAAAAGAACTTTCATAGGAATATCACAAGCCTAATTAAGTTGAAGTCATGCAAATCGTCATGTTTCATCATCTCTTCTTCTTTCTCTCTCTTTTTTTTTCCAACGAATGAAAACGCATGGAAATTTCATATAACAAGCCACTTATGGAGGTCCAGCAGAGAATCAACCTTGGAGATGCAAAGTTAGCAACGTAGCACCATAAAAATATGTATGGAATAGTAAACAACCATAAAGGCAAGATAACCAATTTATGTGATTTGTTCATGGACTACATTCATGTGACAATAATCTACTAGAATAATGTATAAAATAGGGCAAAATAAAGGAGTACCTAAAGCTCCTCTAAATATTAATGAGAAGCATGAAGATTTCGTCAAACTTTGAAGGTGCTTGTCAAAGAGAAAAGAAGGATATCCCTTTCTCACCAAATCTTCAAGAAACAAAGTAGCCCACTAGAGAAGTTAATCTCTCTCTCTCTCTCGTTCGTATACTAGAACTCTTTATTCTTAACTCATTTCTTCATCCCTCCCTTTTCAATTTCTTTTTTTAATCTTTTTTTTTTTTTTGAGAAGTCGAATGCTCCTCTATGCTCATTTTCCCTAATGTTCCCCTCTTCTTAGCCACTAAATTTGTCTTGAGATTGAAGCTACAGATCTAGGTAAATAATATGGACCTTGTGGAAATAATTTATATAATTCATCCATTCTTATTTTTATTTCTTAGTATCATTAAAGAATGAATTTTATAATCAAGTTAATAAAAAAGTCACCAAAACCTCGCAATTTTAAGCTCAAATGGCATGTACATAAACCAATCAAGACCAAGTGTTGCCTAAATTTGTGAACAAGGAATTTGATGCAATAGGCCCCTCCTTAATATTGTTATTAGTGGGACAACTACAATCTACACTTTCCTTTTTTTATGAGTGCAATACTTTAAAGTGCATTTACGTACATACTACACAACTCTTATGTTTTCATTTATATAACACCTTAACATTCATATTTACATGCATGCCACTTATATTATTAAAAGAATATCATCACCATTGTCTTTTTAAAAGTGAAATACACCTTTTAATGCGGAGATTTATGCATAAAGGTGTTATAAATGTAAATATCAAACTTTGAGTGTTAGATATGTAGATACAAAACCAAATCGTTGTGCAAAACTTGCTCTATCCATTGCTATTGATGTAGCTGACCTCGGCATAAGTTTGCAATGTGAAGCACTGCATGTTACAGATGAAGAAGAAGATGAACACTACCCTATGGCTGATCCTTTTGAGGACAATTTGGGTTTCAGTGAATTCTTTAAAGAGAATGATGGTGACCCATTGACATTCATAATAAAATGATTGATGTTGGTAAAATGGTTTGTATAACATAGTGGCGTTCAATTTTCCACATTTGTTGTACCATCTCGAATAAGTTAATATCATGTGATTATTGACGGTAACATCTAAAGTTCTGATCAGTACATTCAATCTAGCTACTTAGAACTATCCTCAATCTTACAAAATCAATTGGATTAGGGGATGAAGGCGGGCACAAACAAGGTATGTTTAATTTCCCTTTAAATTGAAAACTTTTGTCTGGACGAAGCTACTTGCAATCTCAGTCACACCCTGCTTCATCGGCAATATGATGTCAATGTAATGCATGAGGACAAAGAGAATAACTATACATTTCAATGACATAATAATAATATTATTTTGCTTACACAGACTTTCAAACATGACCAACAAACTTAACTCAAGCCATTGATCCATCTCTTGCCGCCATTATACGTGGCAAATTTAATGCAAAATTGAACCAAAGTAATGTTGTAATGTGAATACCCATTACCCCGACTTTGTTGTAGTGCAAACTGAAGTTGATGATTTGTTGACATTTTTGTTGAAGTCCCCTGACCACATCTGCTTGATTTCAGGTTTTGAGTCTCTAATTTGTAGCATTATCTTATGAGCCCCAAGGAGCATGGGAACCTTGAAGCCATCGTTGGTGACCTTTTTCAGATAATTGATTTGTATAAGGCTCAATTACTACATTGTCATGGGCTCCGAAAATTCACGATCGCTCTCCACGACAACTCTTTGCTTTATTTTTGATTTGTTGAGAGAGCTTTGGAGGGAAAAATTTTCAGAAGTCAAATTGGATTATAGATAAGACATTACCCAGAGATTTCACACACATTTAGCGAGGGTTTTTTTATTTGGGGTTTCCCATAGACACAAGCTCCTATGATTTATTACCCCTCCCGATAACGGGAGAGAACTTTTGATTAAGGCTAGTCATTAAAGATTGAAATTGAAAATAGATTAGCAACAGCCACGGGTTTATATTGTAGAATTCACCACTCTAAGCTCAAAGCGGATGGTAGGGGAATGAAGACGAAACCCAATTAAGATTCAAAGGTTTCGTCATCCCAGGTCGTCATGGTTCCTAATCTTATTAGTCAAATGATGTAGTCGACCCAATCTGACAAAATGATTTTTGTCAGCAGCCACGGGTTGCATCGTCCAAGAAATACTTGTTGATCTGGGGCAGATGTTTGTCAGAGAGGATAAATTTAAGTCAATTTTAGCTAACAGAAGGGTTTGTGTCAATCAATTATAACCTTGTGATTCACAACTCAAAAGGTAGAAAGCTGTTGGGGAAAATACGTGCTGCGGCCGTAACTGTAATATAGTTGTGTCATTTGGCAACAACCACATGGTTAAAGAGCTTTGATTGTAACCAACTTTGTGGTGTCATTTAGCAGCAGAACCACGTGGACAGATGACTCGGGCAACATTCTTACTAACATTCAATTGCTTTGGTTGTAAATATATTGATACATTGGATATAACTTTCGTTCGCTGTGAGCTGAATTTAATCAGAAGTTTGTCACTCTTAACTTATATATTTTGGTTGACTACTTTAAAAATCTTGATTTAAAATATTGACCGCTCTGTTTGAAATATTAAATTAACACGATCATCATCGGGAATAGTTGCTTGATTTGAACCCTGTCAACTTTACATCTTGCTTGTTAGGGATTGGGTTTAATATGGTTGTATATGATACCTTGTTAGCTCTAGTTTGCTTACAGATGATCGGTTCATATATATCATTAAATTTATTCAATAAATAGACCCCTCCGATTAAAATATTCAATCAACACGGTTATCATTGAGGTATTTAAGCATTTAAAACTTTTATATTTGGAGTGAGCATATTTAGTTTCATTGGTTTATATCTTTTTTTTAGAATATAAGTCTTGTCAACTACTATCCTTGTAAGTAGGAGGATTAGACTAGGAGATTTAAACTTAAAAATTGATATATAGTATTTGGACTTTTTATTTCAAAATTACTAGACTCGCCATTTCTAGCTCTTGTGAGGAGGAGGATCGGACTATTGAGGTGATTTGGACATGTAAATTCTTATTTTAGCATTTGGACACTTATTTGAGAATATTAGACTCTTCAACTCCAGTTCTTACAAGGAGGAGGATCAGACTAGTAGAGTGGGACTTACGACTCTATTCTATAGACAATGTAGTCCAATTAGCCTGCACGTCATTCTCGATTCTTGTATTTAAATATTTAATATTTTGGTTTAAGCACATGCGGGTGTTTACAAATGTGTATTGGAGATATTCTAGTTGTAGCATTTGATTTCCTAAAATATTTATATGATTTTTAGCCTGTATTGAATCCAATAGCTTCAAGGAGTGCATCTTGAAAGGCTTGCACAAATATTGAGGTATTTATATTTGAATCGAATATTGTCTTGAGGTTTGATAAAGTCATTAGACCATTTAAATAACTTGAAAGTTTGTGTGAATATTATAACTTTATGCTGCACACAAGTTTGCTTTTCAAGCATTTTACCGCATTATGTTTTCTAACAGAAATATTGCAAATTCGATGGCGGTGGTGATTAATAAGTCCTAGTTTAACATTTAAAAATGAGATTTATATTTTAAACTTAGCCCTGATTTATGATGTTTCGTATTTAAGTCAAGCTCGACCATCTATTTTGTAGAATTTGATTTTCAATTTAAGTTTAGTCCGCATTTAAATCATTTAAAGCATTCAAACTTTCAAAAACATTTGCAAGCTTTGATAATCCAATTTCAAATATATATTATATTTTATTTTTGCAAGTTTAAAGGCCCAAACAATTCAGTTTTAGACCATTTTTATAACTTTATAAAGATCAAATCTTGACCATTTTTCAAGCCCAAATCCACTTAAAAATTCGGCAGACTCTCGGCGTCATCCCCGATATGGGGGTTGCATCGGGGAGCCTACATGCCCGGTTGTCTATAAGTCGCGTTGGTCAGTGTCTCGTCAGTGTCTTGAGACACTGCGGTGTGAAAAAAATCTTTTAATCCACTCGTCTATAAGACTCATGTGAGTCTTCATTTTTTCTCTATTTTCGGCGGGAAAAGATCTTTTAATCCACACTATAAGATGCATGTGGGTCTTCACTGCCTGCATAAAAATAAAATGAGCTTGATTTCTCTGCATTTATTCCTTTATTTCTTTTCTGGAGCTCCGACGTTGAAAGTGATGCACATCCATAAATTCCTTCCCAGAATTCTTGTGAGTAATAAAGAAAATCTAATTACTAGGATACTGATTACTATATGCTATCTTTTCCAACTACCGATAATGAAACAACCTATGGGAAAAGTACTGTAGCTTGCATCAACTTGAAGAGCATTCTGAATAACCTTTTTCATGCATTGATGCAGAGCCTCATAATCTTCCTTTGACAAGGGATGGATTCTTGACTGATAAGGCACCTTCATCTTTATCGCCGACCGCATACCTCTTGTATTTCTTCACTATCATGTCCTTGCTAGGAGGATCGAGCTTTAGGAGCTGCAAGGGCAAAGCAGGCTTCGATGTGGGAAGAGGAGGGTGGGAATTTGGTGTCTCTGTATGCCGCGATTCCGTCGTGCCTTCCGAGTTAGCACTAATTGGGAATGTATCGTGAGGGTTCGGGTAGGTTTCTTCCATCAGTCTTCGTTGTTTCGGGTAGGAGCAGTGGGGAAGAAGAAGAGAGATGGGAATTTCAGGTCCCGTAGGCCGATCTCGCTGTTGCCTTCTAATCGAGAGGTTTCAGTTGTCGATGCTATGGTTTTGGGCGAATCGGGAGAGAGAGTGGATAGCCCAAGGCTTCTCCAACGACTTGTGCGGCTTCAGTGGCAAGGAGAGAGTGGGCGCGAACGGCGAGAGGAACAGGGAAGAAGACAAGCGGAAGAGGAAGAAAGATGAGAATTTCGGTCTTCGATCCCCTCGTTGCTTTTTTTTTTAATTTTTTTTATTAGTCTTTGCGCTGCTTTACCGGGAACACTTATTGGGCCTATGTGCCCTCCAACTGGCGGGAGTAGGCAGGCCTCTTTTCAACTCAATTAATTTTATAAATATATATATTTTCTGTCTTTTTTTTTTATTTATTTTAAGGTTCAACAATTGTCTTTGCTTCATTATTCCTAAGAAGGATGGAGTTTAGTGAATGCGCGTGCATAGCCAAAGCCATGAAGACATTTTTGGATGAATTGGAGGGCTCATGTATCTTTTCTAAATTAAATATCAAAAGCAGTTATCACCAGGTTTGCAAGCCTAGTAATGAGTGGAAGATGATGAGTAATACAAAAGTACTGTAGGTGGAAGGTTATGCCTTTCTGCATGTGTAACGAACCTGAGCACCTTAATGTGTGTGATGAATGGCATGTTGAAAACTTGCATTTTAATTTGTGTCAAGGTTTACTCCGATGACAACCTAGTTTATAGCAAAGCTAGGGACCATCATATTGAAAGACATCCTGCCAATATTGTGGTGCAACAAGTTTTTTTTTTTTAATCTGAAGAATTACACCTTCACTAACATTATCTTATATATCAGTCACATTATTAATGGCCGAGACATCCAAATTGATGAAGATAAGGTTTACTTTATTTAAAGGGGTTGTTGCCTACCACCATCCATGAGGTTAGGAGCTTTCATGGACTCGCAACCTTTTTTTCAATATTTATCTATAATTTCATTTCCATCATCGCACTATCATGATTTGCCTCAAAAAGGGGAAATTTTGTTCGTAAACTGAGCAAGTGGAAAATTTTAATGTTTTGAAAAACAGGCTGAGATCAGCCCTGGTCCTAGTGCTTCGAAATTTTGTTCTCACATTTGATGTAGAGTTTGATGCACGCATGAGTAGTATTGGAGCTTAACCTCATTCAGAAGGCCGTTTGAATTAAATTTCAGCAAAAAGCTTATTGATAATTCACAAAAGTGCATGAGTCATGGACATGAAATATACACCTTTGTGCAAGCCTTAGAACATTAGGAACACTATCTAACATATAATGAGTTCATCTCATATAGCGATTACCAACTACTTAAGTACATAATTCTTTCATGAATGCATGCACGTTGTGTTGCATCTGTGGAGCCTGAAGCGCCCACGACGACAACCTAGAAGAGCGCACAAGAGCAGCGAGAAGCATCATTTAAAAGGTTTTATGGTGCGACGTGGGTTGGGCGCAACCTCGCCGATGTCTGCAATGGCCCCTTGTCTAATTCGGGGTTCGCATATTGGTTACAGAGCGTGAACATTCCTGCGCCAATTATGGTTCCTTAAATTCGTGATTTCGGGCATTGACCAAATATAACTCTCTCATGCGTTTATTCGACAAGGTTTTCTGAAATGAAGAAAGGGTCAAAGACAAAGATTTGGACGCGCGTTTCTTGTGGGATTGAGAGGAAGAATTTGGAGTGAAGCCCTAAAAGTTTCATTGCTTGTAGAGGAGATTTTAGCGAGTTATCTGTACTTTTCTGATTTAATTGTAGAAATTTCTTAATGATGTGACTCCATAGTTTTTTCTCATTTTTTGGGTTTTTACACATTATTTGATGTGTTTTTTTAAGTTGTTCTTGTGTTTATGTTCGAATTTTGTTTCGGTTTTCTTGAATCAGTGCAATCTTATTCAGTGGTATGGTTTTGATTCCAATTGGATCGAAGCCCTAGAAATATAAGGATTTTCTTCCAAACAAAGTGGTATTAGAGCGGATTTGATTCAAGTGGGAGAAATGTCTAACGAAACAAGGTACCAAGTGGAGAATTTCAATGGGATGGACTTTGTGCTATGAAGGACGCAAATGGAGGATTTGTTGCATCAGAAAGAATTGTACTTGCGATTATCAGAAATCATCAAAACGTTTGAGTCTATAACTATGGAGAAATAAGGGGTGCTGGATCAAACAATCTGGGTGTGATCTGTTTATTATTTTAGTCGCCTGTTGCGTTCAATATGGTGAATGAGAAAACTACGAGGAATCCCATGGCGACACTAACAAATACGTATGAAAATTTTTTGCTTCTAATAAAATTTTTCTGATGTAGAGGCTATTCAACATAAAGATAATGGAAGACAGTTTAGTGGCATGACATCTGAACAATTTCAACATTGTAACCACCAGTTGTATTATGTAAGGATCAAGTTTGATGATAACGTTGGGGCGCTGTTGATACTGTCTTCCTTGTCAGACAATCGAGATAATCTGGTCATGGCGGTGAGTAACTCTTCTGTAAATACAAAGTTGAACTTTGATGACATCGTGGTGTTGGTGCTGAAAGAAGTTCACAGGAAGTCAACGAATGGTGAATTTTCAGACTACGTTGAATGCTGAAAACAGAAAGAATTTAGACAGGAGTTCAATCAGAATTCAAGTTCAGGAGAGTAAAGTTCAAGTCAAATAGAGTAAGGGTGCGTTTGGGGCAGCTCATCAGCTACGGTGTTGTTTTTTAAAACGCCGCCATAGCGTTTGGAAGAAGCATCGGGGAGGTGTTTTTGAAAACTCCTTTTGGCAGTATAACTAAACGCGGAACGCGGGTCGAGCCCCACGTCCCGCATTTCCTTTCTCATCTGACGGGGATGCCCCTCTTCGCATATCGTCTCACGCTTCTACCTCTCTTACGTGCTTCAACCTCCTACTCCTTCGTTTAACCCCGAACCTCATCGACCTGCGGAGCCAAGGACCTTGCCGGAAGTGACGTGTGAGGAAACGAGTCCAACAAATCGAGGAAGGTGAGGCGCTGGGGTCTTTTGTTTTGTCTGAACAGCTTCGAAGTGGATCCATGGAGGAGTTTAGAGGAGTGTTCGAGGTTTAGGCAAGAGAATAAGGGATTCACCGTATGATTCTAACTGCTGATGGAGCTGGCGCTTGATCCACCTATTGCTATCGAAGATTTCAACAAAGTGGCGCTCCATTGTGGACATCTTCCCCCGATTCGGAGCTTTGAGTGTCGCTGGAACTGAGATACAAAGTCCGTGCGGACAGGAGGAAGTGTAAGGGGAAGGGGCTTCGGGTAAGAGAAGGGAAGGGGAAGAAAGAATTTTTTAATTTAATTTATTTATAATTAATAAATTATCAAATTTATTATAAATATGTAATTATTTAATTGTTAATTAATAATGAAAATTAATTACATATTAAATTTAATTATTTTAATAACATTATAATGATTATTAATTACTTTCACAAGTAACTAATTTACAACATTAATTAAAGAATATTAAATTATTGTTTGATATAATTTGTTTAAGAAATTTATTAGTAATGATTAATTAATTGGATGAAACTTTAATTATAAGTATGAATAAGAAATAAATTAAACTTAAATATATTTAATAATTGTATCGTTAATATGTAATATTAAGTTTTTAACTCATAAAAGCATTTTAAAAATCATATGATATTTTTGAAGGCATGTTCTTGAAGTGAGAAATTTATATTTTTTGATAGGGAATGCTTTTAAGGCTTTTAAGAATTTAAATCTACTAAACAGCTTATTCAAAACGGGGGCAGAATGGTCATTTATTCAGAATCAGCTTTTTTTCAAACACGCAAAACCAAACAGCCAGACAGCTTATCCGGATCAGCTGTTTATCAGCAGCTTATCAGGATAAACTGCAGCTGCCCCAAACAGATCCTAAATGATAGAGGTGAATGTTAAAACCACGGAAAAAATAATATTTCAAAAATGACTTTAAAACTCAAAGGAAAGTTGGTGTTGTAGGATAAGAAATGAATCTCTCTACAAATGTTTTCTCCGAGAAAATCTAAATTAATTCTCTAGTATTATCTTTAGTTAGTACTAAATCTTGGATAGTAGATTTAAGCGTCTCTTTTCACACATGCCAAAATAAAGAGGTATTAAAAAATTACGCTTAAAGTGATATAGGAAAAGTTTATCTGGGAGACGATAAGACCTGCAATATTGTAGGAAATGGTGATGTGGATATGAAGATGTCGAATTGAACAATCTAGATGTTTGATGAAGTTAGATATGTTCCAAGTTTGATGAGAAATCAAATATCTATGAGCCAGCTGACAAAGCCAGGGTTCATGATTATGATCGCAAGTGATTCGTCAATGGTGATAACTCGGGTGGCACATTGAAGGGCCCCTTTACCTGATCAATGAAATATTGGATTCATTGATATGGCTAGTACCAAGGTGGATGTAGATTTGTGGCACTGTATATATAGTAAACAGAAGATGGCTTATGAACATAATCATGAACGAGAAATTGAAGATGGCTTGTCTATATGAACAAGAAATATATGAAGTCATTTCTTTCAAATAAACTTCAAGATTTGAAATCAGTGAAACTATATCTCTATGAAGATCGTATATATAGTAAATAGAAATTTTTTCTCTAAAAGTGGGTCAGTGGTGATTTAAAAGAAGTTGAAATTAGTTCATACTGATGTATGAGATTCTACTCCAGTTCAATCTATTGGAGGATCCTGCTATGTTGTCATATTTATAGAACAGTCGCACCATAAAAGTATGAATTTACTTCTTAAAGCAAAAATATGGTGTATTTGAAGTGGTTGAGAAGTGGAAGACTAATAGAAAATGAAACAGGCTTGAAGCTTAAGTTTCTCAAATCAGATAATGAGAGTGAGTATCGTGAGCAGAAGTTCGAGAATTTATGTGCTACATATGGGATCATGCATGAGTTCGTTGTCCAGAAAATACCGCAACTGAATGATGTAGTTGATCGCATAAATAGAAAAGTTATGGAGCATGTCTAGAGCATGAGACTGCATGCAGGCTTGACAAAATAGTCTTGGGTTGAAGTAGTAAACACTACAATTTATCTGATTAACCATGGTTCATCGATATCTTTGGAGGAAGGCTTAATTGAAAAAGTCTAGAGTGACAAGGAGAAACCTATTTTCTTTAAAAGTATTTAAGTGCTTTGCGTATGTACACTTTGATGCAGCGTCCAAAAGTAAGCTTAATTCAAAACCTCTCAAGTGCAATTTACTTATATATGACTCAAATGGGTTGGTTACAACTTCTGAGATTATCAAAATAAAAAATTCATCAAGAGAAGATATGTTATATTTAATGAAATGGAGATGGACAAGGACAGAGTCAGAATTTTGGTTAGTCAGTCGGTTTTTTATAAAGAGTACAAGTATATTGAGTTAGAAAAAACTGGTGATCAGGTGTTTCGAGAAAGAAGTGCTCAACCAAATGGAAAATAAGTTCCTTAATCACCTGCTGCTGAAGTAGGGTCCGGTAGAGTTATACGATCGATACATGTATTTTTATTCACTATACTATTTGTTGCTAACTAATAGTGCTGAATCAGAGTGCTTTGAAGAGATCGCTCAAGTTGAAGATTTAAGGGAGTAAGAGCTAGCCATGGAAGAAGAAATGCAATATTTGAAGTCAAATCAGACCTTAGATTTAATAGTATTACCAAATGACAAAAGAGCATTGCACAACAATTAGGTGTATAGGTTGAAAGATGAGTCGTTTGGTAGCATAGACTATAAGGAGAGACTTGTTATAAATGGATTACAACAGAAGGAAACAATTGACAATATAGAGATTTTTTTCCCGGTGATGAATATGACAACCGTCAGGATTGTGTTTAGTCTGGTAGTACAGGAAGATCTACATCTGGAGCATGTGGATGTAATAATAGCTTTCTTACATGAAGACCGGGAGGAGAAATTATGCATTGTGCAACTGTAGAGTTGCAAGGTTCCAAGAAAGGAAAATTTGGTTTGCATGTTGAAGAGAAGCCTCTATGCTTGAAGCAAGTCCCGAAATAGCGATATAAGAAGTTTGAAAGGTTCATATCAGAAAGTTGATACATGAAGTTTCAGGTAGATCACTGTTGCTTTATCAAACTCTTCGATAATTTTGTCTTGCTTCTTTTGTACGTGGATGACATGCTAATTGCATGGATAAATATGGAGAAAATCAAGAACTTAAATGAGCAATTATAAAATGAGTTTAACATAAGGAATTTAGATCTAGCTTAGAAAAATTCTCAGGATGAGAATCAAGAGGGATAAGAATGCAGGTATACTGAAGTTATCTCAGACATAATATATTGAGAAGATCATACAGTGGCTCAACATGGGTCAAGCAAAAGCTAGTTTGCACCCCCTTAAATAGTCACTTTAAGCTATTTAAGAGGCTATCGTCTAAGTCTGAAGTAGAGCAAGCACGAATGGGGAGAACACTGTATGCTTTAGTAGTTGGAAGTCTGATGTATACTATGATTTGTGTTATGTCGGATATTGCATTTACAGTGGGAGTGTCAACAATAAGAAGACATCATTGAGAGACATTGATGTGAATTCTCAAGTATTTGAGAGCAATGTCAATAGAACACTTTGCTATGTAAGCGTATGGATTAATCTACAGAGATTTTGTGGATTCAAATATGACAGAAGATTTGGATGTTAGGAGTACAAGATGGTATATCTTCATTTTAGGGGAACACAACAATGAATTGTGTTTTCATGCTACAAAAGATTGCTATTTTTACAACTATGGGGTCTGGACATTATTATCACTAAGGCTAGCAAGGCGATGCCTTAGGCGATGATTTGGTTACGGAGCTTTATGATAGAATTAGGCAAGAAGCATGAGATTAGAAAACTTCAAAATGATAGTGTAAGTATAATTCATCTTGCTCGGAATGCTATTTTTCATGCCATGACAAAGCACATACAACTGAGATATCACCTTATATGCTCTTCTAGAAGAAGGGAAGTTGTTCTTAGAGATGATACACATCTTAGAATTAGGTGGACATGTTAACTTAGGTGATGAATATCGAAATACTGGAGCTATGCTTGGCTTCAGTTGGATTTTATGAAGGTAGAGACCGAGGGAAAGTCACACGACGGTATGTGACTATGAAGATGGTACAGGTGGAAGAACATATCTGCAGGATAGGTGTTGGGTGCTTCAGTTTCAAAGTGGAAGATTGTTGGGTCCGTGGAGTTTGAAGCACCCATGATAGCAACCTAGAAGACCACACAAAGCAGCTGAAAGTAGCATCCATAAGGTTTTCTAGAGTGGCACACCCGAGCGTGTAGACCTAGGGCGCCGCATCCGCACCCACATGGGTGTGCCCGCGCGGCGAGGTTTTCTGAAGTAAAAAAGGGTCGAAGAGAAGGATTTCGGTGTGTGTTTCTCTTATGGGATCTAGAGGAAGGATTTGGAGTGAAGTCTTATATGTTCGATTATTTGTAGAGAGGGAGATTTGAGCGTGCTCTCTATACTTTTTTGAACAGTGAAATTTTTTTTGTGGTGAGGCTTCGTTGTTTTTTTTTCCATTCTTGAGTTTTTCCACGTTAAATCCTGATGTGATTTCTTTTTGGAATTGTTCTTTATTGTTTTTTCATTTTTTTTTTTTTTTTTGGTTTTCTCGAATCAGTGTGATCTTATTCTAGTGTATGATTTTGATTCCAATTGGATTGAAGCCCCAGAAATACAAGGATTTCCATCCTAACACGGTGGATATTTTTCATACAAAAATTGAATTTTGTCTTCAACCTCTTAGTTGGGCAGCATACATGCCAAAGATGCTTCGAGTAGATGGGTCAAAACATTGGCTACCATTGAAGATTGGTTCTTTTGGCCTTGTATGCAACTTGAGTTTCTAATTTTGTGCAGAGGTGTGGGTTTGCCATAATGCAGATTGCTATTTGCCGATATCTATGCCAAATAATAAATGAGAAAATATGAGCATGAATTTTGCATTGGGTTTACTAATGATGCAACAAGAGAAAATTTCCATTTTTGTAATTGTTAGCATGCATTTGAAAATGGCACCATTCTTCCCCAGCTGCAGACTTGTTGATATCATTGATGTAACTGTCCTGTTTTTCCAGGAAAGAAAATGTCGCGTCTTGGAAGGAAAAGGAAAATTTTGAGGCGCGAAGGAAAATTGTGAAACGAAGGAAAAGTAAAGCTTCTCAATCAAAAATTTGCTGAGAAAGGCAAGCTTGACAAAGGAAATCTTAATCAGAAAATTAATAATTTCTGATTAGGATATTATCTGCTGGAAGGAAAGATTCCGGGGAAATTTTAATCAAGAAATTAATTTCAGAAATTAATTTTTGCTTGAAGGAAAGATTTCGGGGCAGGAAAGATTCTGGGGCAGGAAAGATTCTAAGCAAGAAATTTTCTAGCTTCAGCACTTTGGCAACCGAGTAGAGGAGTTTCAGAGCGTAGCAGAAAAAGTTCGAGCGGTTCAGTGAATGAGATTCGGGCGAATCGCGGTAGCAGAGGAGGTGTTCGGTGTAAAATTCTGCCATGGGCGAATCGCGGCATCTCACTGGAAGTTCGGCGAGGGTTTTCAAGATTCGGTGCGGCAACGTCCGAGGAATTGCTCGAGGGATTCGGAGCAGGGATAGAGGAGTTCGGCCAGGCGATTAGCGAATAGGAGTGGTTCGCTAATTTCGTAGATAGGATGAGTTGTGACAGGTAGAGTTCGCGTGCAGTTACCGCGAATAGGAATCTCGTTTTACGAACAGAAGAGTTCGACCAACAAAATTCGTGAATTCGTCGCAGGAGGATTTGCGATAAGTGGAATTCGACAGGATGCACGAAGCAAGCAGGTGTGACTATTCACGAACAAAGGTTTCGCGGAGGTATTCCGCGAACAGGCGCAAAGGGATTCAGAGCTCGCAAGACTGCAGTTTGGCCGAGATACTCGTGCTAACAGGATAAGAGCTTCGAGTATGCATGATTACCTAACCCACTATGATATAAGAAACTCTATGATGTATTTCTCCAAAGGGGTTGAATATTCGCCAAGGTGGAAATTTGTTAGGTATGGCTCATATACCGGAAATTTGGAGTCTCTTGGAATAAAGAGGTGCGTCTCTTGGTGAAAATGAGCGTCTTTTGGAATTTAGTGGGTTGGGGGAAGCGAGGGCGTTTTAGTAATTTATCTATGGGTTTTATCTATAAATAGATGTGTAACCCTATGGGTATGTGAACCGAAATTTGTAACTTCTCTGAAATAGTGAATTCGCCGCTCTGCTCCCGAGGATGTAGGCATCTTTGCTGAACCTCTTTAAATTTCTGTGTTATTCTTCTGGATTTGTGTCGATTCTCGCGTTTCTTCGCCCTAAATTTCTCAACACCTATGAAAGCTACGACCTGTATTGTAGCTGATTTTAGATTTATCTCTATTGCTTAGACATTGGGGAGGGAAAGGAAAGAGATAGACTGGACTGTGATAATACTAATTTGCTAATTTTCTCTTTTTGTTCTTCCTTCTGGGAGATATTTTAAATTGAAGCCTATCTGCCTTCAACTTTCTCTTTTGTAAAGTCATGCCAGACATCAATATGTTTAGGTTTTTTTTTTTTTTTTTTTGATTATTTAATGCATCGAGTTTCTAGCTCAGTGAATATCACATTGATTTTCACAAAAGATGGTTGTACTTGTCTTCGCACGCAAATCTTACTCTTCAAACAAATTTTGGTTAATATAATGGAACCCGCAGTCCATTGGGCCCAGCACTGTGACTTCTCTGCATGTTTTGAAATGAATATATGCTAACTTTTTTTTGTAACGCTAATGTTGATTGGTACTTTATTCAGTGACCGGGCGTGTTACAACGAAGGCTGATGTCTTCAGTTTTGGCGTGATACTGATGGAGCTGATCAGCGGCCGGAAGGCACTTGATGAGACTCAACCAGAGGAAAGCGTGCACCTAGTCACTTGGTTCCGCCGCATGCAGCTCAACAAGGAGAGCTTCCGCAAGGCCATCGACCCTATGATAGATCTCGAAGATGAAACCGTCACAAGCATCAACACCGTTGCTGAGCTCGCCGGCCACTGCTGCGCTCGCGAACCCCACCAAAGGCCTGACATGGGGCATGCTGTCAACGTTCTGTCCACACTCACTGAGCTGTGGAAACCTTCTGATCCCGACTCTGATGATAGCTACGGCATCGACTTGGACATGACGCTGCCCCAGGCGCTGAAGAAGTGGCAGGCGTTTGAGGATGGAGATGGATCGGCGTCGTTCCTCGGCAGCCTAGATAACACCCAGAACAGCATACCCACGAGACCGGCTGGATTTGCCGAGTCCTTTACATCGGCTGATGGAAGGTAGAATTCCGGTAAGTGCGAGTAGGTTGGCATTGTTCATTCTAGTTTTCTTTTGAAAAATTTGTTAATCTTTTGGTTGTTTTCTTGCTAAGTTATCTTGTTCTTCTCAGTGTGTTATGAAATTAGCTGTGCTCTTTAATGGAACCATGAAAACGAATTTATGTTCGTCTTTGTAATGCGTTTTTAGTGTGTGATAGTAGAAGAAGCATCACTGTTTTTTGGTGCGGAGAAGAGGTGCGTTACAGCTTGAGCTACAGTGCAGATATACTGCTTGCTGTGATGTTCTCTGCATTAGGATTATTTATTAAACTCCCTCGTATATTTCCAACAGGACACGTGTGTCCCAAATTTTTTAGGCATTTACATGCACATAATTCTTATGTATTTATATATCTAACAACTCAACATTTATATTTACATACATGCCTCTTAAATTTTGAACATCACATCAAAAATATTTACCTACTACCTTTTTAAAAGTAAAATACACATTTTCATGTCCAGGTTTATGAAATCACAACAACAACAACAACAACAAAGCCTTAATCCTACTAGGGTGGGTTTGGCTACAAAATCCTTTTCTCGGACCTATTTAGTGGCATATTTTCATTTAATTCTAATAAATTAAGATCATTTTGTATACAAAAAGCTCAAGTTTTCTTGGGTCTACCTTTGCCTTTTTAATATAAGGTGAATCTAAAATATCTACTCTTCTAATCGGATCATTAGATAGTCAACGTTTAATGTGACCAAATTATCGAAGGTGGCTCTCTCTAATTTTGTTCGTCACCGGAGCTACACCAACCCTATCACGGATATATTCATTTCTCATTTTATCTTAGGTGTAAAGCCACTTATGCACTTAAATCATTCTCATCTCGGCAACACTTCACTTAGTATTATGCTCATCTTTTAAAGGCCAGCATTCAACACCATAGAGCATTGCCGGTTTCATCACGATCTCATTGCCGGTTTCAGTCTAAGCAGAATTTTTCTATCGCACAATAGGCCAGAAGCAATCCTCTACTTCAAGCAGCCAACTTGAAATCTACTATTAACATCCCCATCTATATAACCATCGCTTTGAACAATAGACTGGAGATATTTAAATCATTCAAACCTTTTAATAATTTGATCGCTCAAAGTTACACTTCTGTCACTAGAGCTATCATTACTAAAATTACTTTCCATGTATTTAGTTTTAGTTCTACTCAAACAAAGCCCTTTAGTTGTTAGATATGTAAATATATGAGAATTGTGTGGTACATAAATTTCCCTATCTTTTTAGAGGGAAATTTACATAAGGTAGGTGCGCGCGTGGTGTAAGGTAGGTGCGCGCGTGGTGTGTGTGTGTGTGTGTGTGTGTGGCGCCGCCTTTCTTCTAGAGAGGTTTTCTTGGAGCGAATGGAAGATTTTGGCTGGAGGTTTTCTTTACTCGTTTGGATTTTGATTTTCTGAAGTGATAATCGTGTAGTTTTCTCTCTTTTGATTCTATCGGTTGTTTTGATGGAGCGTCATTTCCATTTCGTGATTTATTGGCTTCTTCTTGAAAGCTTTTAAACACCTGGTTTTTGTTGTTCTTGGTTTTTTTCTTTAAAGAAGGTTTGTTTTGTTCTGCTTGGTACTTTCCAGTTTTAATGGCTAAAGAAGTAATTGCGGTGGATCAAATTGGGAAGGGATCGTTTGCGGATGTGGTTGGAAGATCGGTGAGAGGTGGTTCTCAGGGTGATAAACTGATATTTCCTCAAATTTACCATGATTCGTTAGCTGGCCAGGCTGAATGTTCGTTTGTCAAGAATGGATCGAAGAAGGCTGGTAAACACGCACTGATTTTTTCTGATTCGAAAATGGAGAAATTGACTGAAAATTACAAATTTACCTTAATTGGTAAATTTCAATTGGGTCATCCCAAATTGGAAATCATTAGGAAATTCTTTGATGATTTCAAATTGATGGGTTCTTGGAAGATAGGTCTCTTTGATGGAAGACACATCATGATAAACCTCTCTAGAGAAGAAGATTATGCGCAAATTTTTTCAAAGAAATTCATTAAGATTGTTGGAGTACAAATGAAATTGTTAAAGTAGTCGTTGGATTTTGATCCTAACCGTGAACCACCAATTATCCCTATTTGGTTCAAATTACCAGGATTGAAATTACCGTTCTTTAATCATCAAATGTTATTTTCTATTGGCTCGATTCTTGGTAGGCCGTCGGCTGCTAGAATTCTTGTGGAACGTGATATTACAAGTCCAGAGTTAAATGAGTTGTGGCTAGGAACAGAACATAATGGGTATTGGCAATCGATTGTGATGGAACAAAAACCGTTTTATTGTCAACATGCAGGATGTTCGGGCATACTATGGATCGTTGTTATAGGCTCAACCCTTCGTTGAAACCTGTGAAGATTGTTAGAAACTCTGATCATATAGATGCTGAAATTGTTACTGCAATGCCTAGGGGCAATGCTGAAGCTTTTACTTCTACAAAATTGCCTCAAATCACTGCAAATTTAATTAATCCTGCAGTGGCTGAAGGAGTTGAAGGAAATCCTATTATTCTGAGTTCGGAAATTAATAAAGATGAACAACAGTGGGTGGAAGAATCTATGGTTAATAATGATTTTGTTGGGACTTCTAACACTGCTGTGGTGTTAGATAAGCCAATCCTAAATGTTGTTTGTGAGGAACCGCCGGTGATGATATATCCTGAAGTTCCTGAGGCTTCGGTTGAGGCAGAGGTTGGAAATCTATTACCTCCTATTCAACAAACTCTAGAAGAAAATTGGGAAGTTCATAAGAGCAAAAGGAGATATAAGGGATAATGGGAATTGAAAATTTTGAGTAATGACCCTGAAGCAAATTCTATGGAGCAAATTCTATGGATCAAACAATTGGGAGGCCTTCAAGAGGCTCCAAATCTCCTACCAAATGATTAATTTGATGATTTGGAACATCAGGGGAATCTCTGATTCAAATTCCCTGATAAGACTTAAACATTTATATAGAATTTATAAATTTTCTTGTTTTGTTATTTTAGAACCTCTTACTTCTAAAATTTCTTCTCGTATTAAGAGATCCTTTTCTCAGTTTGATATTATTTCGAATATCAATAGTAAAATTTGGTTGTTTTGTAAGGAGATCAAATATGATATTCTTGTGGATCACAATCAATTCATTCACGTGCATCTTTGTTGGGATTATTTAGAGACTTTTGCCACTTTCATTTATGCTGGGAGTTCGGATAGAGCTAAAGAGGACCTTTGGTTGAATCTTAAATCTCTTCAAGTAAATATTAATAAACATTGGTTGGTGGGTGGTGATTTCAATAGTGTGGCATGTCCTAATGAAAAATGGGGAGGTCGTCCTATTGATGTTATGAAAATGCAATTGTTCTCGGCTAACATTTCTTCCACAAATTTGGTAGAAATTCCTTACCATGGTCCTTTGGATACTTGGAAAGAGGAAAGTTACATGAACGTTTGGACAGAGTTCTTGTGAATCCACTTTGGATGGATATTTATCATTTTTCTCAGGTTTCTCATCTTACTTATAATTGTTCGGATCATAGACCTCTTGTATTATCAATTTCTATTACAAATGGGAAGCCTAGGAGCAGGTTTCGGTTTTCAATGCTTGGACAGATCATGATGATTTTCTTGCTGTAGTTAAATCTATGTGGCGTCCAAATTATAAACTTTCTCCTTGGAATAGACTTTGGATGGCTCAAAAATCTTTGTCTAAGCATTTAAAGCATTGGAATTGAACCTATGTTGGTGATTTTTCAATGAAGGTAAAGGCAGCTAAAAAGGTGGTTTGTCAAGCTGAAATTGATGAATCTTTGGGATTAATTTCTGCTAAGGAGCTTCTTGAGATAAATACATCTCTTACACAAGCAATTATGAGGGAGGAGATGTTTTTTAAGCAAAAAGCTGCTATGTCAAAGTTTATAGATGGTGATCGTAATATTAGTTTCTTCCATGCTTGTATAAAACCTAGAAGAAATTCAAATTCTATTTTCAAAATCAAAGATGAAAATGGTGTTTGGTTAACAGATCCGAATCAAATAGTTACAAATGCTGTCAATTACTTCAAATATTTTATGAATATTCCTCATTTACAAGATTTAGAGCTTGTTGATGAATCTTTGTTTATGGATGATACTCATTATCTATCAAATGTGGATTTAACTTGTATCCCTTTCGAAGATGAAATTTGGAATGCTCTTTGTTCTATTGATGGTGATAAAGCGGCCGGTGCGGATGGCTATACTTCAACGTTTTATATTAAAGCGTGGAATATTGTAAAAAAGGAGGTGGTTGCGACTGTTCAAGCTTTTTTTCTCGGCATGTATGCCTAAGTATTTTGCAATTTCTTCTATCACCCTTATACCTAAAGATGATATGAAGTCTAGTTGGGATAAATGCAGACCTATAGCTCTTACCATAGTGTTTTCTAAAATCATTAGCAAGATTATAGTGTTCAGACTTCAAAAGTTATTACCCAATCTAATTTCTCCTAATCAATCCGCGTTTGTTAAGGGCTGCAATATTATAGATAATGTGTTGTTGACGCAAGAGCTTTTGTTGGATCTTGATCAACCTTGTTGAGGTGGAAATGTAATTTTTAAATTAGATCTTTCTAAAGCATATGATATTATAAATTGGAATTTTATAATAGCGGTGTTACATGATAAGGGTTTTCCTGAAGATTTCTGCACTTTGATTGATCGTTGGTTACATTAAAATTAATATACGCTTTTGATTAATGGGAATTCTGCGGGATTTTTTCAAGCCTCAAGAGGAATCAAGCAAGGAGATCATCTTTCTCCTATCATTTTTATTATAGCGATGGATTATCTTTCGAAACTTTTCAACAAGGCATATCAATGTCATGATTATATTCGGTATGCTAATAAAGCAAATTTCAATATTGGACATTTATTATATGTCGATGATGTGATTGTATTTTCTAATGCTTGTCGATTTGCTGTCAAGAAAGTGTTTCGAATTCTGAATTTATTTCAGGAATTATCTGGTTTGGCAGTTGATTATAACAAGTGTCAGATCATTTTCAGCAACTAAATTTCTATTGATAACCAAAAATGGATTAAGGAGTTTACTTCGTTCAAATATGCTACTCTACTGGTTAAATATTTGGGTATTCAGTTGATAAAAGGAAGGAAACCTCAAAGCCAATTTGATGATATCATTACCAAGGTTTCTAAGCAGATCTCTTGTTGGACTAATGTTTTTCTCTCTACTGGTGGTAGGATTACTCTTATCCGAAGTATTTTATCTTCCTTTCCGATGTATTTGTTACAAATGCAGAAAATGAAGAAGAGCACCCAGATTACTCTTGAAAAACTTTTAAATAAGTTTCTTTGGGAAGGTAAAAATAAACAAGTTCATTGGTGGAATTGGGAGAAACTTTGTAGTCCTGTTGAAGCTGGAGGCTTGGGTTTCAAATCTTTTCATCTTCATAAGGTTTTCTTTTGCAAATTATGGATCAAATTTCATTCTCAAAATTCTCTTTGGGCTGAATTTATGAAATTGAAGTATTGCAAATTCTCGCATCCCTTACTGGTCACGAAGAAGACGGGTGATTCTAGGACATGGAAGGCATTATTAAGTATAAGACAAGAAGTTGAAGATTGTTTTATTTGGGATGTTGGAGAAGGTAAGATTGATTTTTGGCTCGATAACTGGCTTATGGATGGCAAATTATTTGAGATTAATGTGGATAGAGAGGAGTTCCCAGTTAATCGTTGATGGATTAATGGAATTAGGTGGAAAGGAGCTTCTTACTGATCTAGTAGGTAAAGAGAAGGCGCTACAAATAAATCAGATTCTGATTCAATGCAATGTGGTAGATAAAATTGTTACTAAAAATTCTTCTTCTCATTGTTTCACAAAGTATGCATATCGGAAATTGTTTCGATGGCCTTCTACTGTTTGGGGAGATTTTATTTGGGTAAAGTATTTGACTCCTTCAATGTCGTTCTTCTTTTGGAGATGTATGCATAACATTCTACCGGTGGATAATATTTTGAAGTTGAAAGGATTAAGATCCTTCGAGGTGCAGCCTTTGTATAAAAGAGGAAGAATCCATATCTCATTTGTTTGTTAATTGTCACATTGCACAGGATGTATGGCGAGTAATTATTTCTCATCTTCAACTTGATATCTTTCCCTGTTGGTCTTCGGTGTTTGAGTGTTGGAAGAATTGGAAAGAGGTTAAGTCAGAAATTGTGCCTTGTATAATCACCTGGTTTATTTGGATGGCAAGGAACAAAAGTCGGTTTGAAGATAAGGAGATTACTAGTGCACAAATTAGTATGTATTATTTATCTTACATTAGTAAGATTATCAAATTTAAGAAGTTTAATGTTGATAACAAGGCCTGGACTTTTATGTGTGATTCTTATAATGTAAAAAATTCTTCGTTGTTGATTCAAAAAATCATTTGGCGGAAACCAGTTCAACCTTGGATCAAAATTAATACAGATGGAAGTTTCAACAAGAATAATGCGAGTATGGGTGGAATTTTTCTTAACTGTTATGGAGCTTGTATTTTATATTTTCATTCTCCTATTGAGGTAATGAATGTGTTACATGCGGAGTTTCAGTCGATAGTCTGGGCTTTAAATATTGCTTGTTATTTTGGATGGAAATATATTCATGTGGAAATGGATTCGAAAGAGGCGTTGGATATTATTAAAGGAATTCATTCGCCGCATTGGGTTATTATACATCTCCTCGGGAATATTCGGTTACTTTCTAATGATTTGAAGATTCTTTGGAGCTTTATAGCGAGGGAAGGGAATAAGTGTGTTGATTGGCTTGCTAAACATGGAGGTTCTATTGGGATCACTATGATTAATAATGTAGTTCCTTTTGAGTTAGATTTTATTATACGGAGGGATAGTTTGTCTCTTCCTTATATCAGATGTAAATCTTGTGGTCATCATTAATATGGTTTTGGTTGGTTTATATATATATATATATATATATAATATTTAATGATTTGAGTGTTATGTGTGTAAATATGAAAGTTTAGGTGTGAGATATATAAATACATAAGATTTAGGTTCTCTGTATAGTAATGCCCAATTTTTTTATTGTGCTTTGGAAAATTAGGATGTAAATCTGCATACATTGACACTAACCTTAATTGAGATATAGTGGCTGTTTGGTTTAAGTTAGAAACTTAGATGCAAAACAAATAAAGCAGATGCTAGTAAATAAGGCCAATGTGATTTAATTTATTTACAGAAATTTTAAGGAAATGGTTTTTTGGGATGGAGCTATAAACCTTGAGCTTCGATCAAGTAGAAATCAAAATCACGGGGAATCACACCAATTCGAAAAATTCGAACCAAAAAAATTGAGCACTAGACCAACAAAATAATTTTAAAAAGAATATTATGATTTATGTGGAAAAATTCAAGAATGAAAAAATTATTGAGCCACACTATCAAAAATTTTGACTATAAAAAATCACAATTATATAGAGATACACACGCAAATCAAATTTTTACAGGCACAATATTTATAGATCTTCGTTCCAAACCTTCTTCTTGATCTAATAAGAGTGTTTGTTCCGAAAGCATCCTTCAGACAATTCACTCACGAGAGAATCAGTTGAGAAACACTGCACAAAAGTACTTCCCCCACTCAAATCAAAGATCTAAACGGAATTGGGAGGGAACTAGCATGAATAATAGGCAATATGGTTGTGCTCTCTTTGAAGTCAGACACAAAGGCGTCCCAAAATTCGTGCATGGTGATATCGACCTAGCATGGGCGTGAAGGCGCCATGCCTTTTGTCTCCACGCATAGGGGTGCCGTTCAGGCACGGGCGTGTTGCGTTAGAAACAACTCTTGGTGTTGGGTGCGCCCTGCTGCTGCCAATCAGGCTCCATACACATTAACTTGATGCAAAATAAATAAATTAGAAAAGAGTAAATAAGGCCAATGTGATTTATTCTAATTACATAAACATTGAAGGAAATGAGTTGATGTAATGCAGCTATTTCATATCAAATCAAACGTCTGAAATGTACTATCTATCCACATCTATTTTAAACTGCACCAATTTTCTAATGCAATGCTTAGTTAGTCCATGATCTGTGCTAAATTGTGGAGCTCAATAATTGTCATTATGTTAACAACTGCCAACCATCCATCTTTATTTCTGTTAGAAAGAGGTTTAGATCATATATGCCTTTAGAATGATATTTATACAATGACAAATGAACGTTAAATTAGGCAAACAATAGGGCATGATGTCTCTTCATCTACATGGTGACAGTCCCATCGGTTTCAATAATGAAACTAAGTTACACCTAAAAAATGGACATGATGGCCTTGTCCGGTCATTATTTTTAGTATTATAGTCATGCCAAAAGAATTGGAAGTCATTGACCTTATGATATGATTGTTCAGACTTGAGATGATGTAATCTTGTTACAGCCATCATAGTCTAATAAATTTGGCTGCAAACAAAAAGAGCATCTCAGAAAAATTTGTTGAGAAGCTAAATAGAGTTTTGGTAATAGCTGAAAAGCAAAATAGGTAAAAAAATTATCCCAAACAAAATCAAACACATATTCATCAATATTGATACGCCACCAACAATCTTTCATCATTCAGCACGAATCTCGAGATATAACAGGATCTCAAGATGATATTTTGAGCAAGAAACATTCTAGTATTAATAAAAATTCATCCAGAGCTCTGATTTCAACAAACTTATAGTCAAACTGACCGGTTCGATGAGACGGACCAAACGATATAAAAATGTCCAATCCGAGTCAAATCAAGTTCAGATCAAGTCATTAAACCACATTGGGAGGATTTATAGACGTATTTGGAAGGTCAATCAGATGTCGACACTAACAAGCATATACTTAAATTGAGCGTCTCGATAAGACGAGTCCAACGAGCCTAAGATCACTCAATTCTGACATCGTTGTGGCCATCAAATACCTCTTAAACACCATCTAATCATGGAGAGCCCTCTGGACCGTCCGATCAAACTAGCTCCATTAATTGCACCCAAAACACTATAAATAGACCCCCAACCCTCACATGAAAGGGAGTGAAAGCCTAGATAAAGAGTTTGAAGCCTTGAGGAGAAGCTGCTGCTTAGCACCACCGCCAACCGCCGTCGACTACCACCAACCTCCGATGATCACCGCCGACATTCGTCGAGCTCCTTCATTGTCGACCTCCGTCACCGTCGACCTCCGTCACCATCGATCTCCGTCACCGTGGACCGCCGACCTTCGTCGATCTCCGTCACCGTCAACCTCCTCCAATCATCACCACCAACAAACACCGTCAGTTAACGCTATAATCTGAAAAATATAGTTATCATTTTCCGTTTGTGGGACGAACGCTTATTCCATACGGAGAACGCACGCATCTCCTCCTAATACCCATCCAGTACCCTCCAATACCCACCAATAATCACCTAATAGCCAATACCCAACATCCAATACACATCCATACACATTCATACCCATCCATACCCATCTATACCCATCCAAGCACTCCATCACGCATCTCCTCCTAATACTCATCCAAGACTCCTCCAATACCCACCAATACTCACCTAATAGCCAATACCCAACATCCAATACACATCCATACACATTCATACCCATCCATACCCATTTATACCCATCCAGTACCCATCAATACCTAAAAAAATCCGCACCCAATGCTAGGTACGTACTCCGGATGGAATAATTTTTCTTGTGGGACAAGGGATTTCTGTAATCATTAATCAATAGTAGATTCTCGCAACTGGGCCAGGCCTCGTGGTTTTTCCCTTTACTGGTTTTCCACGTAAAAACTTCTGGAGTCACCACCGCTTATTTTTCATCTGTGTGTGCTGAATTTTAGTATAATGATAAGACAATAAGCTGCTACTTTACTGTCGCGAATTTTCCAAAGACGCATCAAATATAATGAAGTTTTTTGCTGACAAATTATTTTCTAAAGAAAAATTAAGTAATAATATTGTATACTTTATGAAAGACAATTTTCAAAAATACATCCATATTAGTTTGATATTTGTTGAGAAATAGAGGGAATGGTATTTGATACAAAAAAATATATTTTCATGGGATGAAAAGATTCAATATAAGGTGAATAAATTAGATAAAAAAAGTATGGTATCATTTCAAAGAAAATGCTCATGAAATTCATGAGTTAAATTTGCTAACTCAATTTTAGAGCTATGAATTAGAACAAAATTGTACTTTGGATGAATTAGGATGTGATCCTAATTTGAAAGTGAAGAGCTGAAATCAGTGTATGTATGTGGCAATATGTTGCTTGAAACAAGGAGCTCAAAGGAAATCGTGATGTATGTTTACAGGTCAAATTCGAGCAGAATAAAAGTGAGGTCAGCAATTATATCTTAATTTTATTTAAATTGTAACTAAACTTAGTTCAAATATGATTAAAGGTTTTGAACATGTTCAAACATAAGTTTAAAACATAATCAAACTTGGTTTAAACAAGATTTGAACATGGTGCAAATCATGTTTGAGCTTGTGCTCTAACAATGAAATTATTTGTTGACAAATTACGTTCTAAATATAAAAAGTATCAATATTCTTACTTATGAAAGGCAATGAGAAAATACATCCATGTAAGTTGGATATTTATTGATAGATTGAGAAAAAAAATCTTTTGACACAAAAAAATATTTTAATGAAAGTTCAATGAATCTCAGATGTAAAATGATAAGATTTACAATAATCAATTTACTCTAAAATTGAAGGTAATATACCACTTTAGTGGAGCATAATCTATATTTAAATAGTACTATTACCTCTACACAAACACATGTACTACTTTCAGATCGTTAAAAACACATGCATACTACTTTCAAATTGTTTTTAACAATCATTTTTAACAATTAAATTTTATACAATGAGAATAATGCATGATTAGATGTTTCGCCCTCTTTTATTAATGTAGATGATGATATCAATATAGCACATGCAAATATAGGTATTATTGTGGACATATAGACTATACATGATAATAGCTATATGAATGCTTTAATATTAGAGCATCTATTTGAGATTACAACTCCAATTAGTAATCTACTTAAAAATCGTAAATATGTGAATTTTTCGAATTGTTCTTGTATTTTGAGGCTAAAAGTAACTATTTAGGATAAAGAGGATACTTGTATAACTCTTATCCTTCGAGGGTCAGTGCAAGAAAATGCATTTACTTTATTAATTTGATATATAAGTATGTCCTTAATTCATTTTAATTTTAAACAGTTTTAAGAGAAAAGATGAATTAAAGAAGATATTATATCAAAATGTAATAAAAAAACAATTTAATGTGAATACATTAAATAAAGAAATATGTTGAATTCATTGCACTTCAAAGAAATGCTTGTGAAATTTGTAAGTTAAAGAAGTTTCTAACTATATAAGAAAGTCACTTGAATTATTCTTTTAGAAAATTTTATCATATGTAATTATTTTAAAAAAAGGATAATTATTGTTCTTCAACTTAACAGTGAAAAATATTTTAAATATACTTATTTATTTTAGGTATTTTTATGCAAGACTTCAAAACTTTAGGTCACTTAGTGCGAAGTTTGATAGAATATTTTTAGTAGAAACTATAGAGGTACTTATGATAGTAGCATAAAATTTCAATTCTTAAATTTAACCAATGGCATTTATAGTAGTTAAAGAACAATAAGTCAAAGATGCATGCATGTCATACTGAGAAAGCTAGCATGCATAATGAAAAACTTAATAATCATTTGATAGACACCAGAGACAATATCATGATGCCTACACTTAACATATTATAATGAATATAACAACAATATTTATTATGAGGAATGTTAATTAATTTATAAGGCATATAAAAGGGTTAAAGGTTTTTTTAGGTATTTTGTTATACTGTGTGTTAAGATCCCAACCATCGTTGCTTATCTAGAAGACGAAGTTAACTTCAAACAATAGAATCATGATTTCTTCATGATAAATTAATATAATTAATATGTCAAAGGACTTCAATAATATTATGAGCAGCGCACTATCTTGTTGATGGACTATTTTATCAAAATTCTTTAAGACATAATATGCAAATGTTTCTTCAATAGATATACCATTACATTGAACATAAAGTTATTTTGAGAAACTCTTGAACCCTTGCTTATTTGACACTATACCGGAGCGTCGGTGTAGCGAGTCATGCACAATTTTCACTGTATTCAAGCTATACAGTGTGTTGCTTCCAGGGGATGGCCTAACATTTACACAATAATCCGTATTGAACAAGAATCGAACTTTGATTTTCGGTTCACTCAGTCACCTAAGATACATATCCTTCACTATGATCTTAGTGGTGATGTTGATCTCCCATGAGAGAGCATAAGTTGGCAGTGGCAAGAGACCATGGAGTAAATTATGAAAGCTTATTTTTAAAAGTTTATATGCAAGAAATATAATTAGCTGCGTATACAAAAATGCACATCTAATAAAAAGCAATTTAGAAGGTCTCAAATAAAATAAACAGGAATGTCATGTTGCCCTAATTGGCGAAGTCAAAGAGTGACCATCCAAAGAATAGTAAAAAGCCTTACAAATCGGAAAATGTTATGCAATGTGAGCATAGCCGATGAGAAGCGAGAGGCTATAACTAAGTTATTATATGGCTAAATGCTCACTCAATATATTAAAACCAGCTATTGTCATAATTATCGTAATAGCCCTCTACTACTATATTGTTATAAGGGCGTTTTTAAACACAAAGCAAACAAAACACTATTGCAAACATATCCTAAATTATACCATGTTATTTGTACCTCATAATATAATTATATATAAATGTTGTGATTGCACAATATTATGCATGTTAATTTCGCTCCAATTCAAAATTGCTCAAATTTAAACCTAGCCCAATTTGTTATTCCTAATCCGAATTCAAACCAAGCATTAACAACCAAAAAAAAAAGCCAGATTTCTTATCAATCTTCAATCTCCAGTTAAAGGTGTCAAATTTAATCGAGTTCAACCTTCAAAATTGCATGCAGCCACCTGCTCGAACAGTTGAGTGCATTTATCTCCAATCATAAGATCTTATATTCAACTATAGCATATTCAGATGGGTGTTAGAGAAACAAAATAAAAATAAAAATGAATAAATAAATAAAATTGCAATATAGATTCATTAAAAGGCAAACAAAACTCATACACAAGAAAGGATACATACCAAGATCATACACTATTCTTTAACACCACCTTTGAACAATTGGGCAGCTCGTAAAAGCAACATTGAGTTCATAACATCAGCTTACAACAAAATTATGTGATAGATTACCCAGCATCTACAAAATTATTGAGATATACAGGAATAATAATACAATCTACCAAAGTGAAAATCTAGTCTAGTCAGTGCCATGCAATAGAAAAGATTAAATCTAGTTGAAGTGATATTTACATGTTGGGGAGAGAGAATACTGTAGACAATCCTCCGAAATATTTCATTAACGCTTTCTCTGCTTCTTGAGATGCTGCCGGCTGTCATCAGAACTTGATTCAGACTCCGAATCTGAACCAGAACTGAGGGAAGAACCATCCCTGCTCGAGTCGCCGGAGCTATCAGATTCATCACCAGAAGAATCTGAAACAGGCTTTTGTTGCTGCATTATAAGTCTTGGCATATTCTTCAAATACTCTCGTAAGTTCTCTGTGATGCCACCAAGACCAATGGAGGTGAAGAAGTTGATAGAAAATCTGGTGTTTTTAGGATTATCCTTGGGGAAAATGGACTCAAATGAATCCTGCATACTTGGGTCATTAAGCCGTTCATTTAGCAGGCGTATGCCCAGATGCTCTGAAAGTTCCTATAAATTGAAAAGAAAAAACGAGATGTGGTCAAACTCAACGGGATTGTATAATGGGAAAAAAAAAACCATTCATATAAATACCACTCAATTGCTATGTATCTACATATCTAACACCTAAACTTTGCTTTTTCAAATTTATACCACCCAATTCTTTCATTCCACATAAAAAATACCACTATTTTAAGTTTAAAAAAAATGAAATATACTTTTTTCATGCATAATAAGGCGGATTGTAGGTAAAAATTGAAGTTTAGGTGTTAGATATGCTAATATATAGGGAATTTAATGGTTTGTATGTAAATCTTCAAAAAAATAAAAAATTAAAAAAAAAAAAGTGAAACTTACTGGAAAATACCTGGAAAAGAATTTTTATGAAAATTCGGGAGGATGAAGTTGTATCTTCTTCGGTTAAGCGGATGTACGCCAGAACATGCCAAGACAGTGCATCGGTGCCAAGCAAATGGGCAAAAAATTTTGCAACGTTTCTAAGTTTATTTGTTTCCAGACGATGTATCATGGAATATTGCTGCACGAAGCATTTTTCGAAATTCTCTTGGTGAACTTTGTTGATCAAGCAAAATCTTTGCCCCAAAAGACCATAATAACGCAGATATGTTCTCTCCTGGCTGCAGCATTCCAACAGCATTATGCACAGTTCCATCTGTAAGGATTAAATTAAAATATAAGTGATTTGGACTTGTCACAATTGAACAAAGCACTGCTCAAAAAACTTCTCATATATCAGGGCAAAAGGCAACAAATTCATGAACAATAAAGAAACAAAAAAACTATCAAAATGCATGCAAAATTTCAAAAGCAGAAATACATGGCATGAAGTATATTTTAATATGTTCACGTGAAGAAAGGAGTTGATATAACTTATGTTCAAGTCATTAAAGATATGAATACTACAATTGTTACTTGTGTTCGAACTGAAGGAGGATTGACCAAATATTTTCCTATTTCTATTAGCTTACATCAGGGATCGGCTTTAAGCCAATATCTTTTTGCTTTAGTTATGGATTGTCTTGCTGGACATTTACAAGAGGATGTACCTTGGTGTATGCTTTTTGCTGAAGATATCCTTCTCCTGGATAAGACTAGAGAAAAAGCTAAGGAAAAAACTTGAATTATGGAGGTCTACATTGGAGTCTAAAGGCCTTCGTTTCAGTAGAACTAAAACTAAATACTTGAAATGTAATTTTAGTAATAGTAGCTCCAGTAACATAAATGTAATTTTGAGTGATCAAATTATTAAAAGGTGTGAACAATTTAAATATATCGGGTCTATTGTTCAAAGCAATGGTGATATAGATGGGGATGTTAATAGTAGAATTCAAATTGGTTAGTTGAAGTGGAGGAATGCTTCAGGCCTATTGTGTGATAGAAAGTACCATTAGTCATCCAACTATTAAGGGCCGCATTTGGTTCACTTAGCACTTTTCAAATTTCAGTAATGTACATTATCATCACAGAAGTTAGTCATATATCACAGAGAAGCATTGCGAAACTCATTGTCTGTTTGGTTACTAGTCGTGGGAAAACATTTGCATGGACAGCTTTTTTGTAAAAATGACTCAGAATCGCCTCGTTCGTTAAAATCATGTTGAATTTATGTCCGTAAGTTTAATGGATACATAAAAATTAAAAAAAAATTATATTTTATTTATTCAAACGAAATTAATTGATTTTTATATATTTATATATTTTAAAAGTATGAAAAGATGTGTTTACATATATTTATGATGGATATTTTAAAGTTTTATTTATTTGTAAACATATGTATATTTAAAATCTATTATTTTTTAAGTATACTTTGAAGTTTTATTTATTTGTAAAAATTTTAAAAAGTATGAAAATATTGTTGACATATATTTATAGTGGATATTTTGAAGTTTTATTTATTTTAAAATATATGTTTATAAATTTATTTTGTAAAATGTTATTTATACAAGTACTAAAAATTTTTGAGTTTTGAATCATCTAATTGCAAAATATTTGAAACAAAAAAACATCAAGTTAACGATCGCATATCCCAAAAGCTACAGTTTTGCAGATGTACATGAAGTCATCTCAAAGACGAGCTAAGAATGATAATCAAAAAACCGCAGACTATTAGAAGCAACAATTAACACGATAATAATGTTCACTCTAGGCTTGAGTCGTTATAGCTCCGTGTCATACGAGTCTTCCGCAGTGCTCGTCCACTCCATACGATCGACTCCGAGAATCCAGTAAATTGTCCGCCCATCGAAGAACCGCATCGCTTCTGAATGTTCCGAGGACGACTATAAACTTTCTGCGAAAGTTGTCAACTTTCGTGATGTCAAAGAGATGTCTGAGCCCACGTCGACA
The DNA here is from genome assembly GCA_022702705.1 of Papilionanthe hookeriana x Papilionanthe teres. NCBI lineage: Eukaryota > Viridiplantae > Streptophyta > Magnoliopsida > Asparagales > Orchidaceae > Papilionanthe > Papilionanthe hookeriana x Papilionanthe teres. The sequence continues at coordinate 70,207,467 of CM040425.1, read as the reverse complement.
TAAGACTTGCAAAAGATACCGATATGCTTGGAGCTCATGTCTTCCCGAAATGCAAGCGAATATAGAACTTAATTACTTTGATTACCAACTGCTCAAATAAAAAGATAATCATCAAACCAGACAAAAGAAATACATTACTCTTACAGACCAGTTAATGTGAAGAAAAGTGCTCAACAGAATGTAAATCTTCATTTCAAAACAGAAAATAACCTAAACATCATCAACATAATTCTGCTCAACAAAATCACTCTCCAACTAATGAGCTAGTAATCTCCTCTCGAAGGGCTGTCATTTCATTCGCACCCTCCCCATCTTTGTGCAAAGTGAGCATTGTCGTTCTCTCCCGTGATAGAGATCGTCAATGCGGTCTTCACAACCTTCGATCGTAACTTCTCGTCATTGAGCTCGACACGCTCGAAATCAACAACAGTACTCGAGTTGGATGCTCGCCTAATATAGTTATGTAGAGCCATAGTGGCTAACACTATATTCAATCGTTTCGAAATCGATAAGCGCTGACATATCTCGAAGATGACTCATTTCTTCTTCTAAACTTCAATGTCCTCTCAATTACGTCTCGCAAGTGATGAATGTCTTTTATTAAACACCTCTTTCTAGTTTTTGCACGATTATCGACTCTCTCGAAATCCGGAATATGATACTTCGTGCTAGGATAGAGTTTAAGGTACTTCTCTCGCATTGGTAGTAAGCATCCACAAAATAATATTTTCCCGTAATATTAGAAATTTAACTAAGCATATAAAGAAAATATCTACTTTTTATATTATGAAAGAACTTACCATGCGGTGGGTGAGGAAAATTGTACTCTGGATTTCTCGTTGTAATTTTAAAAACTCTACTATCATGTGCGCTTCCCTCTCATCCAGTCAATGCAAATGTAAAACACATGTTGAAATCACAAACCGCCATGATATTTTGAGTTGTTCTCCGTAACAGCTGATAAACGTAACTTTCTCGTTATCCTACACTACAAGCATGTAACGTGTGTTCCATCGATTCGCGTCGATGCAACCCTTTAAAAACAACAAAAATCATTTTAATATGTAATCCATTAATATGTAGTTGTAGTATAGAGTGTACCTCGAAATATGACATATATCGATCATCGTTGCGAATTTCTATCGACGTCCTGCGAAAGTTAGATCGGCTGGTTTTATTACGCTTATGCTGATCGACAAGAGAACTCAAACTAACCGAGAAATATCCGGACGTGTTGGAAGCGTTTACGTGCTCCCGCATCGACTCGTTTCGTGATAAGATGTAAAGTGTTATGCCCAATACTTCACGGCTCGTCGTCCTAGAAGACCCGTGAAGTCCGCGAGATGTTAGATCTAATAAAAGATAACTGAAAACATCATGGGACATGCGGAAGATGTTTTGAAATCTCGTTGGGTGTTCTGAAATCATTTCTCCCATCCATTTGTCTCAATCTGAGATGATGTGTAACAGGGCTCAAGATCGACGTACGTATTATAGTATTGTACTAGCATATTTACCGCTGCATTCTGTCTTCGGCGTCGTACTTCCTCAGGATCCATGAGGATATAAACTGTACCTTTTAATTAAACCAAGTTAAGGTCTATTTCGCCTTAACTTTTAATTAAACCAAGTCTAGGGCTGCGAAGGAGAAAGACGAGATCGGGCGTGCAAAAGAGCGAGGGCAAGCCCAGGAAAATTTCCTGTTAACGCGGAGTGAAAGTCGGGACCACGGGGTTAATCCCACGGCCTGCTTTCTCCCTGCTTTGCGGTCACATGCCGCGAAGTCGACCAAAGCGTTGAGCGCGCGCGACAAAATTTGCGTCACTTCGCCGCGCCGCTGCTCAAAAAAGCAGAAACAAACAGGGCCTTAGGCCTTATTTGTTTAAGGCCTAAGGCGAAATGTACAGTTTATATCCTCATGGACCTTAACTTGGTTTAATTAAAAATTAAGGCGAAATAGACCTTAACTTGGATTAATTAAAATGTACATTTATATCCTCATGGACCCGGAGGAAGTACGACGCTTAAGGCGAAATGCAGCGGTAAATATACTAGTGCAATACTATAATACGTACGTCGATCGTGAGCCCTGTTACACATCATCTCAGATTGGGGACAAATAGATAAGAGAAATAATTTCAGGACGCCCAACGAGATTTCGAAACATCTTCCGCATGTCCCATGATGTTTTCAGTGATCTTTTATTAGATCTAACAACATCTCATGGACTTCACAGGTCCTCTAGGACAACAAACCATGAAGTATTGAGCATAACACTTTACATACTATCACAGAACGAGTCAATGCGGGGAGCCATGGAACACTTCCAACACTCGTCCGAAACAATAAACAGATATTTCTCAGTTGATTTGAGTTCTCTTGTCAGTGTAGCACAAGCCATAATAAAATCAACCGATCCAATTTTTACAAGGACGCCAGTAGAAATTCGCAACGATAATCGATATATGTCATATTTTAAAGTACACCTCTATACTACTACATATTAATGGATTGCATATTGAAATGAATTTTGTTGTTTCTAAAGAGTTGCATCGGCGCAATCGATGGAACGCACGTTCATGCTGTAGTGTCGGATAACGAGAAAGTTGCATTTATCGACCGTTCTGGGAGAACTCAAAATATCATGGCGGTTTGTGATTTCAACATGTGTTTTACATTTGCAGTTACTTGATGGGATGGAAGCGCATATGATAGTGGAGTTTTAAAAATTGCAACGAGAAATCCGGAGTACAATTTTCCTCACCCACCGCATGGTAAGTTCCTTCATAATATAAAAAGTAGATATTTTTTTTATATGTTTAGCTAAGTTTTCTAATATTACAGAAAAATATTATTTTGTGGATGCTGGCTACCCAATGCAGAGGGGTACCTTAAACCCTATTCTGACACAAGGTATCATGTTCAAAATTTCGAGAGAGCCAGTAATCGTACAAGAACTAGAAAAGATGTGTTTAATAAAAGACATTCATCATTGTGATGCGTAATTGAAAGGACATTTTAAGTTTGGAAGAAGAAATGGGTCATACTTCGAGATATGCCACCTTATCCATTTTCGAAACAGGTGAATATAGTGTAGCACTACTACTGCTCTACATAACTATATTAGGCGACATCCAACTCGAGTCGATGTCGATTTCGAGCGTGTCGAGCTCAATGACGAGGAAGTTATAGTCGAGTGTCATGAAGACCGCATTGCCAATCTCATCAGTGAGAACGACAATGCCCCAATTTGCACGAAAGATGGGGAGGGTGCGAATGAAATGATGCCCTTCGAGAGAGATTACTAGCTCATTAGTTGGAGAGTGATTTTGTTGAGCTGTAATTATATCGATGACGTTTAGGTTATTTTCGTTTTGAAACGAAGATTTACATTCCGTCGAACACTTTCTTCACATTAATCGGTCCGTAGAAAGTAATGTATTTCTTTTGTCCGGTTTCGATGATTATCTTTTATTTGAGCAGTTAGTAATCAAAGAATTAAGCTCTATATTCGCTCGCATTTCGTGAAGACGCGAGCTCAAGACGTTCGGCCACTCTCTCGCAGAGTGCTACGTCACCGCGGCCTTCGGACCTCTCTTTCGACATCACGAAAGTCGCATGCCTTTCGTCGAAAGTTTTATAAATCGTCATCTGAATATTCCGAAGCAATGCGGTTTCTTCCGATGGACGGACAAGATATCTGGATTCTCGGAGTCCGATACTAGTGAGTGGACGGCTTCACTCGAATACGGTATGACACGGAGCTACAAAGAACTCAAAACTAGAGTGAACATTATTATCGTGTTAATTGTTATTGTAATAATCCTACGGCTTTTTTCACTATATCGTTACTAGCTTCGTCTTAAGATGACTCTACGTACATCTGCAAAACTTTATGACTTTTTGGGATATGTGATCGTTAACTTGATGTTTTTTTATTTCAAATATTTTGCAATTAGATGATTCAAAACTCAAAAAATTTTAGTACTTGTGTAAATAACATTTTACAAAATAAATTTATAAATATATGTTTTAAAATAAATAAAACTTCAAAACATCCACTATAAATATATGTCAACACATATTTTCATACTTTTAAAATTTTTACAAATAAATAAAACTTCAAAACATACTTCAAAAATAATAGATTTTAAATATACATATGTTTACAAATAAATAAAACTTTAAAATAACCATCATAAATATATGTAAACACATCTTTTCATACTTTTAAAATATATAGATATATAAAAATCAATTAATTTTGTTTGAATAAATAAAACATAATTTTTTTTTTCATTTTTTATGTATTCATTAAACTTACAGACATAAAATTCAAGCAGTTTTAACAGACAGGGACAGTCTGGTCATTTTTACAAAAAATCGCCCGCAAATTGTTTTCCCACAACTGCAACCAAACAGACGATCAATCTTCCCCATGAATCAAGCATGGCAGTAGGCAATAGTACTGCGCAAAACTGAAAGATCGTAGCTCGAACCAAACAGGCCCTAAACACTTAACCTCCAAACAAATGCGTTCAAAGGAAAAAATGCCCTAGCCAACGAACTGAAACTAATGGCACACAAGAGTAAGACATTTAGCAATTTCATATATCATTTTAAAAGGATGAAACCCAATCTCAAGGCAATAGATAGTCAAAAAACTCTCTCTGTTGGCGTGTGACTCTGAACTATCAACGCCACTGCTAACACAATGTGCATCACAATATTTACTTGATTGGAGAAGAGACATATCGGGTCATGATACGACAGAAGCATGTGTCTATGTGTGAGTGCATGCAACATAAAGAAAGTCGCTGAAAAATTATTGATCCATTTGGTTACTGTATTGTAACTCACACAGAAATGAGTGATTCATTCCCTCCTGCCAATGTTATATCATTTATAATGTTGAGTGAACTTGTAACCATTTCAAATCAAACAAAACTCACTCGAATACAACTTGTTTTCAACCTTAACTTCCAATTTCAAGCTCCCTGCTGTCGCCTTTGAGCGTACTATGATTGATTCCCTTAAGCTCCATTTTACAATGGATTGTGAAATGCCGTCGTCGCCTATCATAGTAGTTAACATTAGGCCAACCACAACAGCCAACCTTGACCTTATGGCCTATCATTGCCAAAACCTTTAGATCATTAATTACCTCTACCTATATATATATATATATATATATATATATATATATATATATATATATATATATATATATATATATATATATATATATATATATTACTTTTATAACCTCGCTAGAACAATATTTTTTATTCTATCTTTCTTAAGTAGCCTTCATCTTAAATTCTAATTTACATCACGCTCAGCTTCACAATTAATTATTTCTTTATCAACCAATACATGTCAAATACAACATGGATGCTCTAGTTATGACTATCAGGCTCAACTTCACTATTAATGACATCATTACCAATCAATACATAACCCATAGACCATCCCCTGCACATTTTGGTCTCCCATTTACAAGGCGTTGACTTCATTCAAAATTAGTTAGTCATGCTTATAACCCACTCAGATTTATATAAAAGATTATAATAAACTTCTTGTTCATTGAGATTATTGTTTGGATGAGAATGTGCAATTTCCAACATTTCAACTAACCTAACGTGATAGCTTCCCACGATTCATCTTGTTTATGTAATAATTCAATTACTGTGAGTAAATATTTTTTTAAGATAACATCACTTTGTTGATCTGCTAAATGACCCTGTGAACTAAAATTAAAGTACAACCACTAGCTCCACCATCAAGCAATACCATCAAGCAATGTAAGAAAATGTCTTATGATCAAGCATTTCTACAGTGTATCAAACATTTAATGAAGAAAACAATGAAACGAAAAAGCAAAGTTGTCAAGAGGAAAACTATTGATCCAAAAAATAATGAAAGAATGTCACTCTAAATGAATGAAGAAAACACAAGAGAGGAAAAAGTGAAATAAAGGAGTGGGCTGGTAAGAAAAAAAAAAGGTGGTCGCAAAGTCAAACTCAATACATTTACAAAGAGACTACCCTCTCCTAAAGTTCAAGTTGCCCAATTAATTGTGTTGCTAAATCTTGGAAAGTTGAGTTTTTGCACATTCAAAATAAAATTTTACTCGCCGAATAAAATAGCAGATAATCTCTTTTCATTATCATAAAAAGTATACATACTCCACTCAGAAGTAGCTGCTGAATAATAGCCCACTACCCTCAACAAAATAACAACAAATTTGCAAAAAGCATCACAATCACAATCAACAAACAAAACTAGACAAACATTGCAAATTAAAACAAGGAACGGGCCATAAGAGGTAATCAACAATAGAAACCGCAAGCTACAAGAAGGTCACCAACAATAACATCTCCATAAAAGAAAGCTATAATCTCGATATTTTACAAAAATATCCACAAACTAAATAACAGGAAAAAGACGAAAGGAGGAATCATTGAATGCAAATTAAGATGAAAAAATAGAGCAACTAAAACTCTAAATAGTCCTTTGAATATATTAAATTCAAAGGCATATGTATACATACTCATGCCAACTAAACTAATTGATTACAACTACAATTCAAATTTTAAATTGTTAAATTTCAAATATCTCCTTAATACAAACGTCTTGCATTTCCAACAACTATAATATTTACAGAACCTTACTAGTGCCCCAATATAAATATAAGCAGCGCCTATGAACTCTACAATCCCAAGAGCATTTCCAATCAACAATGGATGTTAAAAGCAAAAAAAGAAAAAGGAAACAAAATTGCAAGATTATAGCCATTTATCTAAAACATTCAAACTTTATCTAACTGTGCTTACGAATTTAATATGAACTGCATTTACAGCCCAGATGACTTGCACATAACTTCATTGAATGCCCTATAAGCACGATTGCCCCATAATTAACGCAATCCTTACCATCTCTTTTGCTCTCAAATAACATGACCAAATAATTATTCTCCAATCATTTTTCATCTACTTAAGCTTAAAAAATTCTTAGAAAATATCGGTTAACCTAACCATTACAATATCCCTCATGTTCAAATCTCTAACGGTGTCCCATAGAAATCAAAAGTATTCTCTTGACAAAACTTCTACATTATTAACAGCATCTCATTTTTTTTTAAAGTTCAATTATATAATATACCTAAATATTTTGTTCATAAAATCTTTCAAAAATAATATATTTCTTAAAAACAAACATTTAATCTTTTTTTCAAAATAGCAATTTTCATATTTCTTAATGTCTTTCTCTTTAACTATGTTTTTATTTATCTTCGCTTTGCATATATCTAATTTGATGAAAGTTTCTAGATCTTTCATTTATTTCCACAGATATTTCATACATCTCCTTTTCACCTTCTTAGCATCAATCATATTATATAAATCATCAAGAGTTATTCTTTTTTTCTTTTCTGACTAACCATTTCAACAAGGCAACCCCACTTAGTGGGATAAAGGCTTGTTGTTGTTGTACCCATCTCAACAAGAGACTTAGATTTCTTATAATTAAAATAAGCCTTAATTGAATTTGAATTTTGTCTATCTTTAAAATCAAATTCATCCTTAATAAACTTTTATATCTCCTTCCACTAGCAAGTCTCAAATATCTATCAAATATTTCTAGAATCACTTAAAACTTTAATAGTGGTCTTAATGAAACTATCAATCTAATGTAATTTTAAGCTTGGCTCAACTAAATAATTCCAATTTTCCATTCTTAAAAAATTGAAGCAGTAAAATAGATTATCATATGCTTTTTGGTATGCAATACATCAAATTAAGTCAAGACTACGGCACATTAATTACTACAAAATCATTAGTTTTGAAAAGAAGTGTTAATTAAGCTATAGTAGCTCTTCATAACATTGGTGACATACTAACATTATAACAAAATGCAAAGCATAAAGTGATCTTACCTCTTGTCCAGGCTCAAGTTTTATTTTCAATAATTTATGGCCAGCCTCCTCAAAGTCAACACTTGACATAATTGTGAGGTAAATAGTTCTCCGCAAATTGACCAAGTTTGTTTCAGTCTCATCCGTAATCTTTAACTGTTCATCATCCTCTTCTTCAGACTCTTCACCATCCTCTACATCCAAGCCCTCTTCAGAACCTGATTCGTCGTCAGAAGAAGCATCCCCAATAATACTTTTCTTGAGATTCTCGTAAGCCTTCTCATCCTCAAGAAATTGTGCATTTGACTTGAAAACGTCTGGAAACAAAATAAAAAAATTATTAGATTCACAAATGTTACACGATTCATGTTGAATAACCTGTAAATGTATAAGAAAAAAAAATACCAAGGTTAGTCTCTGGATCTATGTCATCCTCAAATGACATCTCGTGTGTAAATTGATCCTCTTGCTCCACAAGGTCTAATTCAGCACGGATAGCAGGGAATCCCTGTAGAGATGACACAAAATGATTCACATTTCATCACTCTACATACATAGATATATAAAGGCGTTCATATCACAATTCAATGATCATAAAGAGAGATTGGAAACCTGAAATTTTGCCTTCCGTATGGCAAAAAGGCCTTCTATCAAAAACTGCACACGTTTGTCTATTTCTCCTTCATGAAGTATGCCTCGGAATCTCTCAAAAACACCTTCCAACATAAAGAAACAGGGTGATTCAAATGGATATTTAGTGAAACTAGAATGGATGTAATGTGAGATTACTATATTCGAGAGATGGTGCAGCACAAAGTAGATGAAAGGAAACATGAAAAGAAGTTGCACAATATTAATTTAAAATATGAATAGTTGAGCGCCTTAGCATAGCACACATCAAATGAAAAAAGATTGTCATTTCATAAGAGCCCGACTGCATTTATTCAATGAAGTAATTAATAATAGAATTAAATAGCTTATAAATGTACAGTGAAGGGCTTGTGATGTACAACTAAGGAAAATGCTCATAAATAAAGCATAAAGATCATGAAAGATAATTGGAAAACTCAATGTGATATAATTATATATTAATAAAAACCTTGGAATGGAATTGAATTAATATCCTACGTCAAGCTTCCAAAAATCAGACATTTAACTAAATGAAAGAAGGATTCAAGGTTCGACTGAAATTTAAACAAGGGTTGAACCAAGATGGCATTTGAATATTAAAATTATTTAATCAGTATTTAAATTAAGTAATAATAATTCGAGTATGTGATAAAAAATAAAAAGAATTACTTCATGAAATATAGAACATGCATATGAAATATCTTATATAATTTTAAATTTAAACAACTTCCAGATTTCAATTATTAATCTCTGCCTCTATGTTTCTATTTTAACTCTATAATCCCCTTCCATAAAAAAATTGATGCTTTTAAAAAAAAATTTAGAAAAAATATCAAGTTAATGTCCTATAAAAATATACAAGCAAAAACAAGTTGAATAAAAAATAGTGCTTGATACCCTACTGCGTAATTATATTGCAAATAATATCAGATATTCATTTAGACATTATTCTTTCTCAACAAACTTAGTTTTTTTTATTATGCATATTAAGATTAAATTCTAACCATATGAAAAAAATTGAATTTTACATCAAATACAAAATTTTATCATAAAGTGAGCCAAGAAGTTCAAACAAACAACAAACAGTTCACTGGTACAGTGATCCAACCTACAATTCATCATGAGTTTCAGATATTTACGTAAAATAAAATTTTTGCATCGAACAGAACTGATCGGGGAACCAGTTCGAAGTTTGACAGGCTAATTTGAACCAGTTTTTTAACCCTTGCCCAATGTTGCATTCCAAATAACTTGATGGGAAAAAAAAATTATAAACGAACCCAAAACATTTTGGAGAGCTCCAGTATGAAGATAGTAATGTCAAGGTAATGTTAATCATTCCTGTATCATAAAAAGCAACATTAGGAATTACTTCCCCTCTACCTCCGTATGTAATAAGTAAAATGATAAAATTTATAAAAATGTTTACAAAAGAACTGCATGGACATAATGTGCAAAAGAACAAGCTGCAACATAAGTGCAGACATAAGAAAAAAAAAACAAACAAGAAGGGAAAAATTCAATGTTGTAAGAAACATTAAAAGAACAAACTCGTCAATTGATATTAGAAATAAAAATCATCGGGCAATTAAAATCAAGCAAACCAAAAAATTAATTAATGATAGCAATTTTCATAGCTTCAAAATAATAAATGATACCGAATTTACCACTTCATTTGGTAAAATTCCATCTGATTACCAAGTTCTGTACTTACTTTTTGAAACTAAACTTATCATCGAACACCTCATAACATGTTAAGCAAACAAAAACACTCGAACCAAAAAAATAATATATAACGGACATAATTGAGTCAAACATCATGCAATTATTTGGCCTAGTTTGTCATATAGAACTATTTCTCTTAGTTCCTCTACTGATTATATCTGTGCCGATGTTGCACTGAATCATTTTCCCCTCCAAATTCAGTAAAAATATGACTTAAATGATTAACTGCATAGCTGTATCTGTATTGAATAATAGGAAATTTAAATACATAGCGCACAATTCTTATGTATTTACATCTCTTGCACCTAAACTTTCACATTTACATGCATGGCACTTTGGTACTTTAAACCAATGCATATTTCACTTTTAAAGAGAGTTCAATTTTTCAAGTGATATTAAAGATTTGATTGCTGTGTATGTAAATATGAAGGTATGAGATATGTAAATACATAAGAATTGTGTGCAAAGGCATGTAAATGCCCCAAGAACAATTGACAAAGTAAGGTGCTGAGGTAAGAGATTAGTAACATCAACAAAATAGGGCCAAATTAAGTAACAATCCATTCAATTTAATGCATGAATAATCTAATTTACCAATACTATTGTAACAGATCAAGCATAAATCACTCACCATGAAGACCTAGCGGAACAATATCCTGAAGCAATGCTCCACATTCTTTAACAAACCCAACAGCAACCTATACAAAAAATTAACTTCATTAGCATTTAGCAAATTGCAAAACAAAAGAAAGACATAAGAATAGTAGAGAGAAAAAACACCTCAACACTGTCATCCGTGGGATTTACCAACAGCACTGTAAGAAGCTCCAAAGCAATGACTTCATGTGCTACTTGCTGATTTACGAGATGTGCTATAAATTTAGTTGCAGCAAGCAATTGAGGCTGTCAAAAAATGCAATTCAAAAAATACGTATATCATTTCATTTCTCAGCAGCATTAATATAATGGAAATGTTCAACAAAGATTTACATACGAACAACTCAATCCCTTTGTATTTACATATCTAATATCTAAAACTTGAAATTTTACATGCATATCATCTTTAAAAACTTGAAAGGTGTATTTCACTTTTTAAAGGTTACAATGGTGTTATTTTTTATTTAATATGAAAGATTTAAGTGGTATCAGTGTAAAAAGTAAAGTTTATGTGCTAGATATGTAACTAAATAAAAATTGAATGTATGTGTGCAAATGCCCTAAAGTTCGACTGCGAAGCACAAACCTTGTCATTCCTCGCAAAAGCCCTCTTGAACTGCAAGAGGACTCTTCTCAGAAGGAGCTTGCCCACTTCAGGAAACTTGGTGTTCACAACCGCAACCAAAGCGGCAAAAACATCAGTGAAACCAGGGGATGCCATCTGAGATTTCATGCAAGACCGGCAAAAAAGACCTCTTCCCCTGATGAGGTTCTCAGAAAAGAGTTCCGGAATAATATTTTTTATGTTTGTAGCATTCACCTTGTTAACAAGACCATTGATACTCTTCCTGAGAGCATCCCAGCTAAGACGCTGGTAGGCTTCGCTGCTCTTATCTTGCACATCCCGCATCATCTGAGCCATCCGATGAGGGGGGATGTATATTCCACCAGTTTTTATTGCAACAGCGTCCTCCATCTGTTGCACTGGCGGCTGAGGTTTCCTATCCTCCTTTTCCTCTTTCGTTTTCCCAACTCTATCTAGCCAAGGTTCAGGATCTTCCGATCTATGATCATTGTAGCGACTTCTATCATCCTTGGATCTCTCTTCAGGCCGACCTATCGAATCAGAATCCTCGTCTGAGCTCCTGTTCTTGTAATCATGGTGCGTGCGGGACCTTTCAGATCTCCTCCTACTGTCCTTTTCACGGTGCCTACTGCCATGTTCTTCTTTGGATTTCCTATCCTTTCGGTTCCCATCAGAATCGGAGTATCCATCAGAGCTATACCTGCCACTGTCCCGACGCTTGCGAGGGCTTCCAGAACTCCGTTCATTTCGTCGCCTATGTCTGCGAGGACTTCTAGATCTCCGATTGCTGTCACGCCTTCCACGTTTCTGCCTATGACTGACACGCTTATGCTCATCATTCGAATCAGGTTCCTCAGAGCTTTGGCGGCCATTTTCCATGCGCCTGTCGTCATCCCTCTTCGAAAAACCAGATGAAGTAATCGGTGATCTCCTCCCTCTACGGTTACGATCAACATCGTCTCCTCGATGATTTCTGGTCCGTCGATCTTCGTCTGATTCGCTATCGTGGCGGCGAGAGGGAGCCATTAACTTGTCAAGGTGTAGAAAGACGAGGGTTCCCTTCCTCAATGGTTTCGGGTAGGAGCGGAGCGAAGGAGAAGAAAGATGGAAGTTTCGGAGGTCTTTATACGCCGCAGTCCGGTTGCTGCCTTCCCAGCTAGCTCTAATCGCGACTGTATAGCCTGTGTTTCAGCCACCAAGACGATGGAGAGCGGTGAGGGAGGTAGACGAGGGTTTCGGGAAGGAGATGGGAAGGGAAAGATGGGCTATGGAAATTTAATTGGGTTATTTTTATATATATACCACACAAAACCAAGTAACAAAAAATAATTTACATAATAAAATTAATTATTAATTTTTAAGAAATAATTAGTTTAATAAATACTAAATTAATTATAAATATACTTATAATAAAAATTAAATTTTAATTTAATTTGACTTAATAAGTATATTATTAATATATGATATTAAATTTATATTTTAATTAAAAAATTTAAATAATCACTAAAGGAGTACTCTACCAAGCTATTTATTAAACACAAATGAGCATATATATAATTATAATCGAACAAGCAATATATAGTTAGATTTTATTCATTTATGTGAAATTTCATATTTACTTATTTATAAAAATAAATGAATCTTTAATTTAAAAGAAGACAATCATTATTAAAATGTGGTTGTTTAACACTAACTAAAAGAGATACACGAGGGAGATGATGGCACAGTGGTTGAATATTTCTTCCTGCGCTGAGACGTCCCATACTCGAATGCTCATCAATCAAACAAAAAATAATAAAAATCAATGTTTATTTTATATAGCTACCTCGGGCGATTCCAAACCAATCTACCCTTGAGCACAGAGAGGATCTCAATGCTTATTTTCTATAGTGATCAATCTTATAGCCAATCTTATTTGAAGCTTCTTGTATGATATCCATAATATAATATAGGTTCAAGATGAGTTGATTTTTCATGTCATGGGCATCAAGACACATCGAGTGTAATGTAATGCAAAATGGTTCGAGTAGATAGTCAAATTAATTAGATCGAATTTGTGAATTGATGAGTTAAACATGTGATTGTATTATTCCACAGAGTTGTGCTACTCAAACATGGGGTGAGTCAACCAAATATGTGACTTACTTTTGCTTTTGTCGGAACTTTTGTACAGTTTCAATCCTAATTTCAAGTGTTCAACTTATTAGTTGCTTGACCCAAACATAAGCTCCAAATCGTAGAAGTTATGGGTAGCAATTCGAGCGCGCGACCTCATGTAAATGCGCATGAGTTTATGATCTCTCAGACGTGGTTTTTGTAAGTTGAAATTGAGGGTCTCAACAAAAGGAACTCTTAACTATTGATAAGATTTGCCATCATAACAAATACAATTGTACCAAGGGTCCAAGTCGACTATAAACTTTATATAGAACACATAAGTTAATATATTTCAACAGTCCATTTCAACTTCTACTTAATTAGCAATTAGTTTATTAGTCCATTTCAAACAAATAATGCAGTTCCTGCAATACATTCTCTCCCTACGACTCATATTCACCATCTTCGTGGGCGAAGATTGTATCTTCGGCCCGCAGAGCTCGTAGTCATGACGGAATTCTCAGCAACTTCTTCTGGTAAAACATAGTTAGGATCGACCTCCATGTCCTCATCTTCCTGAAATTCCTCATCGATCCACGAATATCCGCTCCAGCTCGTATCACTCTCATCATAACCAAGGCAAAAGTTCTTGGGCCCTATCACAAATAAAACTCTCATTAATTACTGCATAATATTCACAAAGTCCACAAATTTCAATGAAAGCTAGGAAAGCTAAGCTCCATGCCTGAGTTCTGCTCCATTATGTGAACTTTTTCGAGTAAAAGTTGCAGCAATTTGTGATTTAACACCTCATAATCTCTGCAATAATAATGTCAAAGTAGAGTTTTTAATTGAAGGATAACGGTACAGATGTAAGTGTACTTACTCTGCGAAAAAGAAAATGGGCGCCTACATCATCATAGATCCACATAATTCAAATTGCACCAATTCACAAACTCTAACAATAAAGGCTTACAATTCAAAATGAGAAATTGCTTGTACCTGAAAGTAAAGATGGAATGAAGGATAAGAGTGGAGGCAACAACTAGGAATGATGATCTCGCCATCCACACCCTTGACAGCAGCCAACTTTGCTGATTGGAGTTCATAGAGCTATATTTAATTATAGCAATTTCAACCATAAATGTGATGCAGAGGGCTGTGAATGAATAGTTTATTATTAGAGAAAGGTCTTAGTATTAACTGGTTTTCTGAAAAATAAAAGGATTCACCTAAGTAGAGACGCGCCCGGATGCGGAAAGTCTGCTTCGCGCTAGTGAGCATATAAAGAAGAAAGATAACGCAAGAGTAGAAGAAGAATGCTTTAATGAAGCGGGATTCAGTGAGCAGAGCATTCTGGAGCATAAAGAGCTTCTCAAGGGCAGTAAAAATATTTGCTTGCTTCGCTTCAAACTCTTCCTGCAATTGTGCATTTCAACAACAATTTAGCATATTATGCATATCATAGCCAGTGGGTCAAAACTATGATGTGTCTATATCAAAGATTATAGATGGATAAAAATTGGATTAGTTTTTTTAACTAAAAGTATTGTAATCCAAGAGCTAAGTTTGTCACAAATTATAGTTGAACCAAGTCAAATCCGAATCATGTTGAATGTACATGAGAGTTTATGGAGAATATGAGACAATTATAAGGACCTTCAAATAAAACCAATTTTATCAAGGACAAAAGAAATTTCTTACCTTAGTTAAATTCATATTGAGATTTTAATTTTGAAAATTTTACATATATACGGCACAATTCTTTTATATTTGCATGTCGAATACCTAAACTTTCATATTTATATTTATAACAATTTTGTATAAAATACATATGCATGAAATGTGTATTTAACTTTTTAAAAGTAGATTGTAGATGTATTAAACCTGTGCAGAAAGAATGGACTGTGAATTTTGGATTAGCCGATCATGAGCCTGTTGGATCTGATCCTGCCTTCTCAGTAGCTCCTCCTGTTGCTTGTGTCCAAAGTCTGCTAATTTTTTGAGATTATCCCTTCAAAAAAATTTTAATGAGTTCAACCACAAGTTAGCAAAGGTAGTCCTTAAACCATAAAAAAATAATAATACTAAAATGTAAAAACAAAAAAGAAAAAAATAAAGATTCATTACCGGCTCTCTTCAAGAGCTCTGGATTGGAAATTTGTGAGGAAATCCAGTCCCGCCATGGCTGCCGCCTGCCCCTCAAGTAGCTTCTTTTGTTTCTCCAACGACAATCCTGTAACACTACCGATATCATCCGCAGTACTTTGAAGGTTTTGCATGCTGGAAGCCATGGAATCACCAACTCTTCTTATCTCCCTATCAATCTCTGAAGTGTCACTTTTCAGTTTCGTCATGTCATCTCCCAAAATCTTGTAGGAATCCTGAAGAAGAGTCATCCCTGACTCGATCCTCTCTTTCATTTCTGTTTGGCGGTCTCTCAGTTCCAATTGAGAAGCTGAAATGTCCTTCGATTGCTCGAATATTGCTTCAGAGTTTTTCAAAACGTCGCGAATTTGAGTCTCTACACCCTTTGATGAATCTGCTAAATTTCGGGTCTGAAACTCCACCGAAGTCAATGAGTCGTGTATCTTAATGGAATCTCGTAATAACTCTTCTGATCTTTCTTCAATTATATCCAATTTGTCCTCCGCTGATTGAGCAGCATTCACCAAGTCATTGACAAGCCTCTCTGTATTGTGCCGGAAAGCATCATTTCTATGAGAGAACATATCTAATTCTGTCAAACACAGAGCAATCCAAGAAGAAAAGTAGAGAGTTTGATCACTAAAAAGAGTGACAAACTTAACTGTAATTGGTGGCAGATGGAGTTGGTTTCGAGGTAGAACTCGAGAAATACTTTGTGCTCTGTCTCATCCAATTTTTTGAGGCAATTCTTCATCGGCCCAACAGCTTCGCAGGACGGGAAGCCGCGTCTCCCAGAATCTACTTGGAAGCAGTCGCTGAGCATCCAAGCCAATCTTTCTTGCTTCTCATTACTAGAAATTATCTCCGAACAACCAGAAAAAAGTTGACTGTAAGCTCTGTGCCAACAAGTGTCAGGCATTGAAAGCTTCCTCTTTGCTTTCTCTAAAAGCTTCATGGCTTTGGGGTCATCAGTGCTGCTTATAGAGAAAGTGTTTTTCAATTCTTCTCCAATTTGCTTGTTCGTGTGAGGAGGGGCGGAAGGAGAAGACGAAAAGGGCCACGAAAAGCTCAGGCTCAGGGTGTAGGAAGACAAACACAGAAAAAGTAGGAGACCGAATCGATGTGACGGCTTCAACATAATGAAATCAAAAGTTGTGAACTTGAAAAGATGATGATGTTATCTATAACCTGCAACAATCAGACATCAACACAAATTTCCAAAAAAATAAGAAGGCTGTATAAAAGGAAGATTATCTCTTCATAGATTTTAAAGAACAGCTACGCACATAGACAGTTAAGACACTGTATCGAAACCAGGGAACAGGGGAAACATGGAAAGAATTGAAAGGTTCTAAAATCTCTGCACCATCAGAAGAAAAAAGGAAACTTTTTTACTTTCCTCTAATTACACCTCATAATAACACAGCCTGTAGACAATATAATTAGTAATTAGCTAAGATTAACGAGAAATAGCGTTGCCGGAGAGCGTAGACGACTTACCTCAAGAGATGCACAGATAGAACACTATAGAGAAAGCCTGCTTTGTAAGCGGGAGGCCGGCGGGTGCAGATAAGCTGTAATTTTACAGACAAACGGCGGCGATTCGAGGAGTCGGGCCTACCGTCAGTGCGCCTTTTAGTGTAGGGATCGTTTCTTCTTGATCACGAAACGGCGGAGGCGTTCGCGATACCATGGAGACTATTTATAAAAAAATGCAGCGAGCAGGACGGCAAGGGCCGAGGGGGCGTTTTGTTAGTTGTCATGTTCTGTGCATTTACTTTCTAACCCATGAGAAGTATAAAATACTACGTCTAGACTGCGGTATGAGTTTATCATGTCACTAAACATAACGATAAATCATACATAATAAGCACACCCATCAACTCAACGCGTCTGATATATTTTAATTATTTTAAAACAATAAATTTTATTAATTTTATGTAAATAATATGCTTATAATTAACCTATTGAGTGACGTATAGCACCTTAAAGAACATTCAAGAAATTTATAAGTGTTGAATTCAGTTTTATCTCATCATGCTCAAAAGATGGAGCATAGGGATCGAGAAGGAGAGAAAGGGAGGAGGAAAGAGAGGAAGACGAAGACTTGCCTCGAGGAGGGAATAGGGTGTTCTCTGGGCTCTTAAACCCATTTTATTTCTTGAATACTTGAGTTACAGGAGAGGGTAACCAAAAGCTCCTATTACATTAAAGGGTTCTCCTATTTATAGAATATATGAGGACAGAAAATATTGCATTATCGCCGTGCTAAAGAGGGGGGTGCATTATAACTTATTTTCCTCTACCTTTTAGCTGAACTAATAAATTGTCTCGAGATCCGTACATATCATTTTTTATATACAATAAAGTTATTATAATAATGTTTGTGGCATCAAAGAATAGTTTCTCATCTCATTATTGTAAAAAATCTTACACATACATATATAAATAGAATGTAACTTGCCAAAGGTGTGAGATTTCTTACATGAAAATTTATGAAAGGAAAATGTTTTTGGGTCAAACTAATTTAAACTAATCAATTCATGCAAGTTGAAAAGTTATAATGAGCTGCCATAACTTAAGAGAATGCGAGATTCCATTGCAAAACAATAAAAGTTGGTGCGATTTGCGGTGGGTGATTAGTGCCATTGGCATCCAAAGGTGAGTTTATGTAGTAGGCATTATTAGAATTTTACGATGGTATTGGTGGGCATTGGCGACAATCAAATATTAGCGCAATGGTGATTGAGCCAAGAAACAAATAAAAATAAAAGCAAATGATCAGAACCGGAACCATTCAACAAAAAATAATACCAAGAGATATATAAACCAATCATTATCAGAAATTTTGATCCAAGGGAAGATCTATGTCCCAAGCATCACCAAACATCCCAAACACACTTTGAGAGTCTTTATCACGGGTCAAGGATCGACACTTAGGCCATATCAACCAGGCGACCCATATTGGCCCAGTTGATCTCATCCGGTCAAGCAGATCTCATTCAACCGAGTTGATTCTTCCAACTCTAAGCTGACTATGTTTGACCAAGATAGAAAGAAGCCGAGCAACAAACTTACAAATGTGATATAACAAATATATCCTAGTACAGACCCCCTTAAAATAGGGACAAAAATGCAACAACGCCACATTGTATCGTCTCGTCTATTTTTTATTTTGTGAATAAACATATGTCTAACTCTTCATGACTATTCACTTATCTCTGTCTGTCTCTCTCTCCTTTTATTTGCGCTCTACTCTGTAGATGTGATTCACGGATAAATCATAATTCAACAGTATCATTTCTTATTAGGACTAAATAAATAAAAGAATGCAATCCAGTTTTACTTGGAAAAGGCTATTATTTATCTACTCATCATTATTTTACAAAAAAATATTTTTATGCAAAATTTGTAAGCAGCGTATCATTATTCAAAAAATAAATCAAACGCAATTAAGAAATCAATTGCAAAATTAGGATTCCAAATTAAAAAAACGAAAATCTTTGCATAATGTTGAATCCTTTTTTGAGACACCAAACATATTTAAAACACATAATTGCAAAAGAATATAGGAATTAAAATTCTAAAACACACATGACTAACTCTAAATTTCCACAAATCAATGAAGAAAAGATCGTCCCTAACCATCCCTACATCCACCGCTATCAACAAGAGGATTACGGTCACAAATCAGGAGTGGAGCTCACTCGATAAAGCACGAAGTCAGGACCTACGGATGATGAAGGTGCGGCTTGAAAATGTGTTTTTCAACATTTCGAAAACGTATAAGCTGTCAAAATACAATTTACACGAACATGTCAGATGCATTTTTAAAAACGCCCCCGCACTAAGGGCGCGTTTGGTTCCGCTTCGAACCCCTGCGGCGCGGCCGGTCGACGCGAAGTCGAGCGAAGGGGGAGGCGGCAGACGACGGATTGGCGGCAGATTGCCGCGAAGCGGCCTTAAAGCGGACCACGGGATAACCCCCGCGGTCCCGACTTCAACGCGGCTTTGAAAATTTTTATTCTCTCGCTGTCTTCGCTTCGCCGTGCCCTTATTCTCTTTCCCTCTTCCACCGTCTCTCCTTGATATGTGCCATGGCAGACTGGTTTGTTGGCCCAATCTTGATAAGATCATCAACACTTGCTCTGATTGCCTGCAAGATCAAATTAGATGGCAGACGAGCATAAGGAGGAGCTCGAAAAGCAACGAGAAAACCACCGCAATGTCCAAGCTGTCGTCTCTGCTTCCTCCCAAGCGTAGATCAGAGATCGAAACCCAGCACTCAACAACTCGTATAGTAGGAAGGTATTTTGATATTTTGGTCAGAAAATCATTTTTTGATGAGTTTCAGGGAGAGAAAATATATTTTAAAATGCATGATTTATTATGTGATTTGACAGTCTATTTCTTCATAGGAATGTTTCAGATTCGTGGGAAACAATATTTTATCTTTTAAATTTCCTAAAACTATTCAACACTAATTTGTTAAAACTGAAAATCATAAGTATTAAGAATTATTAAGATGTTAAAAAGCTACATTCACATTTTTTTTCATTAGAAGAGATGATCAAGGTTTTACTGAAATACTTACTAAAGAAGCATTCGTTTGTTGTTCATATCTAACTTTATCAAGATGCATCAAGAAGCATTCATTTGTTGTTCATATATAGCACTTAAATCTATTTCATATATTAATCAATTCCATATATATACATATCTAGCTTTAAAATTTATTACACAATAATAATTATTTTATTACCTAACACTTAAATTTTTTACATTTTTAACACTTTGAAGTTTCATTAATTTCTTACCTAATAAATTTTGCTTATAGAGTTTAAAAAATATAGTTGTTACAGTCTTCTTTTAAATGATTTTATCAAACAGGAGAAGCATGGTTATTTTTCCAGAAACAACTACTCTACAACTATTTTCCCACAGCTGCAACCAAAGCAGACAATCAACTTTCCTCAGTATAAGCTTTCTAGAAGAATGTAATTCTGAATCGAAAGTCTAAAAAGCTGCAATTACAAAGTTGATAAGTTCGCAGCTGAACCAAACAAACCCTAAATAAACTGCTTGAAGCAAAATCGGGACAGCTGGAAATTTGATTTTAATTTTATTTATTTATTTTGAATCTGTCACCAGCAGCAGTCTTACCAAGTATGTAAAATTGAATTACTTCGACTCCATCGCCGCCGCTCCATCTCCCGTTGCCTCATCGGACGGCGATGAAACATTGTCATAACAGAATCGTAACCGCCGCGCAGTCTCCAGACAAGCAAACGTCCAGCATCACCACACGCCACGTAAGCGCAGCGCAGCTTCTGTAACAGTCCATGCCACGTGGCATCCAATTCAGAAGCACGAGCTGAGCCCATCTGCGTTTCCATCAGTTCGATGAGCCGTCAGATCAATTTGAAGCAATGTTTTTACTCCGCACCGCAGCCGGAATTTTGCATGACGCGCGTAATTCGATAATGGCCGACTATAAAGCGAGATCCCAAGGCTCTGCTTCACTTCTTTGGCCTTTCAGCTGATCGAGACTTCCATTTTTGAAAAAAAAGAATGGCGGCGGCGAGATCGTGAGAGAGCAATAACAGAGTGGAAAGAAACTGCTGCAGGCGGCGCTGGGATCGCGAAATGCCGCCGGCGGTGATTTTGGATCCGACCGCGAAGCGGAAGCAGAGATCAAAGATCTATGGGCTGAAGACGTTCATGGATCCCGGGTGCCCGATAGATTTCTTCGGCGCCTTCAGGGACAACATCAAGGAGTTTCTCCGGCAATGCAGCGATGCCGAGCAGCGGCCGACTGAAGGAATGCCGACATGGTGCACGCTTCTTGTTGACGAGAAGACCGGCGTCTTGATCCCCCTGTACACGGTGGAAGAGTTTGTTCGCCGCTCGTGCAATCCTTTCTGTGATCACTGTCGCTGCTGCGGTTAGTTTAGAGCCCTCTTATTAATTCTTCCCGTAACGGGGGTTTTCGATCTTTCGGTAATCGAACGCTTTCCGTGATCGCCGTTCCCAAATTATGCGTCTCGTGTTCTTCCGATGCTTCTTGCTCCTCTCAGATGAGTTTAGCTCTGTAATTCTGCAATGAGCAAAAGGCGGGAGATCTTTCTTCTATAAATCTGCGGAGCTTTTCTTGTTCGAGGGACCATCGTTTGGGGTTTAGCTACACGCACGATTCTTGATGCATTTGCCTTGTACCAAGATTCGTGCGTGGTGGAGCGGAAGATCATCAGACGGTCGAGAAACTGTTTAGTCAGCAGTTGCTTGACTAGATTGACTAGTGACGACCCCACAGCCTTTTTTGTAGTTCTTTTAGTTTTCTTGTAGCCATTGGAGTAGCGATTTTAAACTTAAGGCGGCCTTTTGTTTTGTCATCAACATTGCCTAAAGATCTGTTCTGTTTGCAGTTTAAAAATGGTTTGCGTTTTTATTGATAGGTTGGAGTCATCATTTTGTGTCAAGGAGGAGATATCACATGATAATTCCCGCCGACGACGACTGGGATAAACCCCTGCACAAAGACGCCTGTCTTCTCCATAACCACCTCCTCCACGGCCTCCTTCACTGTAACGGCTTCGGCCATCTCCTCTGCATCAACGGCCGTGAAGGCGGCTCAAAGTTCATCTCAGGCCACCAATTCATGGATCTTTGGGACCGCCTCTGCACTTCCCTCCGCGTGCGGTATATATTTCTACCAAACTTACAATTACTTTCTCACGCTAATGCATCGATATGACAATTAGTTACTTGTCTGATTCTGGTACAGGGAGGTGACGGTGGTGGACACAACTCGAAAGAAAACAATCGACCTCAGACTTCTGCTTGGAGTTGCATATGGCTTCCCCTGGTTCAGCCGCTGGGGCTACCAGTACCGAATGGGAAGCTTTGGCGTGACAGAGGAAGCTTACTCCCAAGGGCTGGAACAGCTCTCATCTCTCCCACTCGACAAGCTTGTCGGTTGTAGCTCGGAAGTAAGCCGAATCATCGCCGTCCAAAGCAGGCTTCGCTGGTCCAACCAGTCTGATCCCTTCACAGGGCTAGCCAACGTACGAGATCTTCTCCGGTACCTCCTCAGCCTCAAAAACCGGCTGGCCATTCCACCAGACAATCCTCCTCCTCCTCCTCCTCCTCCGCCACCGCCACCGCAGCTGCCGCCGCTATCTAGACAGCAGACAAAAAGATCAGCTGCAGTTGAAAAGCGGAAGCGATGCCGAGATTTTGACACGGTGGCTGCAGAGCTAGAGAGCCGGTGGCCGGTCAGGAGGCTTCGCGTGGCCGCAGAGGTGATTGTTGATGCTCTACTGGAGCACGGCTGGATGACACGACAGGAAGTCCGCGATGCCGCGCGCCTCACCATTGGCGACACAGGTCTCCTCGATTTCGTACTAAAGTCGCTCGGCAACTGTATCGTTGGCCGCCACATCGTGCGCCGAACATCCAACCAGACCACCCGTGTGCTAGAGTTCCGCTTAGAGGAAATTTCTGACGCCGGTGGGGCGGTGGAGGAATCACCGGTGACGTCATCGTTGGATGCGGGGCATGTCGAGCAAGAACTGGAGGTGGTTTGTCAGGCCTTAGTGTCATCGAAGCCGGAAGCTGCGCGTGCTGTTCTGGATGGTAAGCATTGGATCAAAAAATTCCCATTAGTGGACGACAACGACGACCGGCTTAGATTTCTGGTCCAGTGGATGCCGAGCGCGAGGGAGATGAAGAAGCTGACACGGCCCCTCATGCCACCAGAGGTTGTGGTAGTTGAGGCACACGCATCGATTGGGGATTTGCGAAGGGAAGCGGAGAAAGCTATGAGAGAAACCTATTGCATGATGGAGGGATTCAGTTTATGGAGGTTGGACGGGGTGGAAGGCGAGGAATGGGATCCGGTGATGGTTGGTGGTGCTGAATCCGGTTCGGTCGTTCATGTGAGCGGGGAGGGGGTGGATTTGGAATGCGAGCTTCGGTACGAGGGTGGAGCGGATTCTTGGACGGTGGGCTGCTCTTGCGGCGCTCGGGATGATGATGGGGAACGGATGGTGGCGTGTGATAGTTGCGATGTGTGGCATCACACGCGCTGCATCGGCATATCTGATGACCAGCCAGTGCCGCCGCTCTTCCTCTGCTCCTGCTGCGGATCTTCCATCCTCGGCGCAGCTGCTAGCTTCGAAGTCGCGTTTGATCTGCCCTGGTTGTAGGGGAAGATGATTCAAATACAGGGATGTCGATCAGCAGTGTTGTTACTAATTTTTTTTTTCGCGGGAGCGACCTCAATTCTTTTGTTAATGCTAATTAGTTACCTGTCAGGGTTTGTAAATGTTTTGTGGATATATGGTTCAGATTTTTTGAATAAAAATGGGGTCTTTGGACCCCTTAGAAAATTTGATGCAGAGTGATGCGTTGAATGGTTTCAATTTTCTTGCGCTTTTGTAGTGAAATTCAATTTCTGTGGTGGCATTTGTTATGCTATGGTTGCTAGCATGTAAAAAATAGATTGATTCAAAAAGAGATCGAGGTAACGCAAAGAGATGTTATTTATAATTTCAAGGGAGATTTGCATACACAGCATTCGAAATTATTACAATTACATATCTCACATCCAAACTTCAATATTTACACTACTAGCACACAAAATATTTAAGGGGTTTTACTTGTATACCACACATAAATCTTTATATTTGTCTGCATGCCCGCAAATCTTCCACATGAAACATTTATCTCCCTTTTGTCGCGACGCCATCCAAAACCCTCTTCTCCCACCCTTTCGTCGTGGAAGAGAAAATATGATCCCACTCCGCGGCCTCTTATTCTCATTACGGATCAGCTTGACATAGATTTACGTGTCTACTCACCAAACACCCATATTTCTTCTCTGACATTTTTTTTTATTTTTTTTATTTTTGTTTTAATGTTTATTGTGCGAAAATACAATTGACAACTACTTGTTTTAACTGCTTTAATTTTTTTGTGTTTGATTAATTTGGAAAATAAATACCTCTAAAATAAATTTTCTATTTCTATATAATCAGGCTAAAATTGTATGCTCATCATCTAAGAGTTTGTTTGGGACAGCTGCAACTTATCAACTTATCTGCTGCAGCTTGGTTGCCCCAGAAAGTTGTTGTAGTGCGAGGAAGCCGGCTGACTGTTTGTTTCAGCTGTTTGAAAACAACTGTGTGACAGTTGTTTCTGGACAAATGACCATGATGCCTATGTTTAGTAATGATGTTTGTAACATAACTGTAATAGTCATATACTTGATATTCCAGAAGCAGAAATTCCCTCAAGAACAGTACAAAGCTTTAATACACACCTCACTTAACAATGTATAATAAGAGTGCAGATAAAAGTAAAAATGTTAAAATTACAACTAATATGATGATTGTATTGTTTTTAACATGCTAACGATGTATGTCCCGTGCTACATTGTTCTCCAGTTATGGTATCTATTCTCGATCACTGTCAGCAGTAGAATATGCCAGACTGTCTACCACCAGAAGAAATCACACTTCTCTGCGAAGCTCCGCAAGCACCTGCAGAACTGTTTCCCGTAGCCACTGCATTCCACTTTTTTACAATGATATATGACAAATATACATGCCATGATTGAAGGAAATAACATTAAAGTTAATGCCTCAACATCTTCATAAGTATAGTGGGCACCACAAAGTGATTAACCGCTTTTGCTTGGCTCAGTAAAAGACTACCAAAGTTAAAAGTGTTACAAAACAACTCCATAAAAAAGTGGAGTGAGACACTATCTCATGTAGGAGAGTTGAAGTTGGGTATACAAGCATGGTTAGATCACTATTAAGGTGAATCCAAACAATTCTTTAGTTTATCACCATCAGGATAAAGCAATCATTCATTAATTTATCTTATCTAATTTCATCGCATATCCATCTTAATTCATTTTTACTAGTAGGGACAAAACACTATCAAGGTGAAGCCAAAAAATTCGTTAGTTTCTCACTATCAACATAAATGAACCATTCATTACCATTCAAATTCTCTAATTCCTTTTCATATCCATCTTATCATCAGAAGGGCAAATTCCATCTATCAAGGTGACGCCAAACATTATCTTGATGGTTTATCACTATCAAGCTAAACAATTTCTCCTCCAAATTCTTCACATCTTACATTCTCACCAAGGACAGTGCCCCATCCATAGGAGGGCAAATGCCACACAAAAACCTCTAGAATCCATCATTTTCAAAAATGTAGGCTATAGACGAAAAATCAACAGAAAAACCAATATGAAATAACAAATAGAAAACCTTAGCACAAAAGCCATTCTTTCAACGAGAGCATAAAAAATTTCAGACATCAAAACAGATAGGACATTCTAAACCAGAAAAGGCCTGGAGGTCAAAAATCACCAAAATACAAATGACAAGGAGCAAAGGTTACTTATAGAGCACCAGAAGCACAAATCAGGGATAAAAATGTAATAATCAAGAGAAATTAGGAGAGAATTGAAGGCATACAGGGCTTCTGCATGAAATGAGCATAGAGGATAAGAGTGGAGGCAAAAGGGTGACTGGAGGAAAACGCATTCGCTTGACGCGGGACACAGCCTGCATATCACGTCTGTGTTTATAGACAAAATAAGGGCGGTGTTGGTACGTAGCCTGAACATTCTAACCAAATGTTCAGGCAACATTTTCAAAATGTCGTCAGCACAAATAAGCGCCCCAAACGCAAGCTTAATATCAATTATGTTTAATAAAAACAATTAACATTGTTAATAATAATTTTTAAAACATCAACAATACATAGAAAATCATTAATTTTGTCCAATCAATATTCATCTACACATAAAAAAAGTCTTAACTTCATGAGTCAAACTCATTGGAAGCAATTGTTTTTATAAATAATCAAAATCAAAACATCAATATCCGAACCACATCTTCTACTTATATGTCTACTTCATATTTTTTCCAACGACCCACAACCTTTACCATTTGCGGTGTTGACTATCTTATTATAAAAAAATATTTCATGACAGTTATCTTTAATATGGTCCTCAACATATAAAACCAACTCCCCTTACTACATGGATGAAGTCAAATTCTTTTGAGATATTTGTTTCACAAGCACAACATTAATTTTGTCAACTAAATCAACTACCAGCTTACTCCTGGAATCTCCAATCCATGCATCAAATGATTTACATGTGTTATTTGTGTTGTAATTTTTTTATCTTAAACATGAATGTACTTTTATATCAATTAGATGAAAAAATAAGCAAGTAAGAATACAACTGTGGGCATAGTGTATACAATTCATCCATGTTGCATCAAAATCAATTTTAGTGTATGCATTAGTTGTTGATCATGTCAAATCTCGCACGTCATAATTTTCATTACAATGAAAACATTTTTTTGAGTATTTCTAAACATGTATACAAATCATGTGCTCTACATCCAAAACATAAGATTTATTGCCTCACCTATGCCCTTTTCAATATTGGATATCAATGAGATGATGCAACTGAGAGGAAAATAAATGACAAACACATTAATAATCATGTGTAACTTCTCTTAGATTTGGATTTAACAACTACAAAAGCTAAGTGAAAACTACATTTTCAGTGAATTTGCAGAGAGCAGAACACTTAATTACTTTGATTTCAAGTGATAAATATCGAGACAAAATCAAATGTCTTCAACCAACTAAAAAACTATCAATACAAAACTTTAAAACTAATGTAAAACTCAAAAGAACCATTATATTTGCTGAAACTATGAGCGATGTACGAACTGATTTCAACTAAACATTTTTGCTTGTTGTGATGAAAGCACTCAAATATACTTGTCATCAATGGAACCACAAATAGTAGTATAAGCATCTTCTCTAGACCTCCTTAATTTCATGTATAGTAGTGATAGGTCATACATACTCTCCAAATTATTATTGATGTTCTTTGGATGGATTTTAGGATTCTTTCTAATAATTTCTTCAATTTGTTGAGCTATCGAAGACGAAGTTGCTTGTTTATTGCATTCTCTATTAATATCAGGGCATACATGTGTTGAACATAACTCTTTAATCCAAAAAAAAAATCTACCTACATATAAAAATGCTCGTACTCTTCAAGAAAAATCTATATGAGCCAAATAACTAGAACTTGAATTTGATCAATGTATTAGATTTTTACCCCAAAATAACTCTTTATGGCATATGGTAAGAGTGTTGTTTGAACGAGAGAGAATCATGAAATTATGTACCAACGATAACATCAGTAGTATTCACCATGAATGCCATCAGATGGATTGTGAGAACCATCCATCATTGAGAAACCAACACTAACACAGGAACACACAACTTCCACCCTATCTTGAATAATGATAACAAACTTGTAGAACTTGTGATAATCTCCATGGAATCAACATCACTTGTATGCAATGTGAATTATTTTGATGAAGTGCCACTGACGTGTTAAAAAAATTCAAACGTCTTTCTAGTCAAACA
Organism: Papilionanthe hookeriana x Papilionanthe teres; assembly: GCA_022702705.1. Taxonomy (NCBI): domain Eukaryota; kingdom Viridiplantae; phylum Streptophyta; class Magnoliopsida; order Asparagales; family Orchidaceae; genus Papilionanthe; species Papilionanthe hookeriana x Papilionanthe teres. The sequence goes on along the minus strand of CM040425.1, from coordinate 70,179,223 downwards.
CAAATCACTTCTAGCTCACGTTGTAATAAGGAAACACAAATAAAGATTCAAAGGTCACTAACTAATAATCCTATAATTGAGTTAGGCATTGCAATTTTTGAAACAGACTTAATAGCATACATAGAATTTAATGAAGCTTTATTGTTTGTTGAATTGAAAATCTCATATATTTTATTTATTGATGAAGAAGCTAAGGGCATTTCAGTTGCACTCCTCAGGTAACCTTTATCCAACCATCCAATTGGTTAGTTTCTAAACAAAAAAAAAATTATGATAGAAATTTAAAAAGGATTATATGACTTTTGGTTGTGTTATTTTCAAATAACAGAACATGTTCTAAAGAACAAGTAAGAACTAATAACTTTAAGAAAGCATATAACAGGGGGAGTTATCAACTAAGGAGTAGAATAGGGGAGTTCTTCACTTACTGAATGAAGCAAACATCCACAAAGAGAGAACCACTAACAGACCACAAACAAAGAGCTCAATGTCCTAATGAACTAGGGCGCATGAGTCCATAGAGATCACACAATGGAGTAGTGGCGTTCTCACATGAGATTAGACATGACAAATACTTTTTCCGCAAGATTAAACAGAGAGCAGCAAGAATAGACAACGATAAAAAATAAGAGATGTAGTGCTATTCCGTGTAGAGGATCAATTATTTTAGGTATGGAATACATAAATAATAGGTATTGGATGTGAAATACGTACACAAGATTGTTTTGGGTGATATATATATATATATATATAATGTAAAAAAGCTCTTTATTTCATTACAATTACTTTTAAAATATATTAGTTGATTATTAATTATTAATCGATTGGACTAACCTAAATTAAGCCACAGAATCATCTCCCCCCGCCGAGTCTCCCCGCTACCGATTTTGCCCAAAACCATTACCTTCGTGACCGAAAGCTCGCAATATAAGTCACGATTAGAGCTGGGAAGGCAACGACGGGATCACGATGCACAAAGACCTTAAAAAATCCAATCTTTTTGCTCCTGCCTGTCCAGATATCTCTGAGGAAGATAACCCTTGTCTTCTCCCCCCACCCTCCGCCTCTACCCTACAGCAGTCACGGTTTTAGTTTCGCTAAAATTTCTCCCAAACCAGAGCTAACTGTCACCATCTACTGGCAGCGGGAAATTAGGCGAATAGTCCTGCACGGACGCTATGGTGCACAGCGCTTACGATTTGGTGGAGCTTGTAAAGGGCTGCAGCACCAAGATCGAGAGCTTCGCATCATACGGCTATAAGATCCTCTTGGGTTGCTCTGACGGCTCGCTTCGAATCTATGGACCGGCTTCCTCTCTTTTGACCGCTGCTTCACTCACCAGCGGCGATGAGGGGCTGCCGCTGTCCGATTCCGATATCAGGTCTGAGCGGTACGAGCTGGAGAGGTCGATGTCGGGGTTCTGGAAGCGGGCGCCAGTGGCAATGGAGGTGTGCCGCTCACGGGACCTTCTGCTGTCCCTCTCGGAGTGGATTGCCTTCCACCGGCTGCCCAATCTGGAGACAGTTGTCGCCATAGCGAAGACAAAGGGCGCTAATGTCTACAGTTGGGCCGATCGGAGGGGCTTCCTCTGCGTTGGCAGGCAGAAGAGGGTCGGCATATATAGACTGGATGGTAATTTGGCCATTCGATTCCCATTTCTTCTTAACCATATCGTAAATTTCTGTCCGGATATTCACAAATCTTCAGCCAAAGCTGGGGTTTTTTCACCATTTTGATTGTTTTTTTTTTCTTGGAGACATAATCACGTTAGCCTTTTCGGTTTGTCAAAACTACCCGAGATTAGTGTAAGAGATTAAGTACGCAGGTTATTTTGGTTCAGAGATAAATGTTGTTATTTATTTGTATCCTTTTTTGAGTCAGGACAAAGCAGCCTGTTAAGATATCTGCTTCATATGTGTGAAGGGAACGGGAATGCTCTTGTAAACTGTGAATGTTATGGAAGTGCAAGTAGTATGCATGCTAGATAATGACATTTTTTTTTTTATTTTAATCTCTTAATACTCACAACTGAACGCGAGTTTAATGAATAACATGGTTTTAGAATCAAATTTTTTGTGCATGGGCTTTGTCATTTTCCCAACATGTAAAAGCTCAGCCTGATTTTAATTATGATTGTTAGGTGGTCGTGAATTTGTGGAGGTCAAGGAGTTTGGTGTCTCTGATCAAGTGAAGTCTATGGCATGGTGTGGTGAAAACATTTGCTTGGGGATTGGAAAGGAATACATAATACTAAATGTTACAACTGGAGCATCATCAAAAGTATTCTCGTCTGGAAGGAGCGTTCCCTTAGTTGTTCCTCTCCCTTCTGGGGAGCTTATATTAGGAAAGGTACTTTTCTTCTTTTTCTTTTTTGTTACATGCCTTCCAAAACCCCTGCCCCCCTGAATTTTATTGTTTCATGCTCATCATTTTAAACATTTTTTTTTAATATCATTATGGTTGTTTCTTGTTCAATATTCCATAGGATTATTGTTTCTATGCTTGGTTCATTGCTGCTAAATTTTGTATTTTAGCAATAACATTCTTGCATCCTCTTCATCTGCCCTTGCGTTACATCCATTTGTTTATAACAACTACCTTTATTCTTCATGGTTTGATTAAAACAACCAGTGTCACTGGCAGTATCCTTGGCCTATTTATATATAATTCTTTACCGTAGTCCGAATGATATTCAAAGAGTAGTATTCTTCTACATTTACTTTACTTCATATAATGTTCCCTTTTCCAGTTTTCACTATATTGTCATTTGTACTTGTTTTGTATAGCTTAGTTCGCATGATATCAGAGCTAGTGTCTAACGGTGTCTTTTTCATCTCCTTCTTTGTCTGTCTCCTCTCTTCATAGATGCATCTACTATTTCTATGTTGGACACAAAGACTAACATCTCTCTTCATTTTGCTTATGCCTCTATACCCTCTCAACTTAATTTTCTTATGTCCAACATTAAAAATAAAGTTTATATCAACCTTACTCAAGAAAATCATCCAACCTAGACATCTCAAGCCTATAATATTTTAGGAGCTAATGACTATGGGTCCGTTTTGGGCAGCTTATTTGGTGCGGTAACGTTTTGAAATGCACCAGGCCTGTTTGGGTAAACTGTGTTTTCAAAACGCTGAAAACAGTGTTTTCACATCGCACCTTTCTAGGTGCGGTGACAGCTTTCTGGTTGCGGTCTGACTTTTTCAAAAAAATAAAAAATTGTAATAACTACTGCACCTAGCTTATTAGCATATTATTCAATAAGCTGAAGCCGCCCTAAACAGACCCTATGTTGCCCATTACCTTGAATGTTTTATACCCTTTACCATGCAACGAAGAAATATACTTAGCTGTTGAATCATTTTGCGAGCTATAAACTATTCAGTCTACAGGCCTCAACCCTCTTTATTTTTGGTGATCGAGGTTCCATTATATTCTCATTTTGGTCGAATCACTAAGCAATTGTTGAATACATCTCATGGAGGCAAAATGTTCCAACAATTTTTTATTTTTCAATTTGCATGAAATTGAATCATTCAATGATTAATTGTTTGCATCACCAACATATTAAATTTAACAATAATTCAACTTCTAAACAAGTTCTCTTTGCAGTATCAAATGATGTTGATCTAGAATTCCTTGGCATTGTGGAAATATAAAGGAATGACTTAGGATAATAGTAGGATAGTTAACGAAGGAGGGAGGAGTGATGAGGCTGAAATACAATGCTATTTGTAGCCAAAGAATTACTTGATAGCAGGAAAATTGCTGGTGGGGTTGTGTAATTGGCGGTTGAGGAGGTCGTTGGACGTCAGGGAAAGATGGCCATCTTGGTTCAATTAGACTACGGACACATGTCCTGAGAAAGCTCTATGAATATAACACTTTACTAAGAATATACTAGAGGAAACAACCTCTTTGCATAAACCAACGTCTAAAGTGTTTCAAACCAGTTTTTAAGCAAATTATTTATGCCAAGGCATCAATTAAATCCTAATGAAAATTCAAAAATAAATGAAAATGGGACTCACAAAGGCTACTTGTACCTATGGGCAGGATAGATCCCGAATCGGATGATCCTAGGCAGGAATTTTCTCATTATACTGCTCTGAGGAACGGGATGTTCCGTCCTCAGGCTTGACCCTGGCGGGATCCAACATCTTGTGGATGTTTCCGTGTCAATCCCTTTGGGCGGGAGGAACTTTGTCTTCATCTTTAGAAGCACCAAGATCTTTGTAGCGTGGAGATAAATCAGTAAAATCGAAGGTGAAAGCAATATTGTAATCTTTGTATTATTCATTCTCACAAAACCTTTTAGGAGGCTTCCCCACTCCCATGATATATCTTAGAAACAATGAAGCTTAAATCTTATTGATTTTAATTAATCATTGATCCCAAATAAAAAATTAGCTACAAAGAATTTAAGTTATGCAATGAACTAAAGTTATGCAAACCCAACAAAATTAACACCTACATATATGCTAGAATTTACTTATACAAATATCATTTCAAGGATTTATTTTTTTAAGAATGAAAAGAGAAAAGAGAAAAGGTGAAGAATCATATAGACTGACAAACTCTCACGCTGGAACTTTGTTGTCACATCCTATAAATCTTTTGAAGAACGGAGCTTTCATTGAATGCAGATATTCTTTTCAATATCCAAATTTGAGGATTATAGTAGATTTCAGCAAGAAAATAACAAAATGTTAAAATAAATCTTATTTTCTATCATTTCAGCTGACTTTAATTGCAAGTTATGTTAATCACCAATGTTCCTTAAAGATGACCCAATCTTAAGTTATGCTACTCGCATCATACTTTACATGCTTCCACAGAAGACTTAAGTTTGCAAACATAGAAGGTATGAATTTTTATTGTACCGGATGCTATCTGAACTTGTTCTGCATTCTAAAGGATGAATGTTGTGTTCCATGTCGGATTAGAGAGTCGTGACTGGAAATTTGAATTTTCTAATTATGGTACTTCTTGGAGAGAATATTGTGTACCTCTTCATTATATGGTGTTGCAGAAGATTTTATCTGCACGTCTAGTGCCAGAAACCATGAGCTAGGAAATGCTAATTTCATGCTAATTACTCTTAACTAATATAAGTGATTGCACTGGTGCACTGCGAGCTTTGACTGTAGACCTTAATTCACATGGCATGGCATGCCTACTAATGTTGCAGCTTATCATCATTCCAAGCTGTTCTTTCATTTACTTGGATGGACATATTGCGCTGCCTCTTGAAGTTGGTTTTTTAATAAATTTTGTTTCTGAATACTATCATCATTTCTTTCATTTTTAGGAGCAGCCTTCCTTGAATATTGCTCATTATTGATTGATGAAATACCCTTGTGATGCTAGCACATAAGCCGAAGAAAAAGTTTATTATGATCATGATGGAAGGAAAAGCGACTGGAACAGTAATGAGCATGAAATATATGATAAAACTTAATTCTTGAGTTTTGTAGCCATTGAATTGAATTATCTTAACATTATTCTATTTACTAAGGTCTTGACATGACTGTTAATATATCAAACATTTAAGCCAATTCCTGAAATCATTCAATTATGTTTTGGAAATGTACAGTAGCATTAAGCAGTATCTAGAGCTGGGAAACTATGCTTGCAAGCTTATTTTGCATGCGAGTTTGTCTTCACTTGCATCTATTTATAGGATGACGTTGGAGTTTTTGTTGACCAAAATGGGAAGCTCCTACATGATGGCAGGATATGTTGGTCTGAGGCCCCTAGCTCTATTGTCATCCACAAGCCATATGGATTAGCCCGCCTACCTCGGCATGTTGAGGCAAGTTGATAGATATTAAGTTGACTCTTATCCAGAAATCACTCTTTAAGGAATTGCACAAGTTGATATCTATTGTATCTTTTTATCATGCCTTATCGATGCAGATACGCTCTCTTGACCCGCCCTATACTTTGGTTCAGACAATTGTGCTCAGGGATGTTCATCTCCTTCAGCAAAGTAATAACTGTGTAATTGCTGCTGTTGGAAGTTCTGTTTATGGTCTTTTGCCAGTTCCTATTGGTGCCCAGGTAATGAATTGTCTTGTATTAGAATTACCTTTCCATTATCTGATAATTGCATCTTTTTGAGCTTTACATGACTCGATTTTATACAGAAACAATACATACTCAAATTTAACATACTTTCTGGATTTAAAAAAAAAATCTTTAAAGCAATAATTATTGCTGACGATTCTCATATAACTTTACTTTGAATTTTAGCAAGCTATTCCATTGAATCATATCATTTAACAGGTGTTTATAAGGTTCTCTTACATGATTTAGTTCCTCGACTCATGCCATATGAAAAATGTCTTCATCAAATTGACCCCAGATTATAAAAGCTGAATGCTGATGATAAGTTAATAGAACATTATCAAAATTTGGTAAATTTCTTTAAATAACTCCTAATTTGATGTTTGCTAGAGCTATGATATGTCCCAAAAGTGTTGTCATGACTTAGCCAATTATAGTGAGGTGAGAAGGTTGGCTTGGATGTTTGATGCAGTATGAGATGTCTACTTATTTTTGACAGGTTTAAGACTTTATTTATGCCAGCTGAATAGTAATATTGAATTTTTCATATTAATGCCATTTTTCTTATTTTTTTATATTGTGGGGTTTTCTTATGGTTTCACTGGAGTGCCAATAAATTTAGAGCAAGTATTCTTAGTAATATGCCTTGGGTTTTAACTATGGCATAAAGGGGAATTTCCTGTAGCATTCCTTCTGAGGATTAATTCTTCTCTCATACTCTTCGGCCTTAAAATCCTTTTTCATCTTTTACTCTACATTTTGTCAACCTCCTCTCATGGCATTCATTCAGTTCATCACAATCTCTTCTGTCTCTTTACCTCCATGATTCTTCCTTCACTCGTGATCCTCCCCTCTAAATACTTAAGATGCCATACTCCAAATATAATCACTATCCACTTTCTTTGCTCCACTCAACATAAATGGATATCAGTGCAGAAGTTCCTAAATTGAAGGTGTTTTCTGTGAAGACATTTGGGCATTTTTTATTGAAAAAAAAATGATAAATTTGCTGAATTTGAAAAATTGCAGGTACTAGAGGGTGTAGATCTGGTTTGAAATTATTAAGTTGTCGCTATTAATATTGACATTTGTAACGTTTGACAGATTTAAGCATATCTCCTTTTGATTTTTAAGTTTCAAGAGATCATAATCTTTAGTTTGCAACTTTATATACTCTCCACATAAATTCTGGACACTTCTGCACTTATATTATGAAATTTATTTCTTTAGTGTTTTAAATAATTTTAGCAGTTATTTTTCTTATTTTTTAGGTGTTTTTTGCTTTGGTGCATCCAAAGCCTTCCAAAGCCTTCTTTCTCTAACGTCACTAGCCAACACCTCCTTGCATCACCACTCTTAGCTACTAGAAAAACAAAGATAAATGCGATAAATATGAGTTATATACAAGAAATTTGACAAATAAAGAAAGTAAATTTTGAATTTGAAATTCTAAAAAATAAAAGTGACTGATTTAAAATTCAAATCTGTGTTTGACATTTTTTTGTAGCTATCCTATCTTTCTTATTTTATGCAAAAATTTATATCTATCATCCATAGTTTCGCTCAACCTATTCTATTCAATATCCTTTTTAATTCCTTCTACAATATCTTACATAATACCCCTGGTAATTCCCTCCATATTGGCTTCATACCAAATTTCACCAATATTTCTAAATGTATACTTCACTTGAATATCAATTAAAATTTGAATTTCAAAACATCAATTCAAACTTTCATTATGATCTCATACATAATTTTCTCCAACCACTTTGCCCATTCTAATTAATTAGCTTCTCCAAACCTAACCTAATTCCCCCTATTTCCTAAACCCAAGCTTGATCCATTTAAACCTAATCGGCCTTTCAGTTTAGCCTAGTCTAATTGACCTAATAAACCTAAATTAACCTTACTTACCCAATCTGGCTCAATTGGCCTCACTTAACTTGTCTTGAAACCAAAAGGCAATAATAAAGCGACCTTAAATTTTAATTTCAAATTTAAATATGAGATTGAAATTTTCGTACCTATCCTTTCTTCCTTATTTTAAGCAACAATTTGTACCAATCATTCATAATTTTCTTGAGACTATCATATACAATATCATTCATAATTCTCTCCACAATATCTTTGATAGCATCCTTCATATTTCCCTCCATAATGACCTCATAACAATTAAAATCTCTAAACATATACTTCACTGGATTATCAATTGAAATTTGAATTTAAAACTTTAGTTCAAACTTCCATTTGATTGCCTACCACTTTTTACTATTTTTTCTCCAACTACCTTGACTCAATCTAATCTAATTAGCTTTTCCAAACGAAACCCAATTCTCGTTATTTCTTAAACCTATGTATTTGTTCATTGATGTTTTTTTTTTGGTCTAAAATCTAAATACTCATTTCTTCCATCGTATATTTTGCTTTAAGCTTCTATGCAGGTATTTAATGGTAATGTATAAAGCCCATTTTTTGGGTTTTTTGTGCTGAATTTGTGATATCTGTTATACTTTGAAATTATGCTGATTTTTTTTGCCCGTGTTTTTGTTGTCTTTGCAATTTTGCATTGTGTGTGCAGATTGTACAGCTGACAGCATCTGGGAATTTTGTGGAGGCATTAGCTTTATGTAAGCTACTCCCACCAGAGGATTCTAGCCTTCGAGCAGCAAAAGAAGCATCTATACATATAAGGTCCTTAATAAGCATCTGCTATTTGATATCATGTTTAATATAAAACCATTTTTTAGTGTCCAGTTTTCTTTGAAGATCTCTAAATTTACTGCATGACCATATCCCTTGTCTATAATAGAACTATAATTTTATCTTTCAGATAGAAACTAAAATTTTCAATTGAAACAAGATGCTGAGAACAAGCTTTTCTTAATATCAATTTAAACTGATCATTCATGATTTTTTATTTTAATGTCTCATTTCTAGGTATGGGCATTATCTGTTTGACAATGGGAGCTATGAGGAGTCCATGGAACAGTTCTTAGCTTCAGAAGTGGATATAACCCATGTAGTATCTTTATATCCGTCAATAACTCTACCGAAGGATCTAACTATTGTTGAACCTGAGAAGTACCAAGAACTAACAGAAGCTTTTTACCTATCAAGGGTGTCTTCTGACGTGTCAGATGACATGGAATCATCATTGCCGTCACAACTGTATGAATCTGATGATAAATCGGCTAGTGAGGATAAAAAAATGAGTTATAATGCCATCATGGCACTAGCAAAGTATCTGCAGAGGAAAAGATTTAGTGTTATTGAAAGGGCAACGGCAGAAGTAACTGAGGAAGTTGTCTCTGATGCTGTGCAGGGCAGCATAATGACTTCCGAACCATATGGATCTAAGAGTTCCAGCAAGGTGAAAAATATTGCAGTTTCAATTTTGATTGAACTATGGTGGCCTATTAGTTTACTAAAATCCTAGTCCTGTTTCTCTGGTCTCTAACCAGGGTCTTTCCTTCAACAGAAAAGAGGTCACCATCATATCAGCTCAGTTGGAAGGGAGATGGCAACTATCCTGGACACAGCACTTATTCAGGCCTTGCTTCTTACTGGTCAGACTTTGGGAGCATTAGAGTTGTTGAAAGGCCCTAACTACTGTGACTTAAACATTTGTGAAGAACTTTTGAAAGAAAGGAAGGATTATGAGGTGTTGTTAGAGCTCTATAAGTGCAATGGAATGCATCATGAATCACTCAAACTTCTCCATCAGCTTATTGAAGAATCAAGTTCGGGCATTAGGAGTTGTGAATCTCAGAACTTCAAGCCATCCATGATTATTGATTATCTCAAGGTATAGTTGTTTTCAAAAGCTTGCATCATATTCTGGAGTTTTGTTTTGCTTAGAGTTATGTTTCTATGTGCTGTTACGATTCTATGATTTGTAATGCACACCCTTTGGATCATCCAGCATATTGCCTTTTAGAGTTAGTACCAATTTTATATGGTTCTATAGTTTTAATTTGAAATGTGTTCTGGAACGATGTTAAATATCTTGAAAAACTCTAGCGATGGTGAGTATTAGGATTCTTGTAGTTGCCATCATAATCTGATATCTAAGGTTTTATTACATCATGTTAAATATTATATGCATGTTTTTGGGCTCTTGTTGATACATTTAGAATATTGTATAAATGATATTTCAATCACCTCATTTACTTAAAAAAAAATTAATTTATTGTAGTCAATGCCAAGTATCATGAGCAAATACAACCAACTAATATCATACTTAGATGCCATATGCGTTAACCTTACCTTGAGAAACTATGCTAATAATATGCATTACAATGATGACAGGTAAGATTCTCCTATCTTATGGTGCTTATGACAACACTTGTAAATATTTTTTTCGTGCTTTACAATGGCCTCTTGAACTTCGCCTTGGGCTTGGATTAACTTGATTGAATTAACCAATTTTGTTCCATGATATCTTTAGCTTGATCAGATTATCTTCTTAAGTTGGTGCTTTCATTATTGTTATACCCCTCAACAAGCTCTTCAATTTTCAATATTACTAAATGATGGGAATATTATAGGTTAACCAACTCTTCTTCTTCTTCCTACTGCATCATCACCTAAAACCTAACTTTATCTATGTTGGGCCAACTAAATTATAAACTTTGTTATTTGTCCATCCTTCTTAAATAAAATATTTATTCCTACCACGTCCATTGTTTGCTTTGATTAATCGCTTCCACATAGGTGGGGAGGAAATAGCATGATGGGATGATAATTGCAGTTAATGAAATATTTTCTTAAGAACTTTAGTCGGTAGTGTATGTGTGTGTCAGTGTTTTCAAAGCACAATTCGATGTGCAATGCTTTGTTTTTGATTCAAAGAACAAAGTATAGAGCAAAGTGACACTTTTATTATTTGAAACACTAATAAGTTATATGAAAATATAATGTATAAATCCATTCACGAACAATTATAACATTTAAATTATTTATTATATGATTTAAACTGTGATATGATGAAAATTATTATTAAAGTGTCAGGTGTGTAATTTGCTGGGTGCGATGTTTATTGTTGAATGTGAGTGGGATGCTCACGGATGCATGCGATAGTGGACCACATGCAATTCAAGTTTAACATAAAATAAATCAAAATTTTGAGATACAAGGTGTTCTAACATGTATTTTAAGATAAATTATATCAAGTACACATGGAGGGCTGCACAATTCATTATTATCTCGAAAAGTTATGATGTATCAAGCATGGTCCCAAATATTATATTGTAATTTTCAGATGAAATTTAACTTAGTTTCCTTTTTTTCAATTATTGTCTCCATTGTTAGATCCAAATTTATTTGTAAATAAGTTGTATCTTATTAACTAGATCGATAAGAAAGAGGGCGAGGAGAAGAGAAAGATCTCTTCTAGAGGGTGAAAAGACATCCTAGTCTATTCTTATTATTAAATAAGTTATCACCGTAAAATGGCCCTCTGACCCAACTTGCATTTGTAGGGGTTCCGGGCGCTATAGGAAGAGTTATATTTCTTAAGAATGGGTGATAAATCCTTTAGCACATGATTGGACTATTGCAAACATGTGGGCATAGGAATCAAAAGAGTACATGTGGATGGTTACCTTGTTTGTAGCTTAAAGGTTTTGATGCATGAGTCAGTGAGATGGCCTGGCGAGTTGGAGGGACTCACTGGCCTCTTTCTACAACTCGAACAAAGGCCCCTTTGGAATGTGTGAGTCCTCACATGGTTAGGTTGGGATGGATACCTTTTGTTGTGAGGCGAGTACTTTTGCCATGGATGATGTTCTCTAATCGAATGAGCTCTCTTGAACCAAGCTAGTGTTTTCTTGGACGAGGTGAGTGCTTTTGACCTAGATGATGTTCTCTAAGCAAATGAGCTCTCTTGAATTGGGCCAGTGTCTTCTTGGGTGTGGCTAGCGGTTCGTGATAGTTTTAGTGTTGAGTACTCGTACGTGGTGAAGCCATGCAGACTTTTGCTTTCTAATGGTGGCCTGATCTAGTCATGCCGGCTTTGGACGAGTGCACAATGATCTGTAATGATTTCATCAATCCAATATGGTTTAGCGGTCCTGATCTAGTTTAGCCTAGTTCGTGATATTCTTCAAATTCAGATTTAAAGTCCTTTTCTTTGAATGCAAATTCATATCTAAACTCATTTCATTTCTCTTTCACAAGTAATATATGATCTGACTCATTTATTTTCAATGCTTGTTACTAGTATTCACTCTTGTTCCTTTTATGAATGTAATAATCAAAAGAAGGCGGCTACCTACTCCTTTGTTTGGGTTAGTGGAATAGTCGATTCATTGCCTCCTTTTGACCTTCTCTAATAACTTGCAGTAAACTAGTTTTAAAGATGGGATGTATACACCATAGGCAGGATTCAACATTTCCAAACAAGCAGGGTAAAGACCAATTATAAAATTTAAGATTCTCCTATACAAATACACTTCCAATACTTTTTGGGTTCCAACACGTAAATATTACTTGTAGTTATAACTATCTCATTCTTTTCTACTTAGAGACTCAAAATAGCTAGTTTCTGATTAATCTCCCTAGCATTTACATTGTCATTATTGGATCTCAAGCCCTAGATGTGAAAAGTAGATGATTGATTAGGTATTTGACAATCAGTGTAAAATTTTTGTCAAAAAATTATGACATGAATCCTTTTAAATCTGTGTAAATGCTAGGGCGTCAGCTAAAAGCGATGCATTGTATGACTGGAACCACTGAAAATTGTGCAACTGCCACTAGATTGATGCCTGATGTAGTGTCAAATAAGTAAGGGTTCCTACCATACGGACAAATGTGAGCAAATAAGTTAGTCTATGAAACTATTATTTTGATAAAATATTGAAATATATGTATTCTCACAGGTAAATAAATTAAATTAATAGATACTATGATTCATAGGAAGTTAAATATCTTATATATTCAAGCAACTAAATGGGTTAGAGAGAAGACTAAGGAGTTTGATAGCTTAGGCTTTAAACTTTAATATTCAGGTAGGAGTCACACTAGAAATGGTGTAGGTATAATTGTAGTTAAGAGTTTGAAAGATAATGTTGTAGAAATTAATAAAATTGAAGATAAAATCATAGCCTTAAAGATTATTGTTGATACTACGATTTTTAATGTTATAAGTGCTTATGCTCCTCAAGTAGGTTTATATACATGTTCAAAAGAAAAATTCTAGAATGACCTAGAAGAATTAATACAAATGATACCTCTTGAAGAAAGAAGTTTTATTGAAAGACATTTAAATGAAAATGTTGGTAGAGTGATAGAAGATTTTAAAATATTCATGGTGGCTACGGTTTAGAGTGATTAATGAAGAAGGTAGAATTATATTAGATTTTGCTCTAGCGTATGATTTTGTAATTGCTAATACTTTATTTAAAAATAATCAATTTGTGGTTTATTAGATCAATTCTTATAAGTAATAAAATATGCATTTATATATATGTTCAAAAGAAAAATTCTAGAATGACCTAGAAGAATTAATACAAATGATACCTTTTGAAGAAAGAAGTTTTATTGAAAGAGATTTAAATGAAACTGTTGGTAGAGTGATAGAAGATTTTAAAAATATTCATGGTGGCTACGATTTAGAGTGATTAATGAAGAAGGTAGAATTATATTAGATTTTGCTTTAGCGTATGATTTTGTAATTGATAATACTTTATTTAAGAAAAAAGATGCACATTTTATTACTTATAAGAATTGATCTAATAAACCACAAATTGATTATTTTTTATGAGAAAAAAAAGATCGTCGAGAATATAAGATTGTATGGTCATTCCAAGTGAAAATTTAAGTACTCAATATCAGTTATTAGTTCTATATTTTAAGATGAAGAGTCGTAAGATAAAATATACAATGAATTATTGTCATCGAATTAGATGGGGGCACCTAAAACACAAATAAAATTATTTTTACGAGTAAACTTCAAGATTTCAATATTTGGGATGTTCATGAAGAAGCTAATTCTATGTGAGATAAAGTAACAAACATACTAAACAAGTAACAAAAGATGTTCTTGAAGAATCATAAGGAAATATTTTTTTAAATAAAGATAGTCGGTGGTGGAATAATAATGTGCAAGAGAAGATTAAATATAAGAATTTTAGTTAGAAAAATTGATTTAAATGTAAAAGCTTATAGAACTGGGAAAAATTTAATGTGATCAGTAGGGAATCTAGGAGAACAATTTGTGACGCTAAAAAGTCTGTTTTTTGTGATTTTTATAATAAATTAGATATTAATGAAGGTGAAAAATATATTTATAAACTAGCCAAACAAAGAGAAAAGAAAAGTAAAGATTTACTTCAAGTAAAGTGCATTAAAGATGAAATTAGAAATTGCATTTCTTAGATGAATATATTTAACATAGGTGAGTAAGCTATTTTGATAAAATTTTTAATAAAGTTTCAAAAAAATACGATTGACTTTAGTGATCTTAATATTGTTAATAATAATAATACATTTTATTTTTACCGTCGTATTGGAAGTTAAGGAGACTTCAAAGAAAATAAAAGGCGGAAAATTAGTAGGATCAGATGATATCCTAATTGAAATGTGGAAATATTTAGGAGATTTGAGAGTTTCTTAGCTTGCTAAATTCTTTAAGATTATTTTAAAAACTAAAAAGATGTCTGAGGAGTGGAGGAAGAATATTTTGGTCCTCATTTTTAAGAATTAAAGGGGATGCACAAGAGCAATTTGATTTTCCATACTTTAAAATTATGAGAGGGTGTAATTGAACATAGGTTAAGACGTGATACAAATATTTCTCATAATCAATTTGGATTTATGCCAGGCAGGTCTACTGTGGAAGCTATACATTTATTGAGAGGTTTGATCGAGAAGTACATAGAGGGAAAGAAGGATCTACATATGGTTTTTATTGATTTAGAAAAAGCTTATGATGAGGTTTCAAGAGAAGTCTTTGGAGAGTTCTAGAGAAGAAAGGTGTTGATATGACTTATATTCAAGTCATTAAAGATATGTATACTAGAGGTGTTAGTTGTATTCAAACAAGAGGATTGACCAAGTATTTTTCTATTTTAGTTGGATTACATCAGGAATCGACTTTAAGCCCATATCGTTTTATGGATTCCCTTACTGCTAATTTATAGGAGCATGTACCTTGGTGCATGCTTTTTGCTGATGATATCCTTCTTGTAGATAAGAATAGAGAGATAGTTCAGGAAAGACTTGAATTGTGGAGGTCTAATTGGAGTCTAAAGGTTTTTGTTTGAGTGGATCTAAAACTGATACGTAGAATGTAATTTTAGTAGTAGTACTAGTGGCAGAGTTGTAACTATTTGTGATCAAATCATTAAAAGGCGTGAACGTTTTAGATATCTCGGGTTCATGGTGATATAGATGGGGATGTTATTAGTAGAATTCAAGTTGGTTGGTTGAAGTGGAGGAATGCATCGGGCCTATGTGGGGAGAGAATGTTGGCGTTTAAAAGAGTAGCAAAAAACAAAGTTAATTGTTGCCGAGGTAAGAAGGTGATGAGTGGCTTGACACTCAGAGATAAATTGCGAAATGAATATATCCGTGATTGGGTTGGTGTAGCTCCAGTGGCAGACAAGATTAGAGAGATTTGTCTTAGACCGTTTGGTCACCTTAAACGTCGACCATGTGATGATCCGGTTAGTAGAGTAGATGTTTTAGATTCGACTTATTTTAAGAAAGACAGAGGAAGACTTAAAAAGACAGGCATATTATATAAAAGATAATCTCAGTCTTTTAGAATTAAATGAAAATATGACACTCGATAGGGTGCAATGGAGAAAAAGGATTCTGCTATTGAGATTAAATGAAAATATTACAAACATTATTTATCGAGGCTGTTTTTCTTATTACAAATTTAAATACGGTTTCAATACAAATTACTCCCTTCCAATTTCTGCCATGTCCAGTTTATGTTCCCCATTTTCTTCTTCAGAAACTATTCATTTGACTGAATACATCTAGCTAGATACGCATGTGATCTCAAAATAGCCTTCCCAAAATTTGAGAAACTTTTCTTGAGCTATTTGTTCTTTTATTTCAGTTACCTTAAGACATTAAATTATTTTTTTCTTTTCATTTATCTTTTTTATTTTATTTTACGATGTTATTGTAATATCTACAGCTTGAATAACTGATATTATGAATCTATCTTGTTTAATTTCGATCAATTGAGTATTTGAGTTCAAGGTAATGCAGTTTCATTTCCCAGATGCTTTGCATATTTGATTTAATGCATGCATTCCTGAATACAAACAGTGTAGTGGACAGTCCTAGAGGCTGCTAAAGGATTCTTGAAAGGTGTTTAAGCATCGGATCTAGCGAGGAGAGACTTTGGGACAGCAAGAGAGAGAATATGCAAGGTCGGCGGAGATTGAAAGCGGATTGAAGAGGTTCAGCTTCTGTGCATGTTGAAAATAGCAGGGAGAACAGTCAACAACGACACCAGTGAGGCGCTAAAGCCAAGGGAAATTCATCACTTGAACAAGCTACAAACGCTACTTGCACGAGAACACTGGATACAACACTCCATGAGAAAGAAATAAGTCTCCAATAACAGAAAAAAGTTAAAGCCCCCAAAGTCGGGCTCGGGGCAGTATAGTTATAATCGGACATAAATAAAACCGTAATTACGTTAAGGCAAATAGGGGCCCCACAAGGCCCACAATAGTCAATAGTGTGAAATTTCCAGCTGCTGGTCTCTCGGGACTGGCTTTCCTGCCTGTCACATCCCTCCCGCCTAGGCGGGGATGCTCCTGTGTCAGTCCTTATGTTTAAAGTTCGTCCATCATGTTCACAACTTTTTATGTATTTTCTGATTCCTACTTGCAGACAGAAATTAGCGCCATGTGTGCCTATATTTTCTTATTTTGAAAACCTAAAACGGATGATGGTACTTTCTATAAATACTTCAGAATACTTCATAGTGACCATGATTGAAGAAATACGCTCCAACTTGTTGCTTCAAAATACATGCAACTAAAATATCTATTTTTGGGCTAGTGTATTCAATTAGCTTGAATCACCAGTATTTTTTTTAATTATTTTTATTTTTTCTACCTCAAAATATTTGGAATGTTTATATTAATGCTAATCACTTTTAATCATGCAGTCATATAGCTTTGTACATCTTGCATGATTGGATATTTCATTTTGGCAGCCTCTTTGTAGGACAGACCCAATGCTTGTTTTGGAATATTCTACACCTGTCCTAGAAAAATGTCCTTCAGAGGCCATTGAGCTTTTTCTGTCTGGAAATATTCCTGCTGATTTGGTCAATTCATACTTAAAGAAGTATGCACCAAACTTGCAATCTACCTATTTAGAGCTTATGCTTTCAATGAGTGAGAATGGGATCAACACAAACCTTCAGAGTGAACTGGTAAGAAATTGTGCCATCAATTTATACATTACAAATTACTACAGATTAGTTGAGCAGTTCTCTTGGTCAGGTTCAAATATACCTTTCAGAAGTTATAGATTGGTACAAGGATCTGAAAGAGCAGCATAAATGGGACGAGAAGAATTGCTCATCCACACGGACGAAGTTATTGTCATTGTTAGATAGCATGCCTTCATATAACACACAGAATCTCTTGTACCGCCTCCCATTTGATGCTCTATATGAGGAGCGTGCTGTTTTACTAGGCAAGCTCGGTCAACACCAGACTGCTTTATCTCTCTATATTCATAAGGTGATTTCTCCTTCCAGATGGTGAATTGGATTTTTTTAACAAGTGATTACTAATATATATTCTGAAAATGTAAATGGAGTATCGTCTAGGAAAAACTCTTAGATCTGCATCTCCGTGGTATTTAGTATCTTGTGCTGTATATGCTCCTGTTGACCTCTTTTTCTAAGTAGGTTATGTTTTGCTAACAATTTAAAGTTAGCCTAATATTATCATGCAATCTCGTATCATTGCAGCTCTACTTACCTGAATTGGCACTCACATACTGCGACCGTGTCTATGAGATGGGATTGCAACAGCCTTCAAAGTTTAATTCCAACATATATCTTACTCTGCTGCAAATTTACCTTAATCCTCAGAAGTCTATCAAAGAATTTGAGCAAAAGATTAACCCAATTCCTCTACAAAACTCTAGCTTTCAAAAACCAACTTTAACTAAAGGGAAAGGGGGTCGAGTTGCTAAAAAGATTGCTTCAATTGAGGGAGCTGAAGATATGCGCTTCAGTCCAAGTAGTACTGATAGTGGACGTAGTGATGTGGATGGAGAAGAAGCAAATGGCGAAGGTGGCCCTATAATGTTGAATGAGGCATTGGAGTTGTTAAGCCAGAGATGGGACAGGATCAATGGTGCGCAGGCCCTCAAGTTATTACCAAGAGACACAAAACTTCAGGTATATAATATGCAACCTTATAAATTTTCTGACAAAATTCATTTAAGATTACCCCTGAATCTGTATTTAACAAATACTTTTATGCCTGTTCATTGTGGAATTCACATTGAGAAACAAATCTTTAGAGGGGGTTTAAGTATTTAACACTTTTTTCCTTTGCAACTGTAACTTGTCAATTTATGGAGGTTATTATGCTTGTACATCAAATGGTCCAGCTTTTGGTTTTTCGCACCTTTCTGATTAATCAGAACTCTGCCAAGATTTTGGAAATCATTTTTTGTATGTGTTTGTAGATGAAAGTAACATTGCTGAGATTTTACGCTGCTGAAACAAATATTGAATGTACACATCTCTTTGCAGACCATAGACAGCTATAGCTTGGGTATGCCATCATATATTTCTACTTGAGCACAATAGACACTTAGATAAATGTGCTGCATCTGTGTTTGGGTTGACAGGTAGACTGTAATGCATAAGTTGTTAAGAAACATTGAAGCTTTGTGTGCCTCTTGTATTTTAGTGTGCTAGTCATAATTTATAAATGTTTTAAATAGTTCGAACTTTTGATTCTGGAACACTTAACTCCATCCTCTTTTTGGTAATGTCCTTTTTTTTTGGGTTTTCTCATCTTGTATGAAGCATCTGAATGATGATAGGATGTTTGGTTTCTAGAGGTTATTATAGTCATTTCACTTTCCCTGTGCGTAGTTGACTACATAGGTGGCTTGGCCATCTGTTAAAATTCTGTATCTAAATGAAATTCAATTTCTTTATTCTTCATCATCATCATTATGACTAGCCTTATCCAAACTTTTTGGATCCGGCTTTATGACTTTTCAAAATTTTTTATTTTTTTGTTTTATTTGAATTATTAAGCCATTATTCTGTTTGTCAGAATATCTACGTGCTACATTTCTTCTAAGTGTACGTGCAATTCTTACTTATTATTGCAATATCTTGAATTATATAAGTTTTGATCTATTAAGTTGCCAAGTACTCACTGGCATTATTCAGATGCACATGAAGTTGGTTTTCAAGTTATAGTAATTTTCTTTTCTAAACTATAGATATATGATTAATTTAAACATTCAACAAATTTTAAATGCTTCATATGATTTTATTGTTATATTATTCTCCTAATTTTCTTTTCCTCTGCTAGAATTTACGTTCATTCCTTGAGCCTCTCTTAAGAAAGTCCAGTGAAGGCTGCCGAAATTACAGTGTTGTTAAGAGCTTGAGATACAGCGAAAATTTAAAGGTTTGTTTCTAATTGTAAAATAATTTGCGAAACCTGGTTTAGCATTTTGTTTAGTTGAATGTTGGTTTTTCAATTTATTTGCTGTCTGTAACATCCGTTGTTATTATTATTATTATTATTATTATTTTGTTTTTTGGGTTGCACATCTCCAGGCAAATGTACATATGCTATTCTTGAGAGACCATGCTAGATTTAGTTGATTTCACTTTCCAATTGAGTTAATACCTCATATTGTAATATTAATTTTGTCGAATAGGTAAAAGAGGAGCTGCATAAGCATCGACGTACAGTGGTAAAGATTGATGGTGATAGTACATGTGCTCTTTGCCACAAGAGAATAGGTACTAGTGTTTTTGCTGTGTATCCAAATGGAAAGACTCTCGTGCATTTTGTTTGCTTTAGAGACTCGCAAACTATCAAAGCTGTGAGAGGATCTGGGGCGCCCAATGCTAAAGTGGTCCTTTTCTAACCCATGTAAGTTAAGTGGTCTTGCCTTTTAGTGCATTTGTAAGTGAAATCTTTTACAATTTTGTATAGACATTACTATTTTTAATTGCATTTGGCTAATTATTTCATGTCAAATATACTATTTTTTTTGGCATTTGTAGTGTAACGGCCAAAACTATGTCTCAAAACTTTTCACTCTTTTTTCTGTGATTAGTGTTTAATCCCTGTTAAAACGAATTGACTCAAAGTTTGTATGATGCGGGTGGAGAAGTAACGGTAAATGTATTAAAAATACAGTGACATCAGCTATTCTATATGGATTTCAATATTGGGTAATGAAGAAATTCTAATTGAGCGTGACAGAATGAAAATGCTGAGATGAATGATAAAATTTAGGGAGTTTTATTGCATGGTACATGGTAAACATTATGAATGGTTTACAAAATGTGATCGGGAAAAATGAACAACTGCTAAGATCAAACCGACAAGCAAGAATAATGGTGATTTTCTACTCTTTGTAATTTAAATGGTGTGTATGATGAAGTATTGATGAGCGGTGTTAATCTATGGTTGCTTTCGCAAAAATTATGGTCAAGAGGCTTGCCTTCATGGAGAAAATTGTTTTGGAAGGCTTAAGATGCATTTGTATTGCCTTGTCTGAAAACTTGTAGTAAGGAGCTCGCATGCCAATTACTTCTATATGATATTAGACTTGTTTGGACTGTTGTGCCATCAAAGTATACAAAGATCTGTGTGGTTATGCAATGTTCGAGCTTTTTTTAGATTTATCTGAAACACATATTGGATGTTTCATTTTCTTGCTACCAACCTCTTTTAATTGATAATATCTTGATTGATTAACTTTCGACTTAGGATATCATACTTCATTTCATAATTGTGACTTAAATTTAAGAAAAGAGAAAAGCTCCTAGAATTACACTTTGTATGTTGATAGTGTTGAGCTAAACTCTATATTTCGAGAAAATATTACACACATTCAACGTATAGACTGATGATATGAGATTTGTGGAAGTTGAATTATACAATTGCGTGCTCGAATCTCATCCGTCGCCAGTACATACATTGTATGTAGGTAATATTTTCTCCTATATTTCATGCCATAATATAAGGCTTATTGAGATGTGGTCTAGCATGACCTCACCTCGCATGGATCATTCCTATTATCCAACTCCAATGATTATTAGCAATGAATGAATCATGCTTCTTAAATGTTATGAACATTCTCCCCTTTAATTTGATTGAGTTGTTGCTGTTGTTTTTGGTTGGATGCTACTCATTGCTTATGATGTTTCTTGGTTTTTGTATTTTGTTGATATTTTGATCTCTAGCCAGATTTTAGATTAAAATCATTTGATGTATCTTAGGAAAGTCATTAAAAGATTGTAAACTGAAAATTTAAATTTAAATTTGAGGAGTATGAATCATTGCATCGTTAATGACATAATCAAATTGGTTGCATAAAGTGATGGCCATCTATTAATCTTTACAAAGTAAAATCAATTAACAATTGCCAATGTCTATTTATATTCATGAGAATAATTCATCATTAATGCCCGCTAAAGAGGCTTTCATGGTTGCACTACTTTTTATAGACGGCTATTTAAAGGGTTTTAGTTTTGTAATGATACCCATTATTAATCGTCTTAAATTGGATAAATAAAAATTGATACATTCTTTAATTGTGCTTTGAACGATATGAAAGTGGTTTACAAATATAATTGTGCTTGAACCGCCTTCTTTTAACAAGGTGCTAACATTGTAAGAATTTGTGAACATTTATATGGAGAGCATCCAAATGATTATTTTGATAAGGTTATTAAATGGTGTTTGATCATACTTTGTTAAGACTTAATTTTAGAGTTATCATCGATTGCACGTACGGCTGTTAAAACAGCTAGTTGTTCGTGAATAGCTCGTGTTCGGCTTGTGAAGAAGCTCGTGTTCGGCTTGTTCGCTGAGTTAACAAGCCTTAACGAGCCGAATACGAACAACTATTTGTTCGTTTGTGTTCGGCTCGTTTTGCCTCGAAATAATATTCATCAATTACATACATACATACATAAAAATTTAAAAGATTTATAATCAATTAAAATTATTAATTAAGTAAATAGAATAAAAAATATTATATTAAATTCAAATAATGTTTCAATGTAAACAATAATTCATAAATCTTGCCTCAACCCTTAAAATCTTATGATTATATGATTAAGGTTGTCAAAACAACATTTTATTCTTGAACAACTCGTGTTCGGCTAGCTAAACAAACAAGCCAAACATGAACACAATTTCTAGGCTCGAATTATAAAGGAGCCGAAAATGAGGTGAGCTTGGGCTCGCTCGTGTTTGGCTCGTTTACACCCCTAATTGCACGCACTTATGGTATAGTTATTGAGGTATAGTTTTTCATCGTGCGGTCGCAGATTTGAATTGTACATATTGCTAGGAAGATGTGATTTTCGATCGTGTTAAATTTGAAAATGCCATGTAAAAAGTTTGATGAAATATATCGAGAATTAAATAGTGAATCATTTATGAATAATAAACAATTTATGGTTAGGGCATGATCCCAAACAGGCCTTAATGTGTTTATTGTCAAATGGATGATGATACATACTTAGATTGGCAGTCCTAACTCGAACCATCCATAATGTTGATTTTAAGAAATATCCGTATGAATTTACTAGCCCAATTGAAATTGCCAATAATTTGCTGATATTTCTTCTATCAATCGATCTAAAGTTGAAAAGAAGGCACATATCATCAAACATCAAATATAAGGCAGCTAATCCGTTCATTATACGCGTCATCGAAATATTAAAGTGCCTTTCATCTTAGATCATGTTAAAATACGCAATTGATTGAGGCGTTAGATTGCACTGCCCTGTTTAAAAAAAAAAATTAATCAGCTTGAAATCTTTTCAAGTTTTAAAAAAATTATTTTAAAATTATTATTAATGTTATAAATATTTATTTATTTAAAAAAATCAGATAATATATTTCTTATAACAATCATATTAAAACATATCTAATTACAGCATAGCTTTCCATTAAAAAAATATTTAGGGTATGTTTGGGGCAGTTGCAGCCTCTTGAATAATTTGGTGATAAGCTGATTAAAAATAATTTTTTTTTTCTTGTAAAAGTAGCCAGAAATTTCTCACTGTATCTAGATAGGTGAGGTGTGAATGATGTTTTTAGCGTTCTAAAAATGTATAAGCTATCAAAACACAGTTATCAAAATAAACAATTGCATTTTTAAAACGCTACCGCACCAAATAAACTGCACAAACAGAGCCTTAAAAAAAAATCGAATTAAAGAAAATACATATCTTATCACTTCAGTTTTTATTTGCAATATCGTGAATCGCGCCTTCTTTTATCAAAAATATAAATATTGTACTAAAAAAATGTAATATTTAGACTGAATGCTATTAGTGCTTCGTAAGCAAATTAATTTCACCAAGAATGCTAAAAGATGGGAGACCGTCTTGGCGTCCCCTTCCGTCGGACGACCCTTAGCTTTGGTTTTAGAGTAGGCCGTTCGATACAAGGGCTGAAATCCTCCACTCCCCAATCGGACGGCTGCAAAGAGCCGATAGAGAAACTGCGCTCCTCCTCCTCCTCCTGCTCCTCAGGGGTGAGTTCAAGGCCTTCAAGTTTCGCCGGAGAACAGCCGCCGTCAAGTTCCGGCGACCTCGCCATCTCCTCGAAGAACTTGCATGAGATGGAACAGTACCCGTTGTGCTCCGCCACCGTTCGCCGACAAGACTTGCAAAACGAATTGCCAGCGACGGCGGACTTCGACGACTTTGATTGCATCTTAGGGTTTAGAAGGACTACTTTTGCTCCATTCACAATGTAGGGCTGCATCAATCCACCAATCGAGAAAAAAAATCTCTCAATATTCCCTTAAATTGAACGCGAATGGGAATAATTGAATGAATTACCTGAACTCCGGAGCAATCCATGAACCTCTGCATATCGCGTATCCTAATCACGTTCTGGTATATGTAGCGCCGAATCTGAAGCAGACGATGGGAGCGATGCGAGCAGGATGGAGAGGAAACGCAGAAGGAGCACATGGACTCGTTGCAGTCGACGCAGTAGATGTTTATCTCGCTCTTCTTCTTAATCCCTTGATGCTCAGCACAAGCGCCGAAGAATTGGGTCTCGAGAAGCAATTCCAGCCACGAAGGCTCCTTCTTCTTCTTCTTCTTCTTCCCGTTCTTCTCCTCCATCATCTTCGATTTATAATGAAACGCATATCCAACCTAAAATTCAGTAGAAGCGAGGGAACAAGATTAAAAAAACACGGCTTTAATCGAAGGATTGTGGAGAAATTGGGCGAAATTACCATGGCTTTTATTGATTTCTGAACGCGATTAGGGTTTGAAGAGATCTGGGGATGGAGAAAAGTGGGTTTGGTTTATGGAATCGACGCGGTTCTTATGAGAGCGGAGTCGGAGAGTGACGAGCGGGAATGGGAATGGGAATGGATAGCGACGGCTCATTTATCAGGATCGTGTGAAATGGTATTTTAAGTGTTATTGGTAATATTGTGTAAATATTTTTTCTCGGACTCAAAAGACTTTCAGTTCGCGGCGCTGAAAAAAAAACCCTAGAGGAGGATTTGGACACGTGGCATAGCTACAGCGGTGGGTTTGATTTCCCGCCAATTTGAGCGGAGATGGCGTTTAAGTGGGTCCCACGCACTTGTCTGAGCAGTCACCCACTGTTCCTGCTTTTGCCGGCTGAGCTGTCCAACCTTGTCGCATAATCTCCGGGCTTATGTTTTTATTTATTTATTTAATATTTTTAGGTACATACCCAATTCATATGCCCTTATATGGAACTCGATAAGTGCTATAAAATTCACAGCAGTAGAGTAGGAGATTATCGTCTTAACGTTGTACGAGAATTCAACACGCACAGATAAAAAGAAAACAAGTAGTGACTCCAGAAGTTTTTACGTGAAAAATCCGTAAAGGGAAAAACCACGGGGCCTGACCCAGTTGCGTAAATCCACTATTGATTGACGCTTACAGAAATTCCTCGTCCCATAGACGGGAAATGATAATTATATGTTGTAGATTACCATTTCAACTGACGGTGTATGGTTGATGATGGTCTACAACAATCGACGGTGGTCCACGGCGATCGACGGTGGTCCACGACGATCAGCGGTGGTTGTCGGCTATCGACGGCGGTCGACGATGATGTAGAGCTGCTTCTTCTCCTCAAAACTTCAGACTCTCTCCCTTGGCTCCCCCTTCTCATGTGAGAGTTGGGGTCTATTTATAAGGTTCTGGGTGCAATTAATGCAACCATTTTGATCGGACGGTTCAAAGGGCTCCTCTCGATCAGACTGCGTTTAAGGAGCATTTGATGGTCTTAACGATGTTGGAATTGAGTGATCTTGGGCTCGCGGGATTCGTCTTGTCGAGACGCTCAATTTGATTATGGGCATGCTAGTGTCAAGATCCATTTGACTTTCCAATGTGTCCCAAAATCTTCTAAAAGTGGTTTAATGACTTGATCCGGGCTTGATTTGACTCGGATTGGACTAGTTTTGATATCATTGGGTCCGTTTCATCGAGCCGATCAGTTCGACTATAAGTTTGCTAAAATCGGAGCTCTGGATGATTTTTTTATCAAGATTTGAATGTTTCTTACTCAAAAGTGTACTGAGATTTGTGCCAGATGATGAAATTAGAGGTATATCAGAACTTAATTTTTGTTTTTTTTATAATTATTTTTTAACATTTGAGCAAATTTAATTTAAACATAGAATTATAAATATAAAAATTGGGCAAATAAAAAAAATCAAATGGTAAAAATTGTTATTCAGATTGATTTGAGTTTGGAATTTTGTTATGATTTGCATTTTTTGTCAAATCAAAATAATTGGAATGAGAATGATTAAATGTATATATGTGGTGAGATAAATCAATCTTTTTATTTTTATTATTAATTTTTTCCCTTACAAACACTCTAAAACCTATTTTATATGGAGGGAGTGTATGTCCTTTATGCTAGTTGTAAAGTTATTATAAGGAATTTATTGTTTAATGTTTATATATATATGTACATTTCTAAATACAGATTTTAAAATTTTGGTTAAAAAAGGTTATCAGCTTGTATCTAAAACTTAATTAATGGATTCAATGTACCTGAAATAGTTATTGATTTTTCAATGATTATAAAATACATTTAAGTTTTTTTTTTTTTGGAAAATTTACATACATGCCACTCAATGCTGATGAATTTACATACCTAATACCAAAAGTTTGATATTTACGCCACAATATTACATGTAAAATAGGTAAATACATTATACATGAGAATTGTATTTAATATGGAGTGAGAAAGGATTTTAAGAAATTGAATTTAATATGGAGGAAAGAGGATGGTTTAATCCATTAATTTAGAATCACCCGTGCCACAGCACGCCAGGCTCTATCAAGCTAAAAATCACACCATACAGTTCTTTTTTTGTTTTATGAAACATATATGTAACACAGTTATGCAATGTAATGAATGCCAACTCAAACTCATAAATATCAAATAAGAGGTCAAAGTTGGGATTCAAGATATAAAATCTGAGGCAATCAAATCATGTAGCATTTTCTCTCTATTGCAAGTCGCGGGTTCTTAAAATCAATTTCTCGAGCTAGGTGGCAAAAGATGAACTCGCTCGCATGAGGTAATTTGAAATCTTTATCATAATTTTTTTAGGGGAATTCAGAGTGCATTTTGCCCCTGCAGATAGCTAATGAAAGTTTAAATTAACTTTGTGAAAAAACTTGTTTGATTTGCACTACTAACTTTAATTGTAATAATAGGATATTTTGTTAGAGAAGCGAAAGTATTTTAATGTAACATTGTTTGGCACTTCATATCCACAGCTGTCCGCACCATTGCCGCGCCTCGATCTTATGGGTCTCAGCCCTCTATATTGGAACTGAAAATTCATGATTTAGACGTGAGAGTGAGCAGATGTGGGCATAGTTGCTGAAGAACTTTAAATTAGAACTGTAATTCCTTATATGATTCTTGTTGACCTTGCAATTACGTGTTATATCTCAAAAATTAACTTCGAGGTTGGGCTTAACCGATTGATGACTTGCTGCTGTATCCAGCATTCCTACCTAGTAATGTGGCATGGACTGTATGGAAGAAAAGATAGCGTAGGTATGACTGGTGGCATTCATGATATATATGTAGTATCGTAGTATTATTACACCATAATATCACTAATACTATCATTAATACTACCAATACTATAAAAAAAAACCAACATCCGCACTTAATTCTGCGGTTTGAGCAGCTCAAAGTTTATTTGTGTTCTGCCCATTCAAAAATGAATTCATTTTTTCTTTCCGACTCATGTAATACTTCATTTATTTAATTATTCAATTAGTAAGAGTCAAAACGCGCTGAAATACAAGCAATATGATAAGTTTTGAGCTCTGTCTGACAGCCCTACCCTTCATTGGCTCTACAGCGAGATTGATTTTAGACGTTTTATCCCCAGTTGGCTCAATCAAACAGAATAAAACTATATTATTATGAGAATTCAATTTGTCCGGTACAGAAGAAAGAAAAGTACTGCATTCTATCAACCAGAAATGTGGGCCAACTTCTACAAACCTCAATTTCCAGGCAAGAGAATTTAGCCATTTATTCATTATTATAACCAATGAGATCTAAGAATATTATATTCTCATCTATTCCCTAACTAATTTCGATGTTTGAATTACTAAAAGAATAGTTGTTAAAGGTGTATGTGCCATAATTTTCTCACATTTATTCAAAGCAGTACTGCAATTTCCTATCTATTCTGCATACCAAATCCTTACTGGTTGAAATTGAAGAAGAGACGACGCGCAAGCCAGGGATCAACTCTCAGCTCTCAAAACCCATAGACGCGTATTTCACGAGCCAATCGAGACTCTGCAAGGAAACAGATTCAACAACATATAGAGTGCCGTGTAACCTTTGGGAAAAGTTTTTAGCACTGAGATTACGGGAATTGGAAATAAAGCTTCACCTGTATACATTCCGGAAGGTCATCGGTTTTGCTCCTCACGTGTGTCTACAAATGATGGACGGCCAGGATTATTGGATTAGGCCAATGTTCTACACGTTCATGAAGCAATTGCTATAAATAAAGCCGTCGCCGGGATTTTTACCTCCAGGACCACATCGCAGTAAGAATCGTTGTTGGTTGCAAGACAGGCGAGGATTACGAGCCCTGCAGCTACAGTGGAAGGCCAGAAGCAGAGAATTCCGTGGTCTAATAGGGTCAGAATGGCTAAGTGACGGCACAGGTCTTCCACTTTAGCAGTTGCTCTCGCTGCCTTCATATAAAACCTATATCCAGACATTACATTGAAGTTAGCATCAATGTTTTCGATATTTTGGAGGGAAGGAAATGCAGTACTGAAAGTACCATAAGAAACTGTGTGTCGTGGGAAGGAAACATTGGAAGCTGAGAACCTCAAGAACGAGCCACTCCATGGAAACTACATCGCACCTCTTATAAAAATTGTTCCCCACCTTGAAAGATTTCTGCCTTACGCTGAAATAGAAGCAGGAGAGCTAAATCTATAGAGGGCAAATTAATGTGCTAATTGTGCTAGAATTATAGGAACGATGAATTTTCTGTTATGGTTGGGTATGCAACCTATTGAATGGCTGGTTCTCTTCGAGCCTCGTAGCAAGTGTCACACAAGCAATGCCGAGCAGCTGGAGATTCCTCTCGGTCTGGAAATATCCTCTACTCAGTACTCTGTCCATTAGGTTAACGCCCAAGAAAAGTGTCTCGTCCTGGTGCTCCATCGCCTGGCAATGCTGCAGCCATTGTTTTTGAGAGTAAGAGAGCATTTGGAGATGGGAAACACGACAACTAAATTGAAACAAAGAAGAACTTCCCATTGAGAAAAATGGATTCTGAAATAAAATCTGTGCGATCATATTAACTTACCTAACTCGCCAAGGCGATTTGAAGGGCATTTTAGTAAGAATAGGCAAATTATATAACCACCCTTCTGACACGGCGTAACAAAATCATTGCGCCAACCGCAAAACTTATCACATTCATGATAACCAGAATAAAAAGAAAAAATCATAACCACGGATATGCCCGAACATATCAAAATGAAGTGAGACCTACTTGCAATATCGAAATACTGTAAAAGTACCCCAATGGAAATAATAACGGAAAAACTGACAACGGAGAAAAATAATATGGAGAGAGAGACATTAAAAATGAGATTGAACAAAATCAGGCTGTTACCTCCAGCATCCAGTTCACCATCACTAGCCTTTGCCCAAGAATAAGGTCTCCGAAATTGGTAGTACTGCAGTAGCCATCGGAATAGTCATGAAGAGCTATCTCTTTTCTCTCCCTGCTGCGGAATATCTGGTAGCTCTCCTCAATGTCTCTATCAGGAAATCTTACAAACTGCAGCAATCGCGCAACTGAATAAGAGGCATTATAAAACACTAAAAATTAATAATAGAAGTACGGCCTCGGACTTACAATGAGCTCATCAGAAAATTCGTTCAGGAATTGAAATTTCACATTGGTTTCTGAGTGGAAACTGGAAGGGTTGAATTGCTGCCAGAGTTGTTGGAGGAGAGAGAATGCGACTGAAGGGATGGAATTATCTCTAGATCTTTCCGAGAAGTCTTCTGGAGACTCGATGATGTCGGAGAGTGAGATTTCCGAGGAGTCTCCCTTATATATCCCATCGAAGAGGTCTGATTCCAACTCTGTTAGTGTTCTCTCGTTGCAAGCAGAATAATCTGAGCTTTCCTCGTCTTCCAAGAGCTTCTCGGGGCAGGCTAGATCAGATTCAAGGTCGAGGTCATGCGTTTCTTCGCGTCGAATGGTGGTTTCTCCTTCGATCAGGAGCTCGCTGGCCTCAGCCCTGCTGGTACCGGGGATTAACTTGACATTGGCCTCTGAAACTGCTGCTTGGATACAAGTGGATTCCGAGACATCCGAAACCTTCATAACTGATTTATTAGAATCTTTTCTAGCCTTGAGATTATCTGCAGGAAGTGTTGTGGACATTTCAGAAACTCCAGAAATTGCGATCGCATTTCCATCACTCTCGGCTGGTTCCGATATTTTGGTTACTGTTGCAGAACCAGAAATAGGATCTACTGCTCGATCAACCCCGACGGCGAACCCCTGAGATCGCATTTCATTCATACGTTTCGCGTAAAATCTGGTGATCGGCCGGAACTGATCACTTGAAGAATTCCACTGGAAGCGTCCTATAGATTTACTCAAGCGAAATGTACGTGATGACCTTGGCCTCTTCGGATGTCCCATGAATTCGGTGCTAATATCATTTAAAATCTCGCTATTGAAGCATGAGGAAGAAGACTCCGAATCCTCCTCCGAAAGAAAATAGCCACTCAAATTAACACCGATGATCGGAACGTCAGGAATCCTTTTCCGTCGGGGAATGTTTGATCTGAGCTTCTTCGCCTGAGAAACCGGTTCGATCGTCCATGGCCGCTTCTCATCGCATCGCTGGTAGATCATACCTGAATCCATCAATGGCCCAGAATTAACTGGTGCTACGGTCAGCAGCGGGATGAGATCTTCGTTCCAGAATCCAGCACGTCAGGGAAGCGAGCGGGAAAGGGATGAAGAGAGGATCACAGCAGCTGGGAGAACAAAAGTGGAAGTTGTGTGAACATTCTGTTATGAAACAGGTATTTATAAAGCAGCGAAACGGTTACTTACATCAGCTTCTGCTGTCTAATGATTTGGCCCTTCGATTCTTTTGCACGTCAGTTGACGGCAACATAAAGAGTCTTCAGTTTTGGTTAAATACATATATTCCATTTGAACCTTAAATATTTGCAATGTTAATATCTAATTGTTCATTTATAGTCATATTATTCAAAATCCAAATACATATCATAATTTTATCTGCAATTTTTTAAAATTAATTCCTGATACAGCTCATCTCGGTTTATATATAAATACATAATTTTATTAATTTTAATGTCTTCATTAATAGTATAGGGAAAAAATTACGGGAGCTCTATCCCGATTAAAATATTAGATCATGAGTTGGTGATTACATGTACAACTCTTTTTCTCACAGATGAGAAAAGATTAATTGCATAGCTTTTCAAATTACGACGTCTGTGAACATAAGAACTTGTTGCTCATAATTTTCGTACACAACACATAAAATATTATGAGAACTTTAAAAAATACCACACAATTATTGGGCATTCATATATCTAACATAGTGCCAAAAAATTATGCATGAAAAGGTACAATTCATTTTTATGTGATATTTAGGATTTGAGTGTTATAAATGTAATTATAAGAACTTTAGGGCCTGTTTGGGGGCAGCTTATTTGGTGCGGTGACGTTTTAAAAATGCACCTGACTTGTTTGGGTAAATTACGTTTTTACAGCTTATATGCTTTTAAAATGCTAAAAACAATGTTTTTACACCTCACCTATCTAGGTCCGGTGACGACTTTCTGGCTGCGATTTGACTTTTCTAAAAAAAATAAAAATTTGTAATAGCCACCGCATCTAGCTTATCAACAAATTATTTTTAATCAGCTTATGAGCAAATTATTCAATAAGTTGCAGCCTTAGGGTCTGTTTGGGGCAACTGTAGTTTATCCAACTTATGCGGATAAGCAGCTTATCCTGACATATCCTCCCATCTTCTCACCCTTGCGCTTCGCTCTAACCAGAAACCATTGAGGAAGGTAACATGTTTGCGCCATTCTTCCTCTTCACGAGGCGAGGTCAAGGGCAGCGAGGTAAAACAACCCGAACAAACGCAGGACGCGGGGACTACCTAGCAGTCGGCATTCATGAAGAAAATAGGTACGCCGGTTTTAAAAACGCCATCACAACGTGCGAATCAAACACACCGGCGACATTTTAAAAAGCGCCGCCGCGGTTATAAGCTGTCCCAAACGGGCCCTTAGTATTAGACGTATAAATATATAAGAACTGCATGGAAATGCATCTAAATACCCAATATTATTTGGTCATTGATGAGGGCCTAATCTCATTTACAACCGCACAGAATCAACTCCAAAGCAGTTAAAAAAAAAAAATGAAAAAAGAAATATTCTTCTCTATAACTATATAATAGTTATAGATAAAAAAATATAATTCTAATACATGCTCTACCATACTTACTAAATCTAGGTTGGCAAAGGCTTGCGCCTTTCTGCCAACTCAGGCGAACAACAACACTACTACATCTTCCCTAATCAAAATAAGCACATTTTCAACAACATACATAAAAGCGAGGCAAGAGGCTCTTTCCCACCTTCCAAAATAACTACAATTGTGCGCACAGGATTTCATTCCATGTATCAGGAACTCCCGGAAGGCACCAATGCAAGCAATCTTGGACTCCCTTCGCAGCCGTAAGACTGTCCCTAGATATGTGCCCCTCATCCCTCAAACTAGAAAGAGCTGTAATATCCAAAAGTTTCACCTTTGAACCCTTCACAGCACCCTCAACAACTGTATCCATAGATCCCTCTTGTAAAACCTCACTTCCCCTCAACAAAGGTTTCGTGTTGTTGCAGCTGCCCCCGCTGTTCCAATCTCCGTTGAAGAAATGCCTTGGAGATATAGTCCTGAAGAAGACCTTCAGCTCTGGATTCTGAGAGATCTGGAGGTCGGCCCATTTGACAATGCAGTGGATGGTCAGATTCTTTGCATTGCCTATCTCCGCCAGCTTTCGGTCGGCATTCGGCTTTCCTCCGACAAACATTTCCCATCTGTTTGCTCTCATCTTTCCCCGGTTCCAATGGTGCCCGGTGTTCAGAACAAGAACGTCGAACCTGTGGATAAAATTCGTTAAGAATGGCACGGGATGATCGAGATGCATGGCGTAATTTGTAGCTGGATCTGATCGATTCAGTGGCTCTAGCTCACAGAGTGTGGCTGACCAATAGTACAGAATGGTCGTGGCGGTCTCTGAGAAACGATAGGCCCAACCATCGGGTCTCACAGCACCGGGTGCTTTGACCAGGCCATACTCTATACCAACATCTTCCACTGGAAGAAAATGCTTTCCTCCCGTGATCATACAAATCAGGGATTGAAACTGCTGCCTTCCCAGGGAATCACCTACCAAAGCAATAGTTTTGCCCCGCATCCTGGATAAGGTCATCTGGAGCGTTAGAATACAAGAATGAATGAATGCTCTATGATATGGGTGTGTGTAACTGAACCAAGCCAACTCGTGAGCTGGTTCAAGACTTGATAATTGACTCGTGAACTAAGCTCGATGAGCTAATGAGTCAAGCTCAAGCTAGCTCGACTCGATATTAGCTTATGAATCAGCTTATCTAGAAAATAATTAATATAAAATATACTCGAAGCATATTAAAATTCAAGAATTCTAAGTTTAAATTTGTTAAAATATTAAAAAAGTTATGTTTTACATTTTATATCAAGTGATTTCTTATTAATCATCTCCAAAATGCACATTCTATTTTATTATAACAATAGTTTGAATCAAAATTTTTTCTTTCCTTCATAACAAACAAATTGGCTTGCGAGTAAAATTATGCTCTAGCTCGACTCAACTCATTTACACGCTAACCCTATCATATGCATAGGCAATTACATGCATAGTACTTGAAACATTTCTATTTACAAAACTAGCACAGTTTAGCATATATTCTTTCAAATTCTCATATAAATATCGAAATTCATGATAAAACCTCAATCTATATTTTCGCTTTTATCAAATTCTCACTGATTTGATCGTGACATGCATATATACATGGGTCCAATGGTTCAGAACAAAATGATATAGGTATTAAAATTATAAATACATAGTTTTAGATGTGATGTATGCAATTATTCATATAATTTAACATTCCAACACTATAATTATGCATTAGAAATTCTGAAAACAAACCTTCTTAAGAATTCAGAGCCATCAAACTCTGGCATCTCACAATCAAATGGCTGCCATCTATAGCTCTCATAGGAAAAATCTTCACGTTGCATCAATCTGCATGCCCACATGTTAGATAACCACTGCTTGCATTCAAACCCAGAATATAATGGCCTTCGCATGTCTGCAACCCATTTACCCTTCTCATATTTACAACCTGAAAGCAAATTTGACAGAAATGTAATTGCAATGTAGTGGCTAAGAATACAAGCAGGTCAAGCATGAGATTTCAATACAGACGAAAAAATCTAAATCTTTAACATAAAAATCATAGTATTGTGATGGATATGAGATAAAATTGCAAAAGAAAGTTTAATTAATTATGAAGCCCAATAATAGGGTATATGACTATTGATGTAAATTATTTATGGGTCTAGGGTTTATCATACAGATCTAATATGCAATCAATTTATATAAATATCATGCAAATTTCTCAGAAAAGCACGCTATTAATCTCAAATAAACATTTACAATGTTTTTATGAAAACAAAAAAAAAATGTTAAAATCTACATCCAGAGAAACACTCACAATCTATTAAAAATACAAGATAGATTAAATTTTGAGCCAAAAAAAAAAAAAAAACAAAAATATTAAAAAAATATGATCAAAATCAATCAATAGCAATAACAATTTCATCATTAAGAATAACTTCAGAAAATAGATGTAGGCTCCAAAAATTCAACGCCCCGCCCTACCTTGAAAAGAAATTAATGACATGAGAGAGTTTACTGTAAGGTCCGGGTCAAATTAACAGAAGGAAGCTGAGACAGCAAGTAAAACACCATCCAAATATTCCACCCTTATTTCAAAGAGAGTTTAAGATCTGGGGTTCGATGCTTCTCATAGGCGCAAATCCCTATGCTTAACTACCGCTCCCAATAACAGAATAGCACTTTCGATTAATGCTAGTCATTAGATACTAAGTATTTATACTTAACATATAATAACAACAGATTTAAATTTTGCAATTAAAAAAAATTCATTATTAGTTTAGTGTGAACGTGGGGAAACACGGAGACGAACCCAATCAATATCCCATGGTTTTATCATCCCGGGTTGTCATGGTCTCTGGTCTACTTAATTAGATAAGATAGTCCAGTCTAACATAAGGATCTTTGTCAACAGTCGTGGGTAGTTATGGTCTCTGGTTTACTTCATTACCTAGTGTGGAAGTTTATTTAAGGGGATAAATTCAAGTCATCTTAACTAACAATAGGCATTGTGGAATTACGCTCATAAATATACTTTAATATTTTCTATAGTTAGTCATTATTTTAATTCCTTAATTTTAGCTATTTATGTTATTCCATAATTGTAGTAAGTACTTAATTTCTTTCCTTATTCTTGTACTTGTACTCACCTATTTATAGGTGAATTTTCTATGAAATCATTAGAGCATAATTCAAAAATTCACATGGTATCAGAGCCATAGAAGCTCTCCCGCTCGATCGAAGCCTCTCTCCCGCTCGATCGAAGCCTCTCTCCCGCTCGCTCGAAGCCTCGTCCCGCTCGATCGTCTGCGTCCCGCTCGACTGCTTCCTCTCGTTCGATCATCCGCTAGTCTGCTTCCTCCCGTTCGATCGTCCGCTCGTCTGCGTCCGGCTCGACGTCTTGCGTCCCGTCTCTTGCGATCATTTGCTCGTCTCCTGCGATCGTCCGCTCGTCTGCCCGGTATCGCGCTTATCCCGCGATTGTCCCGTCTTCCTCCCGTCTGCCTGATAACGTCTGCCTGGTATCGTCTGCCTGGTATCATCTTCCTCCCGTCTGCCTGGTATCTACTTCCGATCGCTGACACTTCTTCCGCTACCAACCGCAAGCACATCCCGTTCCAGCCGTGCTCCTCGTCGACACAACCTCTTCTCTGGTCATTCCGCTGGACTCCTCTCCGATGACTAAGTACGGCCATGCCTGCAACTCATCCTCCACTAGTGATGTCACTTCTAGCCACCCCTCCGCAACTGGGTCTCCGCTGCCCAGCAATTCAGACAATAACTCTGTCCTCATCACCAGCCACAAACTCACCGGCCATAATTATCTCCAATGGTCGCAGTCAGTCATGATGTTTGTATACGGCAAAGGCAAAGATGACTACCTCACTGGTGATGCTCCAGCTCCGGCGACGACAGATCCGTCCTACAAAACTTGAAAATTCGAGAATAATATGGTTATGGCTTGGCTTGTTAACTCGATGGCTCTTGATATTGGCGAGAATTTTCTTCTCTATAGCACGGCTAAGGATATTTGGGATGCTGCCTGTGAGACATATTCTAGTTCGGATAATACAGCCAAACTCTTTGCGGTTGAGACCCTTCTTCATGACTTTTGTCAAGGTGATCTCTCCGTCACTCAATACTTCAATACTCTTACTCGGTATTGGCAGCAACTAGATCTATTCGAAGTGTACCCTTGGAAGTGTCTTCGTGGAACAGAAGCAGATTTTGAGTTCGAAACCTCTCCCAACAATCCGTGAAGTTTTTTCCGATGTGCGCCGCGAAGAGAGTCACCAAAAGATCATGTTAGGTGCTTCCTCTTCCACTTCAGTCCTTGACGGATCCGCCCTTGCTGCTCACATCCCACCCACTGATAAACGCCAGGGCCGCCCTTGGTGTGATCACTGCCGCCGTCTTGGTCATACTTGGGATACTTGTTGGCGGATTCATGGAAAACCCGCAAATGGAAAGACAAAACGTGATTCTCGGGCAGCTACCACCATCACCACCGAAGCCTCTCTAGGTACGAGCCCGTTCAGCGAAGAACAGATTCATGCCCTCCAGAAGATGCTCGGTCAGCTGTCTCCAGTCCATCCTCCTAGTGTAACATCAGGTGCCACCGGCCTTGTTGCCCAACAAGGTATTTCCTCATCTGCTTTCGTCTTGGATTCAACCTCTTCTCGCCCATGGATTGTTGACTCAGGTGCCTCCGATCATATGACCGGGGATCTCTCCTTATTAGTGGATTACCGACCGTGTAATCCGACCCTCACTGTTAGGATTGCCGATGGATCGGCCTCCAAAGTTGCTGGTCTTGGTTCTATCCGCATCTCTCCAGACCTATTTCTCACTTCTGTGCTTCATGTTCCTACTTTGGATTGTAATCTGGTCTCTATTAGTAAGCTCACTCATGATTGTCATTGTGTTGCTAAATTTTTTCCATATGTTTGTGAATTTCAGGATTTGAAGTCGGGGAGGATAATTGGCAGTGCTGAGTTGCGCAGTGGACTCTATCTTCTCAACAAACCTTCTGTTGGTCTTGTTTCACCCACTGGTTGTGCTCCTGTATCGAGTCTGTCTTGCTTAAATCCCCTTAGTACAACTGTCTTTCATTCCAGTGTTAATGATGATAGTGAAATCATGTTACTTCATTATCGTTTAGGTCATCCCAATTTTATGTACCTTGGGAAATTATTTCCTCATCTATTTATTAATAAAAGTCCTACCACCTTTAATTGCGAATTTTGTCAACTTGCCAAACACACTCGTACTTCATTTCCTCGTTTATCATACAGACCCACTCGTCCATTTTCTCTAATCCATAGTGATGTACGGGGTTCTTCTCGTGAAAAAAATATTTACGGGCCCAATGGTTCGTGTCCTTTATTGATGATCACACACGCGTGACCTGGATTTATCTAATGCGTGATAAATCTGAGGTAGGCCCAATATTTCGTACCTTCTATCAAATGATACTCAATTTGACACAAAAATTCAGGCTCTTAAAACAGATAATGCACGAGATTTTTTCAATACCTCCATAGGAACTTTTCTTACTCATAATGACATCCTTCACCTTGGCACTTGTGTTGATACTCCCCAACAAAATGGGGTTGCCAAGCGGAAAAAATTGTCACTTGTTGGAGGTAGCCGCGAGTCTCATGTTCACCACATCAGTCCCTAAATGTTATTGGGGCGAGGCAACATTAACTGCTGCCTTTCTCATAAACCGGATGCCCTCTCGTATTCTGGATTTCCTTAGTCCAATTGATGTCCTCCTTCGCTCCTTTCCAACTACCCGTGTTCTCCCTTCGGTTATCCCTACCAAATTATTTGGTTGCTCCGTCTTTGTTCATATTCACAAACAACACCGCAGTAAATTAGACCCCAGATCAGTCAAATGCATTTTCATAGGGTATTCAGCCAATAAGAAAGGCTACAAGTGTTATTGCCCTTCAACTAAAAAGATCTATAATTCTATGGATGTTACCTTTTTTAAGCATCAGTCATACTACCCAGAGTCTGTCGTTCAGGGGGAGAGTCGTAGTGAACAACAGCCCCGTGTTCTTTTACCAACTGACACGGGTCTTTCACTGACTGTCAAACCTCCTCCATCTCCTATGCTAAACCCATCTACACATCCCGCACCTCGGGAACTTCGGTCTATACAAGAAGGAACAAAGCTCGCCGAAAGAATAGAGAACCAAACACCGCCTACTCGTCGTCCAAGAATCTAATCCGGCTCCAAACCTCTCTGAAACTCACTCAGGTACGAAATCTATAGACACTAGTGATTATGAGCTTACCCCGCCTGTGAGAGATGATTCTGATGTTCCTTGCACTCAACATCTTATCTCTCAATTTGTTTCATATGAGATGTTATCTCCTCCCTATCATGCATTTGTCACTGCTATTGACAACATAGAGATTCCGAAGTCTATTCAGGAAGCACTCTCACACCCAGGATGGAGAAAAGCTGTGAATGAAGAAGTTACTGCACTAGAAAAGAATGAAACGTAGGTTGTGTCTGATTTGCCCAAGAATACGAGACCAGTAGGATGCTCTGTGACAATCAAGCAGCAATCAGTATCGCAAAGAACCCTGTTCATCATGACCGGACAAAACACATTTAGATTGATCGGAACTTCATTTCGGAGAAAGTGGACAATGGAATCATTGAATTGGTCTATACTCCTTCTAGAGACCAAACCGCAAACATTCTCACCAAGGCTCTCCCTAAGTCAAACTTTGATGAGCTAAACAACAAGTTGGGCATGTACAATATGTACAACCCAACTTGAGGGGGAGTGTGAAATTACGCTCATAAATATACTTTAATATTTTCTATATTTAGTCATTATTTTAATTCTTTAATTTTAGCTATTTATGTTATTCCATAATTGCAGGAAGTACTTAATTTCTTTCCTTATTCTTGTACTTGTACTCACCTATTTATAGGTGAATTTTCTGTGAAATCATTAGAGCATAATTCAAAAATTCACAAGCATTATGCCCTAACAGGTATACCTTATTGTTTAAAGCTCAAATAAGAAAAGCTATTGGGAAATATGCAGACTATAACCATGACCGTAATATAATGGAGCCTATAATTTGACCAAGCCTAATTGACCAAATCATCTGATGGAGCCTACTGGCCAAACCATCTGATGAAGCCTACATACCAAATCACTAGCTAGAAATCTCTAGTCGTGACTGCTTCATTGTGGAGCCGTTGAGCCAAACCACGCGGCCAAATGAAACGGGCCAAGTCCTTAATGAAGTGAGATTGTTTTGAGTGTGAATTTAATAGTATAATTGATAAGATATTTGTTTTATGTGAGCTTAAATTAAATTTAGATTTATCACTTTCGACAAATAAATACCGAAGGCTGATGAACTTTGCTCTTGCTTTAGGTGATAGATTTTTTACTTAAATGTTTTAAGATTTTTTTAATTTAAAATTTTATTGATTTTAGGATAGACCCTTCTAGTTAAAATATTTTATCAACTCGACCATCATCGAGGAAGAAAATAGCTGAAATACCTGAAATACTCATAGTTGATGTTTTATTGTAGCTTGTTGTTTGAATCATTAAGCATCAATCTCATCGACACCAGCCCTTATGAGGAGGATCAAACTAGCTCAAGTAGATACTACGCATTATCAACTCTAATTCTTTTGGGAATGAGGATCATACTAACTTAATTGGAGCTTCGGTATTGTCAGCTCTTGTCTTTATGAGGAGAGGATTAGATTGGTCAAATTGGCTACATGGTCTTGTTAACTCCAGTCCTTATAAAGAGGAGAATCAGACTAGCTAAAGGTAAGGCGATCTAAACTTGTTACTTTGGACTAAGTTTTAAAGGACTTTATTATTTTTTGCATGGATGCATTATCATTGAATAAAAGCATATATTCAATTATAAGCATTCAACTTTGTCTTTTATCAGCCATGATCTGATGGAGAGTGGGAGAGGAATGTGAATCTCCTAAAAGTGTAATGGAATGACGTTTCATCTTTCAGTGTTCGGAATATATTAGGATAGAATCAAACCACTTGCTTATAAATAGAAAGAATATGCATACTTCATAAAATATTATTTTGGTTTGATGTTACAAGTTCATAAGTGTACCATGCAATTTGTTTCTAAAATAGATAAATGGTAAATATTATTTTTAATTTGATGTTACAAGTTAGCTCACATTGATTTTAGTTTATTTACAACCCTTTTGAAAAATATTTGAGCAAATCCCATAAATTTTGCTTCAACAAATTCAATCATTTAGAGCTCATACACATTACACATTTCAAAGAATACCTATCAATTATCTATTATATTTGAAAATGCTTCAGCAATACGCCTATCATAAAAAATCACAAATACTATTATTGAATGTAAATATAGCTTTTGCTTCAGAGAAACTCACCAGACCATCATTGTCTTAACCATTTGATTTGCTTATTATTTGAGTTAACCTGTCTCTTTTATAGTTGGATTTTATTATGAATTGTTATTTGTCTGTTAGTATTGTGTATTTTTACAAACTGACGTCCATTCTCACCCCGGAAATTCCAAATTCCAGGCAGAGTTATGACACTAGGGCTTGTTTGGAGGTTAGAATATGTGTTTTAGGACATGCTTCAAAATTTACACACAAACACGGGTTTTTTTTTTTGGTATGCGCTCATCTAGTGTTATTTCCTTGAAGTTAGTGGAGTGTTAAATTCATGTAACGTGCCTTGAGATGAACATATTCTTCTTTGTAATGAGAATTATCATCGACACTTATCATAGACTTACTTGCATATCTAGCAAATTATCAGCCATACCTTAGACATGTGACATGATACATAATTAGCTTTATAAAGCAGGCCATGCACTTGGAAAAGGATATCATCACTTCAAAAACATTTCAAAGACAGCACATAATTAAAGAGTGAATCTCGAGAGAACAACAATACAATAAGAAAAAAGTTTTATTCACGACTGAGAGGTAACCTTTTACATGCATATCATGAAATCTATTTACAAAATCTAATAAACAAAAAGACAAAAGCACCGCAAAAATAAGAAGCTGCAGGAGTAGGCATAAAATTGTCAACCATAAAAAAAGCAACTGCAAAATCTAAAGCAAGCAAAGTATCGAGAGAGTCCAGCAAGAGACGTAGCTTCATTAATCACCAAAGCGAAACTGCATAAGTAGCAACAATAGAACACTAAAAAATAGGAGCCCGTGGGAATAACAAGGACAACAGGACATCAACAACACAAGATGAGGTGAAAATGAGAATATTAAAATGTATGTGTGAAAAAATCAGAAGGATATATTAATAAATAATTATATCAGATGGGTTGGAATGTAATCCATTGAAAATAAAATAGTTAAGAATACAATTAGGGGGTTTGGATGTGTACAATAAAAGATAGAAAAAACACTTTAATAAAAGTAAGTGTAAGGAATTAGAAAGAAAGGATAGCCGTAAGATAATATGTACAAAGTTGTTCAAAATGATCTGTGAAGGATAAGTTTCAACATCTAATTCAGTACTAAGTAGGAACGAATGAAAATTGAGGGCTCAAAAGGCCAGCACCAAATAGATGAAATAAGAATAATGATGATGAAGCTGATGATGAGATCTAAAAGATTAGAAAGGTATCAAAAAGGCAGTAAATAATGGTGCGTTCTAGGAAAAATGAATCACCTGACCTTTCTTCTCGATGGGCATATTTACAGAACTTTCATCCACTTTTTTTGTCATTAAAGAAGTTGATATTTCTGAAATAACCGATGAAATACCAGCAGTAGGATCTATTTGTTCAGTTAAAATAAGATCTATGCTGTTTGTATCTGTATAATCATGCTCATATTGTCGTCTTTCTTCATGTTTTAGGTGGTGCATAGGACTTCTAAGAATCACTGCATCCAAACAAGAAAAATAGAACAAGCATGAGAAAAATTAAACTGCATAATTGTAATATATGATGCTTATTAACTGACCTGGAGAAGGAAGCATCTCATATGAATTAGGTGGTGGCAGCGAAGTGATGAGAAGAGTGGTTTCCTCCCATGTCCATATAAGAAGTACGGAGCATATTGCAGCAATTGCAAGAGAAAGTTTCTTACCCCTAAGTCCTCTGAAACTTCCATTAATAGCCATTTGTGAGAAAATGAGATCATGTCGACATTGTCATCAATATGATACCTGTAAAAAGAAGCAGAGAAATCAATGTGTAAAATGCTACTTATTTCACACAAAGGCAAGCTATGGTTTTTTTGTTTGATGATGGTTCATGCATAATATAAGTGAATGGGTCAAATATCGCAATAGTGAAGTAAATTTAAATAAAACAAATTAAAACAACAACAACAACAATAATAACGCAGCCTTAATCCCACT
Source organism: Papilionanthe hookeriana x Papilionanthe teres (assembly GCA_022702705.1). NCBI lineage: Eukaryota > Viridiplantae > Streptophyta > Magnoliopsida > Asparagales > Orchidaceae > Papilionanthe > Papilionanthe hookeriana x Papilionanthe teres. The sequence continues at coordinate 70,136,437 of CM040425.1, read as the reverse complement.
AAGTGGGGTCGGCTACATGAATCCTTTTTCTCCATTGCGTCCTATTTATTCTCATATTTTCATTTAATTCTAATAAATTAAGATTATTTTTATATAATAAGCCCAATTCTTTTTAGGTCTACCTCTGCCTTTCTTAACACAAATCGAATCTTAAACATCTACTCTCCTAATCGGATCATCAGATGGTCGGCGTTTAATGTGACTAAACCATCTAAGACGAAACTAAAACAAATTAAAACAAAAAATATATATATTTCAAGTACCAACATGTGCATCACATAATAAACTATTTACAGTTCTCTAAACAGTACTAGGAAAATGTGCACCAAATGTGCCAACATTAATAAAAAGAGAGAGAGAGACAAGAATAAGAAATAAGTGCACGCCACAGGTCATACAAGGATAATAGCTAACATTTAATCAGTGATCCAATTCATCTGAATGCAATATTGTCTGAAATCAACAAAAAAACACTTTTGTTTTTACCTCACCATGCATATCTAAGCTTGCACCAACATAGCAGATCTTGATTCGCTAAGCGTTTGCACCTTCAACCTCGACTCATGGAGTTGAAAATGTTATTCGTATCTCAATCAAAAAACATTGTCTCCAACCTCACTAACAATTCACCTTGAAGAATCATTGTTTATGAGTGTTGAAAGGACGATAAGGAGAAGATTTCGGCCAAAACATGTAATCCTGCCCAAGTTTGAAATCATGCAAGCCCAACATAAACCAAAATCAATTTCAGGCATCCAGCCTCATATACACACACAAAAGAACTACAACACCGCACCCACCCGCCCTTCACACCCTCTCACACACACACACACACACACACACACACACACACACACAAAATAAAAAAACAACCAAGCCACACAAACAACCCTCAGCATTCCAAACCCCCTTATGAACTAACAAAAAGGATAAAGTGTGAAATGAAGTGAAGCCATAAAAACAATTCATCATCATGCCCACAATTTGCACTGGACTTTTTGAAACCTCCTTTTTCATTCATTCCCCATTGAGTATTACATGAGGATTTAAACATATTTTATAATAATGGAGTATTAGCTTGTTGGCATATTAGGTATGTTAACTGTATTGAAGAGTGGCGATGCCAGTGAAATGATTTTATATGCTGGGAAAAAGGGTTAATATTGATGCAAGACAAGCTGTTAAAAAATAATATTTTCACGAAAAGTTCCTTGGCTATGATGTTTCATATTGGAATTCATAATCTTCTATTAATCCCAAAATTATCATTTTATTGGTTAATATTTTAAGAAAGTGGCGACTTATTCTAATAATAGAGCATTATGCTAAAACTTATATCTAAATATATAATTATCTATATCATATTATGTGAGTCATATCTAAAAACATGTATTTATGAAGTGAAGAGTTATTTGTGAAAGAACTTGGTTAGATGAAGGAAATAATTTAATGTAATAGTTTTAAATTATTACATCAAATAATGATAATTAATCATCCCATACAAATTTGAAGTAGAAAAAAAATCCAATATCTCCTTAAAATTTTTGGCCAACCATATATATAAACAATAAAGCACCACAATCCTCTCTGAATTTATGAGGAATTTGCACGCGTAAATAATTTTAAATATTAAAATTTAGAGCTAATTCTGTTCTTGGAAGGAGAAATTCCGCCATGCATGAAAAACTTGGTGAAATTCAGCCAACGCATACAATCAAGTAATTATTCATATAGGAATATTTTGGAATCTAGGAATTTCGTGACTTATTAGATTTTCTAATATTATTCTAAAAAATAAAAGATCATGAGTGGAGGAAGAGTATCTTGGTCTCTATTTTAAGAATAAAGGAGATGCACAAATGTGTGCAAAATATAGAGAATTAATGTGCCATACATTAAAATTATGGGAGAGAGTAATTGAACATAGCTTAAGATGTGATATTAAGATTTCTCAAATTCAATTTGGATTTATAGAGGGCAAGTCTACTATGGAATCTATGCATTTATTGAGAGGCTTGATGGAGAAGTATAGATGGCTAATTTTAAAAAAAAAAACCTTATGATAAAGTACCAAGAGTATTATGGAGAGTTCGAGAAGAAAAAGAGAGGTTAATATGACTTATATTCAAGTTGTTAAAGATTATGTATACTAGAGCCGGTAATTGTGTTCGAACAGAAAAAGGATTGACAAAGTATTTACCATTTCAGTTGGATTGCATCAGGAATCAACTTTAAGCCCATATCGTTTTGCTTTAGTTATGGATATTCTTTCTGGGCATATACAGAAGGATGGACCGTGGTGTATGCTTTTTGTAGATGATGCCATGCCCTTGTTGTGGATAGGACTAAAGAAAACATTCAGAAAAACTTAAATTATGAAGGTCAAATTTATAGTCTAAAGACTTTTATTTGAGTAGACCTAAAATTGGATACATAGAATGTAATTTTAGTAGTAGTAGATCTAGTGATAAGGTAGTGACAATGAGTGATCAAGCATTAACAGGAGTAGAATTTTAGATATTTCAGTTCTATTGTTCAAAGTGATGTTGATATAGATGGGAACATTTACTAATAAAATTCAAGTTGAATGATTGAAGTGGAGGAATGCATTGGGCCTATTATGTGATAGAAAAGTACTGCTTAGACATGAAGAAAAATTTTATAAGATGGTGGTAAGACATGCAATGTTTAATGGTGCAAAATGTTGGCCTATAAAAGAGAAGCATAAAACTAAATTAAGTGTTTTTGAGATGAGAAAGCTTGTTGGATGTGTGACTTTACACTTAGAGACAAAATGTGAATCGAATATATTCGCAAAAGATTTGGTGGAGCTCCAATGGACGACAAGATTAAAGAGACATCTTAGATGGTTTGGTCACATTAAACGAAGATCATCTGATAATTTTTTTAGGAGAGTAGATGTTTTATTTAACTTATGGTAAGAAATTTAGAGGAAGACCATTGGGTATGTTGTAGAAAAAGTGATCTTAATCTATTAAAATTCAATAAAAATATAACACTCAATAGAACACAATTGAGAAAAAAGATTCATGTAGCCGATCCCACTTAGTGGGAAAAAGGATTGTTCTTGTTGTGTATCCTTTTAACTCTTCAGGAGAAAAGTTTCAAGAAAATGAGAGTATCAATTTCATTAAAAATTCCATAGAACTCAAAAAGTTTTTTTTTTATTTATTCCAAACCTATAAATTTATTGTTGAATAATTTATGCAAGTGATGACTTAATGATAGAAAATTATGCTATAAATTATATTTAAAGATCTAATTACTATATTGTATTATGCAAGTTATTTATAAAAACATGCATTTTATGTTGACGAGTTATTTGTAAAAGAACTACCATATGAAAGAAATACTTTAATGCAATAATTTTAAATTATCACATCTAATAATAATAGTCATTCCTACAAATTTGAAAAAGAAGTAAATTCAATATCTCCAAAAACATATTGGCCAGCCATAGGGCTGTAAACGAGCCGAGCCTGAGCGAGCTCAGGGTCGGCTTGTGTTTGACTTGTTCGATACTGGCTTGAGCTCGAAATCGGCTCGTGTTAGAAATTGCTCGTGGAAGGTGTGTTCGTGTTCGACTCGAATTAAATATTTTTGTTCGTGTTCGGCTCGAAATTGGCTCGTTAAAATTAATTGAAAAAATATATGCATAGTGCCAGATTCAAACCTGGACCAAATGAATGGAAACAAGACACATAACCACATTACCACAGAAGCAATTATGATTTAAACTTAAATATAAATATATATATTATATTAATATATAAATAATATATATAATAAATTATTATATAAATAATTATATGATTATTTTTTTATTTCGAGCTAAAACGAGCCAAACACGAGCGAACAAAGAGTTGTTTGTGTTCAGCTCGTTTGTAATTCGAGCTTAAAAAATTTGTTCGTGTTCAGCTCGTTTACTTAACGAACGAGCTACTTCACGAGCCGAACACGAGCTGTTCGCGAACAACGAGCTTTTTTGACAGCCCTAGCCTGTCATATGTATAAACAAATAAAGCACCACAATCCTCTCTCAATTGATGAGGGTTTTGGTCAAAGCATGCAAAAAAAGAGATTTTACAGCAGTGAATAATTTTAAATATTGAAAAATATTTAAAATTAAATTAAATTCTAATTTTGGAAAAGGCAATTTGGTTGTGCATGAAGAAATTGTTGAAAAAATATGCAATCACGCAATAATCATTGGGAAGAACTTCAATTTTTTTATTTTTCAAAAAAAAAAAACTTGTAAAGTGATAAATTCAACAATGACATAAGGAGGAACCAAGGTATGTGTCAGACAAGAAAAAAAAGAAATAATCACATGGAAGAATTTAAAACTTCAATTTTTTAAAGCAAAAAACAATTGAAATGTTTAAATTTTTCGCCATGCCATGTGAGAGGTTCAAAATAAAGTTGGGGGAATAATTAGGAATTTAAAGCATGAATATTTTGGCTAAATCTAAGGAAGAAAAGATTATGCAAGTTCAAATATTCAAACTAATTATTTTCATGTAAAATTTTATGTATTTAAAATTTTCCTCCTTTTTTTTCATGATGTAATATTACATAGAAGGTAGTACTCTCATGTAATAAAATCTGATTGAAGATGAATTAAAATTAGCTTGCTGACTCTTCTATTTAGGTATGGCTTTATGGCCCTCCCTCTCAGTGTACTAGATGGCTTTTTCAACAAAATAATCATTAGATGCATGTTCAAGCATCCCCACTAGGAGGTATTACCTTCCCTCGCTCCACCCTCCAAAATTCAATTATTCTCCATTATTTGTTTCATAATTGGTATATACAACTCAACACTTATTTAGCCCAATAATCTTTCCTCTTTTAGTTTGAGATTTGTTTCGCTCTTGCTCCCTTTTATCTTAGATGCTTGTCATCTTATAAGCTGTGAAAGTTGCTCCCTATCTGGGCCTCAGCCTGACAAAAACTCCCTAGTTTCTTCAAACTTCCCTCTATGGATTTATGAAGTAACAAGTGTGCTTGGTTTTACCCAAAACCACAAGTCATATTAAAGATGGTACGGCTCGGATACCAATTGTAAAGATCTATCCATATTGTATAGGGCATTATTTTCTTTGGCTGAGTCCATGCCAAACAAGGTTTAACTTCACAATTTTACCTTCTTAGTTTAACTTCTCAAGAGATTGCATATCACAAAAAGATATATTATAAGCTACTTAATTATGAATTTCACATTTAAACTCAACTCATTACAACAAAAGAAGCCTCGCATATTTTCTATAACTCTTATAAAACCCACTAACAATTTCTATCATTCTAATGTGGTATTTAGTGCATCATTGTCCTCATTTTCTCTCAGAAGCTTGTCATCCTAAAAGCTGGTCAAGAGATTTTCCTTGTGCAGGTCTTAGATTCGAGGGGCCACATCAATCTTCGTTACATTATACAACATCTTCTATTATTACCTCTATTACGTTCAATGGTACCAATTACCACCATAGTCGGAGGACTTTCACTTTCACATTGGTTCTCATGATAAACTTTTTTATCTTAATACTTCTTAGAGACAAAATGAGAAATGAATATATCCGTAATAGGGTTGGAGTTGCACCAGTGACGGATAAAATTAGAGAGAGTCGTCTTAGATGGTTTGGTCACATTAAACGTCGACCACCTGATGATCCGATTAGGAGAGTAAATGTTTTAAATACAACTTATGTTAAGAAAGGCAGAGATGCGGACCTACGAAAACTTGGGCTTATTGCATAAAAAATGATCTTAATTTATTAGAATTAAACGAAAATTTGACACTAAATAGGACGCAATGGAGAAAAAGGATTCATGTAGCCGACCCCACTTAGTGAGATTAAGGCTTTGTTGTTGTTGTTCTTGTTGTACTTCTCATTCAACTCATAATGATATTGTCAAGTTCTTCAAATAGCAAGCATCTAATTACATCATTCTTTCTTTGATGTTGAATAGTCTTTAATCTCTATTGCCTCTGTAGTCATGATTCTTGAGACTATTAATGCAATGTGAGACTTTCTCAATTGTACTTCTAGAAAAGTAATGTCTCCAGAATATAATAAGTTTTACTCTAAATTACCTTAAAAAAAAATATTTTCTTATCAAAGATTAATATAGAAACTTTGGGAGAAGTGGGAGGAGTTATTTCAATATAAATCTTTTACTACTAAACAAAAATCTAGTAGCGACAAAATAAGTTCTTAATTACTAACTTTCACTGTGGCCCTCATTTATCATTTTAATACATGCAATCTAAACTAATAATAGATCCTATGATTCTCAATCTTACAACTACTCTTTCCCATGTTCTCTGCTCATCGAGCTATCATCTTCCTCCCATCAAATTTTCATCAAATTGTTTCTATGGGACATTGAGGTAGTTGAGGAGGCTAGGCAGACTAAATGTAGATATAAAGGGCAACCCTTCCCTTCGTGATCTTATTTTGGTAATGCTAAACATGTTTTGGAGCAATGTAGGGCCAAATTCGACTATCCTCGTATTTCTCAGTTACCCAATATGCCTCTTGGCCTCCATTCTCATCGATTATTCTTGGACTACTAGCACTCCTTCTAGATCAATCATAATATCTCAATAGAAAGATTGTTTATTCAACACTCTTAGAAATTGATGGAGGTGATGAAGTTGGCAATTCTCCTACCAAAAAACTTTGAGATTTTGTCAATGGTTCTTCATTTGTATCCAAACTTGTTTGTCATGCCTGTAACCTTGGTAAACATTACCATGTATCCTTTCAATCTTATACAACAAGTTGTCATCCTCATCTTGTTGAGTTAGCTCATTAAGATATTTGGGATCTGAACGTAATTTTACTAATTTGAGCTTCTAGTATTTTATTAAATTCATTTATGATTTTGCACATGTTACTTGGTTTACTTACTCCGCTATTGCTTAGAAATTCTTCCAGTATTTAAAAAACTTATCGAGAAATGATAGTTCAACTTCACGTTACTATAATGCTTTAGAACTAATGAAGACTTAAAAGCACACTTTTGCATGTGTTTCCCTTGCAAGGTAAACTCTCTCTCTATGATATTAGTGTGTCTATCATGGGTACTCTTGAGCTCATGAGTATTATTAATGTTATAATCCACTTACTAAGTCATTATATACTTCAACAAATGTAATAATTCACGATCCTATGCCATTATTTTCTCCCTCCTCAACTCCTAAGCCATCCACAACTTGGTTCCTCTTCCTCTAGCAGCAACTATACCTACCTCTACTTCTATACACCACTATGTTTGGTAATGAGGTGATTCATGACCGATAACAGGCTAATCCAAGCTACTGAAAAAACATAACCGACCAATAAAAATGGGTGTATATTGGCAAGAACTCATGCCCAATACTTCCAATTTATTTCTCTCTCGCAGCACAATATCCATGCATCCAAATACAAAAACCACACCACCTCAACCAAGCCACCAGACATTCCAGCACTGTTTAATAAAACTTCAATTGTCATAATTACGACCCCGAATTCTCTTATATTCCAAAGCGAAGAACCCTAACTCTCACCATTCCTCGACTCAGTTCAAAGACAGAGACAGTGGATCCGTGGATGGAAGCATCAATTGTAACCTCTTGGGGCAAAACCTGATCAGTACGGTCCCTTCTCAAGGCAGGCAGAATGATTTCAGCTGCTTCACAATAATGCCTAATACATTTCAATAATAGAGCCAAAAAAATTCCGCTTTTCATCGCCCATTAGGTTAAAAGTCCATTAATTCCAACAAATCACAAGCAAACACTGGAATACAATCCAGTAAGTAAATTTATGACCAAGAAAGGTTGAGAAATGGGTACTGACCTGAAACCACTACTTCTGCTCGATAATTGACGGCTACAACAGAAGAAAATGAAAACTGGCGATCAATACGTCGGAGCGGATACGCGGCGACAACTTTGTCATCTGAGGAATGATCTATAGGCGAGACCGACATGCGCGCCGACCAAAAATTGACATTTGATCCATTCCTCGAAAGCACTAAAAATTATAGCCTCCCTGAACAAATCCAACTAGAATTTAGGTCCCACTTTGGAAAAAATTCAAAAAAAGCTCATTTACGGTGGAATTTTTATTCGGTCCGGACAGCATACTGCAATAGTGCGTCCGATAGCCTAATAAAAACGCGCGCACGTGGATTTCTGACCACCACATAGCACGTTTGAAAAAAAGACTTTTTATCTCGATCTCGCGACTGACCAGACCCGAGCAGAAATTCGCGAAATTTTCTGCAGCTTTATTTTCCCGCCAAATCATAAAGCGCATTTTTTGTCTCCATTATATTTAGGATGCCGACATTTAGGGTTTTTGTCCGACTCCACTTATCGTGGAGTTAGTGAGTTGAAATTTGATTTTTGGAGGGACGACGCAAGAATGAGGTGGATTTTTTATTCATGGAGGTGCTTGAGATTCTCGGATGAGGGTAGAGCAAGTGAAGATGGATTTAGAAGATGATTATATAAATTATTGTTTACGTTCGCATTCGTAAAATTTAGGTTTTATTGTTTTATAAGTTCTCGTTTTATTTAGAGAATTTTGTTTTTGGTATTATTAGTAGTTTTATTTAAGCTTGTAATTCGGCATTATTCGAGTAACACTGAAAGCGACACCGTAAAAGTTTTCTACGGTTTTAATTTAATGTAGGAGTTGGCAATGTTTTGGTTTGATTTTAATAACATTTTGGTTTGTATTGCGATTATATTTACGTTCGCTTTATAACATCTAGGTTTTATTTTCTTATAATATTTGTTTTATCACGGAGTTATGTTTTCTGCCAAAAAATACGACTATAAAACACTTATAATATTTCTCAAATACAACGGTACATGAAGAAATACGGACTTTAAACGTGTTGTATTGTAGTTTATTTTGCTCGTGCAAGTATATTGGATGATTTTTTACCGTGTTTATGACAGTTTATTCCAAATTACCCCGCAAGGTTTAACGATCAAATCGAGAAATGCTCTAAGAGTGTTTTTCCAGATTTATTCCGTCATCGAAAATACTTTATTACAGCTTTATTTGAAAATCAAATATTGTCATTACATGATTATGAAGGCAAAAATACAACTCTAGAATAAAAAGATAATACAAAAATATAACAAAAATAAAATTGAACGGTGCGTAAAATACAACTCCGAAAATACAAGAATACATCAACAAGACAACCGGAGATATCTAATACGTCCATCTTTACGATTTAACTTTATTGTATTTGAACAATATCTATGTTGTTTTACTGGTCGTATTCGGTAACGTTCCGCCTGATTGTTGGAATAAAACGCGGAATATTCTAATACAACGAGCGCGGTAGTATTAGAGATATTCCGCACTCCTATACAATACAATAAGTGCGACTTAACTCGTTGTATTTGAACGATACCTATGTTATTTTAGGGTCGTATTTAGTCATGTGACGCCGAGTGGTATTTTTTTCGTTGTATCAACTGCGATATACTCGAACTCAACACGCTTAAATCGTAGATGGATGTATCATAGATCTCTACTTCGCATCGTGGAAATATCATGGTATTTTTTTAGTTGTATCAATAAACATTTTCGAATAAATAGTCCAACATATTCAGTGTTGTTTTGTTAATGAAAATAGTTATATATTAATGTAATACTTAAAAGTTTATATTAGAGAAAATAATAATTTTAAAAAATTGCATTATTATCAAAATTTTAATATTACTAATTGCATAATTTTAATAGAGGTTAATAAACTCTAAAAACAATAGGAATATCACTCAGATACAACCACAGTCGGCCATAAGTGGAGTAAAAGCGGTTGTATTAGAATATTCCTTGTTTTATTCATGAACAAAACAGAGTTTGTATTGGAATATTCCGCGTTTTACTACAACTCGTTGGAATACGACAGCTATACGACGGAGATATAATTTGAATACAACAGAGTTAAATACTCCAATTCAGTCTTGTTTTGTAATCGAGAAAAGTTATATACTTATGTAATACGTAAAAGTTTATATTAAAGAAAATAATAATTACAAACAATTGCATAATTATAAAAATTTTAATATTACAATCTGCGTAAATTTAATATCATCTAATACACTCTAAAAACGATCGGAATATTACTTGGATACAACCGCGCTCGAGCATGATTGGAGCTAAAGCGGTTGTATTGGAATATTCTTCGTATTATTCATGAAAAACGCCGGTTGTATTGGAATACGACCGAATATTCCAATACAACCGCTTTAGCTCCAATCATGCCCGAGAGCGGTTGTATCCAAGTAATATTCGGATCGTTTTTAGAGTGTATTCGATGATATTAAATTTACGCAGTTGTAATATTAAAATTTTCAAGAACTATGGTAAAAAATATTTTTTTTAAATTGTCTTGCCCTTTTGAAATTCGGCGCCAATGCCCATGAAATACAACTGGAAACGAAACGTCTTGTCGAATACTTTTCACGGAGGAATACTACGCACCACTTTTTACCGGTCCAAAATTAAAATTTCTAGTGGTTTCGAGTATTTCGTTCTCTAGTCGAGTAGAGAAGAACGTTATCCAACTTCGAAATTTACGTCGATGGAAGCAGAGAACACGGTGATGGAGTCGAAGATATGATGGAAACGAGAGGTTCGACTGAATGAGGAGCAACAATCCGATCGGCCTACGCGAAGACCAAATACAAGAAAAAGAATAAGGGGACCGGCAACAAAATGGTCACCGGCGACGGTTCGTCGAGGTACTACTCGTAATCTACCTTCGTATTTTTATTAGCGAGATAGCATTATTATACTTAAACTCGAAACAATACTGAAGTACAAGCCGAATATCTGTAATATGATCCGAATACGACCTAAATAAAATCGAGGAACTTCCAGTGTGTAACCTAACCGCAAGCCAAAACATCTAAACACAATAATATTCATATAAACAATAAATGTTACGAAAATAAAACTGAGCGTAGAAATAAAATTGAAATAAAATCAAAAAACAACTAGAACAAAACTCGAAAAACTCTTAAAACTACAATAATACAACTAAGGCTTTTTTTTTGTTCTACAGGTTTCTTAACTCGAGAAACATGAGCTGTAGATGTCGGCCGTCCTCTGTGAGGGAGTTACTTGATGTGGTCGAGCTGCGCAGTCTCCGAAGCCGTCATGAGTAATCTCGAGACCGAATATTCGCCAGTTCTTTGATTTGCCTCCGTATCCCCAGGACAATATTCTCACTCCGCAAATACTACGAGTGTTGGAGGCATGACAAAATGTTGTTCAAATTAGGTGGGAAAGAGCTTAGATTGTCTGCTCGATGAAATTGCACTTTTAATCGAGATGCCAAACAGAGGACCAATGCCGAAGTGGAAGCTACGTCCATCGGCGACAATGAATGCTGTTAACATAAAGGACAGACTATTAGTGTATGCAAGAGGGGATACTTCGATCCCATTTGAGAACCTCTACATAAAATATCTGTTGTCAAACTTATTTTTTCCATCAAGTAATTTCAGCTTTTCCTTCGGACCTCGATGCCTACGGTGATAATTTAGAGTCATTCTCCTCATACAACCGGCTCGCGGCTATCCGTGAATATCTTTTAGAGCGTATCAACGCAGATTGCCATTAAAATTAGATCGAATCGCTCAATTGGCTACATAAATGGGTTTCGTTTTTGTTAACGGTTAGTATCTTATTTAATCATTCTATTTACTTTATTGATTGATCGGTAATGGTAATGTTACATTGATTCCACGCAGCTTTGGTTTTATGAGCACACTTCTCCAGTGCCTCCCGCAGCTCCCAATGCTAGACCAAGAATGTTGCGGTGGCCAAGGTCCCTTAAGTGGAACTCGTCACAAGCTGACCTATTCTTCAAGCGGTTAAACACTGAAACAGTGAGTCACTCCCAACGTTCTAACGAAGTACTAGCCGTGTAATGGTTAATAAAACATTTCATACCTTGTTGAAACCGTATTTAGGTGCAAGACAGAATTCAGTGATGTTACTGCTGATGAACTTATGTGGATTGCCAACCCGGACGAGGGCCTTCCAAACCCAGTCCAAGTTCAACAAACTGAACTTCTATCCCCCTCTTCACCTTCATTTTCTATTGGTGGAGTTCCCGCAGATAATAACACCATTTCTTCACTCCTAGCTACCATGACTCGCAACATCGAAGTTATGAATGAATTAGTCAACGCCGGGAACAATGTGTACAAGCAATATCAAGGAAACTTCGACACCGTAAATGTTGGGTTGACGGGGCCGCGAGCTGCAAATGTCCGAGCCGAGCCAAAAGGTTGATAGGATTGAGCAACATTTATCAATCAAAGAACCCGAAGTGGCTAGAGAATTCTACCCAAGTGGCCGGACCGAAGTCCCTACCGCCGAAGACCCTACTTTTGAAATCCCTACTCGCCGAAGTTGATTCTTTTGGAGACACTACGGCCGTACCGAAGAACCTACTGCTGAAATTGGAGACACTACTTTTGGAGACCCTACTGCTGAATTTGAAGACCCTACTGCTGCACCAGTAGAACCTGTTGAAGACCCACCCAATGCGGATGAAAATATCATGGGAGGTCACACCTCCCAATCCGGAGAGGGTGAGGAGGAGGACACTGTCATACCAGAGGTTGAAACCGATGTTCATGATCGAGTTGATGTAAGCACTATCCATACCTAGCTTGATGCGGAGGGTGAAGCGCCGACGGAGTCGGGTGAAGAGGGTTGTGAGATCACCTTTCACATCCTTTCAATTCAAAAGAAGGAAGACGGTGAAGGATACAACGGACGAGCGGACCCCCTCACCGAGAACAAAACCCCTCGTACGCATATCCGCATTAATCGAGAAGATTATTCAGGAAACCAACGATGAAGAGACACGACAAAGGGATGATGCACCGGCTCCGGACGGTCCAGCCCCCTCACTCGTGTCTCTGACCACTCCAACTCCACAGGAAGTTGCACCGCACGACCGGGTACTTCGAAATCATTAGTGTTGTATCAACCGGAATTACCCGTGCCTCCCGAGTGGTATTTCTATAAATATTACTAAATCCATTTATATATGCTTCTATTTAAACATCATACATTAAAGTTGAGTTCATTTGTGCACGACGACGAAGAGTTGAGAGACATAGCAACGTATCCTGGTAGAGACCTTATCAGAGATGAGCAGCGCCATGTAATTGAAAAGTTTTTGACAAATTATAAGAATTCGTACGTGCACCAACTTTTATATAATGTTTTTCACATATCTTTAATACATAACTGACATTAAATGGGGTTGATTTTAATGCAGGAGTGATATCATCATAAATCAACGCTTCTTGTTGTTAGATCGTGGGATGATGGACGACTTGCTTTTTAATGAGTTTATCGGTAATGATCATGTCGATGCCCTCGCCGCCATCTTGTACCAAATGAAGAGGATGCATCCCACCAAGTACCGTAAATACCTTTATGTTACCCCATTATTTTGGGTAATGCCCTTAGTTTAGTTTGTTTGACATATTAATGAATGACATTAAAATTTTAACTAAATATCGTTTCCTACGAGTTATCATAAAATGGATGGCGACCCTTATCAATTCTCGTCACACATCACTCCCACGAGCGGTATCTAACTCGGATTTTATATTTTTTCCTATTGTGCATAATTCTCATTGGGTGTTGTTGGTTTGCGATCTAAAAAATAAAAAGTGGCGAATATACGATTCTCTACCCAACGACATACACAAGGATATTTGCAAAGACTTTGTGAGTATATGGTGGACAGTAATTTAATTTCCTTGACTTGTGTAGATTAAATAGTAACTGTTATATTGCACTTTGTAGATCAAACTATTTACGAAGCTTAACCAGCGAATGCTTCAAGAATAGGAAACCCGCGTCATGGGGTGTGGCTCACGTCAAAGGTATTCCCAGACAGACGAACAGCGTTGACCGCGGCATGTTTGTCTCGCAAATATATTGAAAGACTAACCCGTGCTACCCCGATCGACCGGAAGCGAGAGCGGACTGGCAAGCCGAAATGCCTAGAATCCGCGCTCAACTAGCATATGACCTCTCGCATGTGGTTTCCTTCGTTATTAAATACAATCGAAAAGAATTTGACGAGTGATTGAAATTGGTTTATTGCTTTAAGTCTATTGTTGGTTGTCGAATACTATGTATGGTGGTTGTTTTGATGGAAAATTCCAATGCTTCATTTCTTTTGTCATTTTTTTGTGTATTGGAGAAATTATATCAATGTTCATTGTGCCTCGACTTGGATTTGCGGTTTATTTGCAGATTTATTACAATGTATCGGATGAATCTTTACAGCATTTATTACGCGTTTCTTCCAAATGAAGACCCAACTCCGGAATAAAACTAGAATAATACAAAAATACAACTAAAATAAAACAATAGAGAGACGGGACTTTTAATGGTTCACAAGATACAACTCGAAAATACTACAATACATCTACAAGATCTGCTTATTTATTTCTGGTGTATAGGGATGATATCGGCATCGTATTCGGGTTAGTAGTGCCGATGAGTTGGAGGAACACGCGGAAAATTCCAATACAACCGGCGTTGTCCGAGAATAAAACAAAGAATATTCCAATACAACCGCTTTACCTCCAATCATGGCCGAGCGCGGTTGTATCTAAGTAATATTCCCATCGTTTTTAGAGTGTATTATGTGTTATTAAATTTAAGTCGATTGTAATATTAAAATTTTAATAATTATGTAATCTTATCTAAAAATTATTTCGTTTCTTATAAACTCTTAAGTATTACGTATGTAAATTTTATATATTACAAAAAACACCGAATACGGTGGACGGTATCTTCGAAACATTTTGCCGAATACAAGTCGAGCGTAAATTTAATAACACATAATACACTCTAAAAACGATCGTAATACTACTTAGATACAACCGTGTTCCGCCATGTTTGGAGTTAAAGCAGTTTTATTGGAATATTCCTTGTTTTATTCATAGACAACGCCGGTTGTATTGGAATATTCGTCGTGTTCCTCCAACTCGTCTTGCTTTGTTATTGAATAAGATCCAAAAAAAGAGTTTTTTTATATTAAATATTTATAATACATTTTTTTTATTAAATATACTCTTTTGCATAAAGAAAAAAAGTGTATTTTTAAATTAAATTCCGCGCCACTGCCGAGGAAAGCTACGCACCTAATACTGCTCCAATGTCGACGAAATACAACTGGAAATGAAACGTCTCGAGTACTTTGCCCGAGGAAAGCTACACATTTATATCGCTCCAATGCCAGAAATACAACCTGGAGACGAAACGTCTCGAGTACTTTGCCCGCTACGCATTTAATAGCCCTCAAAAAATTTAAATTTTGAGGTTTTCGTAGTATTGCGTTTTCTAATCGAGTAGAAAAGAACATTAGAAGATACGATGGAATCAGAAGACCAAAAAAAGAAGAAGGGGACTAGCAGCAAAATGGTCACCAGCGACAGTTCGTCGAGGTAATAGTCTTAATCTACATTCATTTTTTTATTAGGAGATAACATTCTTATACTTAAACTCCGAACAAGATCGAAGTACAATACTGGATAAGCCGCCATACAATCTTTCCTCTTTTAGTAATAAACTCTTAATTTATTGCAATGTTTCCTCTTTTAGAAGCCTACTCTATAAGAAAGCTTTCCTCTTTTGGGTGATATCCGGATAAGACGCCCTACAATTCAACGGCTATATATTACATTTTTATTTTGTTGCAATTCTACATTAACCTTATAATTTTTGTCTTCATTTTCTAAACAACAAGGAGCCGCGCATTTATTCACTTCCACCCGACCTTTGGAGGATATATTGCTGAAAATGATCTCTCGTCTCTCCATCACCTATAAGAGATATTAGAAATTTTCGGAAAACGCGAGTATAATTTATTATGGAATTATCATTTTTACTAATTTGCCATACCTCTTTCAATCATGTAACTATGATATAATCAATCAAAATATTGGTCTCTTTTTAGGTGCAAAAAATTTCATGCAACATCTTCATCAAAAAGGGTAGGAAAATACATGGTCTTTGAAGATTGGGGCATGAACTGGCACGACAAGCAAGGATATTTAAGATTTCTTCAGAGTTGTGCTGATAGCGAAAATAGTAATGCTCTCTTCTTGCTTGGATTGGTAAGCGATAAATATTTTTAAAATTTTAATAATACAATTCTCAATATTCATTTATACTTTATATATGTATTATAAAGCAATGTTCATCAACGATAAATATCTCAATATTTTAGGAGGAGATGTGGATTCAAGAAAGAATCGAGATTGGTTTACATTATCTCCCGATAGCTGCAAGTCAAGGGCATCTTTTTTCCAAATATACCGCGGGCTTAGTGTTGCTACGTGAAGAGACATCTCGCGCGAATGGGATCGATCTTTTGAACGAGATATCGAATAAAGTACATCAGTGTCGGGAAAAGGTTTCAAGAATCTTCCATACAATGAGTTGGAAAAAATGGTCTGTTCTACCATTTATTCATTGCAACAATTTGTTATGTGGACAACCAACTTTGGAAGTTGAAAATAGATGGCTAAGTGAAGACCTCGTGGAAAGAAGATTCTGCAGTGATCTTTGCAAATGGATGCATGAATATGTAATGTTTTTCAATATGAGTTTTTTATCAATATGATGTAAGCAGGGGCTGAAATTGTAAACTTTTGATCTAATCTAATCATGCCCTATCGTGGTTGTGTCCTAGTAAAATTACCATCGTTTTTAGAGTGCACTATCTAGTATTAGAATTACGCAATTCGTAATATTAAAATTTTGATAATTATGCAATTTTATCTAAATATTATTTCCCTTATTGTAAACTTTTAAGTATTACGTTAGTGTATAAATCGTTTCAATTACAAAAGAAGACTGAACATGTTGGACTTCTTCTTCCAAACCGTTTGCTGAATACAACTCAAAATATTCCCTGATATATCCAAGATAAAATCGAGATCAATGATAAATCGACGTGCGATTTTTCCGTGGTGTATCGGGATTATATCGCCGTTGTATTTCGGTCGTAGTGCCGACGAGTTGGAGTAAAACGCGGAATATTCCAATACAACCGGCGTTGTTCGGGAATAAAACAAGGAATATTCCAATACAACAGCCTTTACCTCCAATCATGAACGAGCGTGGTAGTATCCTAAGTAATATTCCCATCGTTTTGAGAGTGTACTTATCCGGTATTAGAATTACACAATTCGTAATATTAAAATTTTGACAATTATGCAATTTTATCTAAATATTATTTCCCTTATTGTAAACTTTTAAGTATTACGTTAGTGTATAAATCGTTTCAATTACAAAAGAAGACTGAACATGTTGGACTTCTTCTTCCAAACCGTTTGCTGAATACAACTCAAAATATTCCCTGATATATCCAAGATAAAACTGAGATCAATGATAAATCGACGTGCGATTTTTCTGTGGTGTATCGGGATTATATCGCCGTTGTATTTCGGTCGTAGTGCCGACGAGTTGGAGTAAAACGCGGAATATTCCAATACAACCGGCGTTGTTCAGGAATAAAACAAGGAATATTCCAATACAACAGCTTTACCTCCAATCATGAACGAGCGTGGTAGTATCCTAGTAATATTCCCATCGTTTTGAGAGTGTACTATCTGGTATTAGAATTACACAATTCGTAATATTAAAATTTTGACAATTATGCAATTTTATCTAAATATTATTTCCCTTATTGTAAACTTTTAAGTATTACGTTAGTGTATAAATCGTTTCAATTACAAAAGAAGATCGAACATGTTGGACTTCTTCTTCCAAACCGTTTCATCGAATACAACTCAAAATATTCCCCGATATATCCAAGATAAAACCGAGATCAATGATAAATCGACGTGCGATTTTTCCGTAGTGTATCTAAGTAATATTCCGATCGTTTTTAGAGTGTATTATATGTTATTAAATTTAAGCTCGATTGTGATTTTAAAATTATAACAATTGTTTAACTTTATCTAAAAATTATTTCCTTGATTATAAACTTTTAAGTATTACGTAAGTATGTAAATTTTTTTCAATTACAAAAAAAGACTCAACACGTTGGATCGTTTCTTCGAAACAGTTTGCCGAATACAGCTCAAAAAATTCTCTGATATTTTCACAATGTAACTGGAGATCACTGATAGATCTTTGTGCGAGTTATCTCTGGTGTATTGGGATGATATCGGCGTTGTATTCGGGTCGTAGTGCTGACGAGTTGGAGTAAAACGCGGAATATTCCAATACAACCGACGTTGTCCACGAATAAAACAAGGAATATTCCAATACAACGGCTTTCTACCAAATCATGCCTCGACGCGGTTGTATCTAAGTAATATTCCGATCGTTTTTAGAGTGTATTATATGTTATTAAATTTAAGCTCGATTGTGATTTTAAAATTATAACAATTGTTTAACTTTATCTAAAAATTATTTCTGATTATAAACTTTTAAGTATTACGTAAGTATGTAAATTTTTTTCAATTACAAAAAAAGACTCAACACGTTGGATCGTTTCTTCGAAACGGCTTACTGAATACAACTTCAAAAATTCCCCGATATTTTCACAATGTAACTCGGAGATCGCTGATAGATCTTTGTGCGAGTTATCTCCGGTGTATTGGGATGATATCGGCGTTGTATTCGGGTCGTAGTGCCGACGAGTTGGAGTAAAACGCGGAATATTCCAATACAACCGGCGTTGTACACGAATAAAACAAGGAATATTCCAATACAACGGCTTTCTACCAAATCATGCCTCGGCGCGGTTAGTATCTAAGTAATATTCCGATCGTTTTTAGAGTGTATTATATGTTATTAAATTTAAGCTCGATCGTGATTTTAAAATTATAACAATTGTTTAACTTTATCTAAAAATTATTTCCTTGATTATAAACTTTTAAGTATTACGTAAGTATGTAAATTTTTTTCAATTACAAAAAAAAGACTCAACACGTTGGACTGTTTCTTCGAAACAGTTTGCCGAATACAACTCAAAAAATTCCCTGATATTTTCACAATGTAACTGGAGATCACTGATAGATCTTTGTGCGAGTTATCTCTGCCGTATTGGGATGATATCGGCGTTGTATTCGGGTCGTAGTGCTGACGAGTTGGAGTAAAACGCGGAATATTCCAATACAACCGGCGTTGTCCACGAATAAAACAAGGAATATTCCAATACAACGACTTTCTACCCAATCATGCCTCAGCGCGGTTGTATCTAAGTAATAATACAGTGGTTTTTCGACTGTATTATCTGTGATTAATACAATGCAACGAATTGGGGATAAAAAACACAACTTAAAGGGTAAAACACAAGGAGACCAAAAAGGTAACCGAATAAATCAACCATAAGCAATCATGTCTGTCATTCAATAAAATCAAAAACTATGTTCAAACAAATTATCCTATATGTTCATTAAGCATCGGTAGAACAATTCTTTAGCGAGCCTAGAATTCATCGTCCGGATTCATTAGCATGCTTGTGTATGTCTCTGCCTCATTGTGATGGAGGCAGTTCCTGGAGTAATATGAATAAAAAAATTGTAAACATCACAGATTGAATAGTAAATAAATAGCCTCGTCCACATTATAATTTACCTGACTTAAGGGAGTCGACGTTCCAAACTAGTTTGCCTCGTTTTGGAAAACTGTAGCATCACTTGGACCGGCATCTTTATCCGTTCCTACATAAAATTTGACACTTTATGACGGAGACAGTATAAGTTTTAGAAATAAAAAATATTTCAACAAACTAAACTTACTTTTTCTTTTCATATTTTTTTCCCAATATCCTTTTAATCTTGAATTAGATATCCCTTTAGGACGCACCTTTATCGGGTCATTCGCATTTCTCTCTTTACATGGGGTCTTCTTCTTAGTTGTTTTTGCCTTTTGTTGGGGTTCTCTCCCATGTAATATTTCATTGGCATCAAGTGTTAGTTTGTTTAGTGTATCTAAGCACAAACTTCTCAGCAACTTCATGGCCTTGCGTTCTTGTACTTATCTGGTACGCTAATTTATGAACATGTGTGCGATATATAAGACCACTTGAGACGATTGACAACATTTGAGACCCCTTAAGATGTTGATATTCCAAACTTTTGTATATGTCCCTTTTTGCATGTGTACACCATCGAAGTAATATGTGTTTCTCGTAAATTTTGTACACGTTATCATGTCGAAGAACCCTTAGAGCGTGAGCACACAAGTAACCCCATCATTTCAAATTTTTTACAATCGCACGCGATATCCAAATTAGCTCCGTCTAGTTTCACAATCCAAGATTTGTCCGTGTCTCTATTATCGAAGGTTCTTATGTGAAATTCTGAATCATTGTCGGCAAATCCTTCCAAAGCAAGTCCACCCAAACCATGAAGAAACTCGACTCAAACTTCGAGTATAAATTCCGCGTGTAAAGTAAAGCAACTCGCCTCGTAACGTGGCCGCATTTTACCGCAGGGACAATAGCGATTGCTCGCATCGGAAATCCTCATCCTTCTCATTTCTTCGCCAAGTTTTAGCAATATGTTCAAGGGCCAGAAAACATTCAGTTACCGTGCTTGTTGGCTTGCAGAAACTATGACAGATGTTATTAGTCGACTCACTCCTCTGCGTAGATAGGATCCCCATTCCGAAAATGTCTTTATTGAATGCTGTTGACCAACGATGCCTTATATTATACAATTCATCCAACCATACATTTTCCTGAAGTTCTCCTATCTCAATCATTTCGGCCCAAGTTTCTTCGAATTCAACTTCTGAGTCACATCTACGCATGCATTTAAAAAAGAGATCGTGTACTATCTTGTTTTTCCCGTGACCACAATGCACTTTTGAAGATAATTTTTTGTATATATGACATTGACATAATCTATGTCTAGTGTGCGGCAAGCACTCTTGGATTGCTCTACTCATTGCTTGATCTTGGTCAGTGAATATTGTGATCGGGTGCTTGTTATTCATTATACGGATAAGAGCTTTGAATAACCACTCGAAGGACTCGATCGTTTCATCCGACAAAAGCCAACTCGCAAAAAGCACATTCACGCCAATGGTGGTTCACACCGACAATTGTCGCACAACATAGGTTGTATTTATTCAGTCTATAGCTTGTGTCAAATATTATTACATCACCAAAGCAATCATAATCGAGTCTGGACATCCCATCACTCCATAAGAAATTCAACAAACTGCCTGACTCATCAATTTGGACGTCCCACGCAAACATTGGATCCTCGGCTTGCCGTGCAGTGAATAGTTGTAGTAAGGAATTAGCATCCCCAAGTTCAATGTGTAATCTTCTCTCTCTTTGTAAGAGATTATATGCATCCCTCTTCGTACAGTCTAGGTTCTCCACTCCACCAACTTCTGTGGCTAGGAAGCTAAACGCATCGGTGGTTCTAATCCTCGCTTTTGACATCGATCCGAGGACATCCGCACCGATGTCACTCATCTTTCGCTCGAACGCAATAGGTGAGTGTCGCCAACATTCGCCAACGGATGGTTATGACTTTCTATGAATTTCTTTACCGACCAGTTCCCTTGGACATCAACGGCATATCGGATCATGGCAGGACAACCAGTCTTTGTATCCGCTCGCTTGTACCTCACCGATACATTGTCCTTCAATTCTCTCTTCATACCAGCCTTACCACAAACAAACTCCCTTGTCTTGATCCTCCTTGAATTCGGCCAATAACCAATGTGGTCCTTTCGCACGATAGAATCCAACAATGTGTGCATAGGCACAATATTTTTCATGTGCCGCCTTCTCATCATCGATACCAACTTAAGCAATATGTTTACCAGTGGATCATCGGAAGCACTCGTCTCTCTCGGGTATCCGCAATTGAATCGGGATTTGAATGTCGGTATCACTATACTTAACAACCAATAATACAAAAATCATATCATGATAGCACCACAATAACACCATAATAATAAATATAAAAGCATTGGTGTTTTTCGGGTTTATCACTAATAATACACCCAAACTAGTAGAGTACTACCTTCAAATTACCTAAATAAAACCACAGAGAAATCTGAAGCAAAGTTACTCTTAAGATACTCGCTCGAATACCACCACAAAATTACCAAATTAACACCACGTACCGCTGAAAAAATACTTAACAAGTATACTTTTCCGAGACTACATGAATACACCTATAATATTACCAAAATACCACCATGTCTCACTATAAAAGAAAAATTGACATTACTCTTTTGAAAATACGGGCATACTAGCGTAATAAAACGATAGAATAGAACAAAATGAAACGCATCCTCCACCAAACTACTAGAATGCTACCTTCAAATTGCCGAAATCGAAGCAAACTTAAGTTACTCTTAAGAAACCGTCCGAATACCACGACAAAATTACCAAAATAACACCACATACCGCTGAAAGAAGACTTGACAAATATACTTTCCCGACACTACTTGAATACACCTATAATATTACCCAAAAAATACCATGGTTCTTTAAGAAAAATAACTTGACGTTGCTCTTCTGAATCTACAGGCATACTACCTTAATAAAACTTAAAAACAGTGAAACTGTAACTAAACATTGCATACAATAAAATTTACCAACCTGAGGGATTTGTTCTGTCGCAGCTAAACTAAGCTGAGAATCTTGTTCGTCCAATATATTTTGAGATTCGAACTCAATGTCGACTTGATCGGTGGTTTTTTGTGCGAACGGTAGCATTCTTTAGCTTTAGGTTAGAATCAAATTTCAGCTCCTCAGCTCCACGACAAGGTATGTCAGAGAAAAACCCTAAGTCTCCGCATCCTAAAGATAATGGAGACAAAAAATACCTTTATCCTTTGGCGGGGAAAAAAAGCGGTAAAAATTTCATGCTTTTCTGCTCGGGTCGGGTCGAGTCGGCAGAATGAAGATAAATAAGCCTTTTTTTTCAAACGTGCCATGGTGGGGTCCAGAAATCCACGTGGCGCGTTTTTAGAGGCTACCGGACGCATCGCTGCGTACGCGATCCGGACCGAATAAAAATTCTTTACGGTGACCCGACCCGAATCATTGAAAAGATGCATTTTGTCAGGAAACCCGGCCTGAATCTAACCCTCCAAAATGCTGGTCCAGACAAAAAAAAACTTCAGGGTAGATTTTGTCACTTCCTTTTTGTTCTTCAGCCAAAAGGAGCAGTCGAAAATGAGCGAGCGTCTTCGTCTGTTCAGCTTCACGGGTTTCCCTTCGGCTAGGGCTTATTGGCTAGGGCAACGGTTACCTTTAAGCTTTGCATGTTCAACATTTTTCCTTCAGTTTCTGTTCGGGTAGGGCTTCTTCGGCTTCTCGCATGAAATCACATCAATTTTGCAAAGATCTAGTGTGAGGTCTGCTCAATTTCCTTCATAATCTTTCAACACTAATTTTGCAAACCAATTTAATAGATGATTTTTCATCCTTCATTGTACTTTTCCATACATTTTAGTTGATTTTAGTTGATTTCAAGGATTCATGCATTTTTTCTAACAGTTTTATTTTTGTCGAACCCAACTTAGTTTTAAATGAATTTTTTTAACCTACCTGAGAGCATTGCTTTGTTCGGCATCCACAAGACATTGATTTTTCTTTCCTGTTGATAGCACATAACAATGGAAGGTCGCAATGGTGCTGAAGAAGCTAACGGTCTCTCGAAGTCTTTGAGATATCTTGCTATATTGTTTATTCTAGATAAAAAGATGATTTGTTTCTTTGTATTATGTTTGTATTATAGTTGTGTTATTGTTTTATTTGTGTTGTGTTATTGTTATTTAATGGTTTTGTAATATGTTATACTTGTGTTATAGATTTATTATAGTGTGTTATTGTTGTGTTATTCCTTAGTTAATAGGTTTTTGATGTGTTATAGTTGTGTTATAAAAATGTTATTGTATGTTATTATTATGTTATTGTTGTGTTATGCTGTTATAATTGTATTATAGATGTGTTATTATGTTATATTTGTTGTGTTATTGTTGTGTTATGTTGTGTTACATTTGTGTAATTGAAGTGTTATGATTGTGTAATTGTTGTATTATTGTTTGTTATTATTGTGTTATTGTTGAGTTATTGTGTGGTATTGTGTGTTATTGTTATCTTATTGTGGTTTTAATTGTGTTATAACCTTACTAACACCACAATAGCACTAATCACACGTGCAACGTGCAATAATACAACAATAACACAAGAATAACACGTCAATAACACAACAATAACACAACCATAACATACCCATAACACAATCATAATATTTTGATAACGCAACCATAACACACTATAACACACTATAACACAACGATAACACAACGATAACACAACGATAATACATATATAATACAACAATAACACATATATAAAACAACTTTTACACAATAACACAATATAATAATAACACTGGAATAATCTAAAAAGTAGTGAATGAAGAAGGATTTCTATAAAATAATATTTTCTTTTGCATTATTATTGTTGTAGGTTTATGAAAGCAAAAACTTTCAATTGTAGATGTCGTCCTTATGTAGTGAGGGGTGTACTTGATACTGTTAGACATAACATCACCCACGAGACCATGAATTTGCTAAGAGAAATAAATGTCATTCAGTTTTTTGATATGCCTCCTTATCCCCAAGATAATGTGTTGACCCTACATATCTTGGGATTTTGGAGTAATGAAAGGAGAGCCTTTGTAATGGGTGGTAAAGTGGTCAAACTCCACCCTAACCATGTTGCGTTGTTGTTAGGCATGCTGCTACACCAAAATAATTTTTGATTTTCATTACAAGTTGTCGGCGAATTTTAAATTTTAAATTTAATTTAAATATATATATATATATATATAATTTAGAAAGTAGCATTTGAATTTAAAAATAATTTTAAGTTTGAAAATTTTAAGATATGAAATCAAACCGATCTCACATCCCAAATAGTTTATATAAACGAGCACCGCATCACAAACCGTGTATCTATCCCGAAGAATAGACACACTGCTTGATAATGGGGCTCGATTTTATGCTTATTTATGAGGATATTACACTTTAAATGAATGTATTTTTATGTTTTGTTGCAGGTATATTGATTTTAGGCATTTGGAGCAAAAATAAGGAAAAAAGGAAGAAAATTGGAGTCAAATGGAGCATTTTACGAAATATACTGGCGCTAGTTTTGGCGCCAATGACGCTAAAATCCAGAGAATAGAAGGTTCAGAAAAATGCTTGGCGCTGACAGCGCCTAACTTAGAAAAGCTAGTGATTGGTGTCGACGACGTCCTAATATAGAAAAACCACATATTTGTAGCCGACGACGCCAGATTTCCGTGCCGACAGTGTCAGTGACGGTTATGTCCAAAAATTCATTGAATTTAGACGATTTTTGGAGAGATTCTTGAGGCACCTCTTGGGGAAATTCATCCTAATCATATAATAGAGTGAGTATTAAGTCAAAAAAGTGTGTGGAATAGAGGGAGAGAGTTGTAGGAAGTTTGGTGTATGTGTAGAGAGTTGAGATTTTTTCAAAAAGTTGTAGGAGAAGAGGGAAAATGAAAGATTTCTTCTTCATTTCCTTTTTAAGAGAGAATTGAGTGGTGTTGTAAAGCGAAAGTCAACTTCAAGGAATTTGCGTGGGGAAGAGTTTGAGATAAGTTGTGTTTATCACTTTTTGTGTTGTATGAACTTGTTCTTATATATAAAATATATGTTTTGTTGTAATTTTCTCATGAATTCTGAGTAGATTTCTTTGTCCTTCTCCTTGCAATGAGACATGGTATTGTGATGAATCAGAATTGTTGTGCAAAAATAAATGATAAAAATTGTGATGATTTAAACTTGGATCTTCATTTACTTTTCGATATGACCAATTGAAATGTTAAAATTTGTTGTGAAACATAAGATCCGAAAGGGCTATGCATTCAACAACAAAGTGAGAATCACATTCAATGTCATGGATGAGAATGTAGTCCATGGGGTTGAGTGTAAATAAATAGGGAAATATACTTTGATGGGAGCAAAATTAGAGATTTTAGAGTGACAGACTAAATTCACAATTTGGTCAAAGTGTTTGGAAATTAAAAGGAGATGTTAGCCCTCAGGTGAGGGGGAAGTGGGAGCCAGTATCCTCCCAACCTAACCACGGATTTAGAGACCAAACCTTGGATTACACAATGTTCTTTATACACTCGGGAGAGGGTAAAGAATATGAATGCTCATATTTGACACAAGACAATTCTGAACAATTCTATGTATTCACTAACCATAACCTCATTGTAAGGGGAATGATAATTTCTCCAATTTGAACATTTCTTTACATAACATTGTTTAGAGTTAGAAAATTTCACTTTGAAGTTTAGAAATTAGTTTAGTAAACTTAGTATTTCTAGTTACATTAAACGTTATCTACTTGCATTTCTTACATAAGTTTTATTATTTTGAACATTGTGTGTAGTACTACCATCATAAATTTATCTCCTCCTTGTAGGATCGATACTTAGAACTCAATTAGGGCCCATTATTACTTGAGTGATATATATACTTACATTTGCGACCTAATGACATAATTTAATAATCATAATAACCCATTAGCTCACTAGGGGTGGCAGCTTTAAGATAAATCTGATTATACTGAAGTGAATTGATTGTGATTGCTAATTAATATTTCCTAAATTAGCTGCCTTGTGTGTTGTAGTGTTGAAAAACATTCATAACATACATAAATTAAACCGATTGACCGTTGCACATCACATGCCCAACAAAGGAGAATCATTTAGTTGGAGGAAAACTCCCCTGTGTCGTGTAGATGCGAGAGCAATAAAGGAAGATTTGATTGAGTTTTCAAGAGAGCTTCCACTCCTTTTGAGAATTTATTTCTTAATTTTTTACTAACAGATTTATTCTTTCCCTTGAGCAATTTTAGTGTGCTCGTAGGGCTTTATGAATTTGGGGAGAATGTACAGTCCTCCTCGTTTAACTGATTTGCTATCATTTGTGATTTTATGATTGATCAACTGAACATCATCGCAAACAAAGTAAGGTAGAATCAGCCACTTGGTTACATAAGAGGATTTGTTTTTTTTATTTGTAAGTTCATATTGTCAACATTAAATAATTTTCCTTTTGACTTTATGTTTTGGTTTTTTATTCCTCATGAAAAATTTGTTTTTGATATATCTAATCCGCGACTTTGATTTTTTTAGCACACATCTCTATTTATTACTGCCGTACTTGTGTCTTGACCTCGCATGCTGAGGTGACCAACAAGTCATGGTTAGACAACAACACAGATACATGAAGTCTTCAAGAGGCTTGAGCATATACAGACAAGTCAATGTCTTATAAATTATGAAAAAATTGATATTATTCTACATCAAACATTATATAATGGAATCTTAATAAATATTACCGAACAAAATCTTAATAAATATATTGTCACACTCAAGTGTAATGATAATTGATACACCATAAAAAATTTATAAAGTTATAAATATATATGTATTAAATTAGTTAATATATTATAAATTTTGTTGTACTATTTACTTATATATATAGAAATTATATTTGTAGTTAATAATATATAATATAATAAATAGTAACGTATATTTAATAATATTATAATATAATACCATTTAATATCATTATTATACATTTACTATGTCGATTTTTAAAATAACACCATATAGCATGTTGACTTTTAACATAATACGGTTAAAATCGCTCTATAACACGGGAATTTTGAAAATAAAGTGTAAATAATGCGACATAACACATGGGGAATATTTCCCCTGTGTTATAACACAGGGCACAGGGGAATATTCCCCATGTGTTATGCCATGTTACAGGGTTTTATAATGCGGTATTATAACACAAGGGGAATATTCCTTCATGTTATAATACGTAGAGAATATTCCCCATGTGTTATGCCGCGTTATAGGGTGTTATAGTGCGGTATTATAACACATAAGAATATTCCCATGTTATACCATGGGCTAAGAGGGTTATGGTGTGGTATTATAACACATGGGGAATATTCCTCCATGTGTTATACCGCAGGCTAGGGAAGTGTTATAGTGCAGCGATATAACACGTGGAGAATACTCCCTATGTTATAACGTGCAGTATCGGAGAATATTCTTAACGTGTTATGCCGCAGTTTTAACGTGTTATTTCCCAAATTTAAGTATAAGGCTATTTTAACCTCACCATTTTTAAAATTGACACATTATAAAATTAACTAATATACAAATATTTAAAATCGACAGTGTTATTGAGGTAAATTAATTTAATAAAATAATATAAATATGGAGGTGTTATTGAGGTAAATTATATTAAGGTATTATTTCTGTTTTATTGTTGTGTTATTTTAGTATATTGAATGGTACTTAGGTGAGTTGAGTTGTTATAGAGGTGATATTCTGCTGATGTTGAGGTGGTCTTGTTGTGGTATTGCATTTTTATATTATTGTTATGTAATTATGGTGCGATTTCATGTGCTTAAAAACATTGAATATATTAACCAATCACTCATTGAATCAAATGAATCATCCAATCATTTAATAAAATGATTATATTATACAACCATAAAATTAATGAATCATATGAACATGTCAGAACATTTAATGAAATACATTAACTCAATAATATTACAAATATGGATCACTTATTGAATCAATCAACAAACCAGTATATCATTGTGTTGGTCGAGAAACATCGCATTCCTGCCATAATGGAGAAATTAAAATTGAAATAAACATCAATCGCTAATTCAATTACAATTTTTGTTATATGCTACATAGTTTCAGTTACATACCTAACTAAGACAATCTGACATTTCAATTAAGTTTACCTCGTAAGGCATACCGGGTTCTCGGCATGTTGCTTCTTTATTTTTTCCTACAATGCAGCGGTTTAGGTTAAAGAAAGTCAATAATGCATATATTAACATAACAAAGCTTATTGAAATATATACTTTTTGGTCTCTTAATTTTCTCCCAATACCCTTTCAACCTATATGTAGAAACTCCTTTCGGCCTCATCTTTGCTGGGTCATTCAAATTGAATTGGGTATTTGGAGTTTTTCTCTTCTTTGAATTTTTCTTTGTTTGAGTTGGATTTCCAGCTAATGCATCATCAAGATCACTAGAGAGATCTTTATATTTCCACCAAAGCATTTGCTCGTTGTTTCATTTTCTTGTGTTTTATTAATGAGTTGGTATGCAAACTTGTGAGCGTGTGAGCAAAATAATAACCACTTGTATAATCAGTGCTCGTTTGAGATTCCTTCATATGTTTGTAACCAAAGCCGTTATACATGTTCCTTTTAACGTGAGCAAACCATCGTATTAACAAATATTTTTTAGGAATTAGCTTTATTTGAGCCACATTAAGCACATAAAGAGAGTGAGAACATAATTATCCCTGTCATTTCAAACTTTTCGCAACTGCAAGTGACCTCAAAATTAACTTTGTCAAGAAGCACAATCAAGTACTTGTTTGTCCCTTCATTATCCAAATTCCTTACATAATATTGTGATTCACTCTCTATAAAGAATTCAATTGTAAGTTTACATATCCCATCCAATAGCTCTTGCTGGAACATTAAGTAAAGCTTTCTTGAATAAAATGTGACATCTTGCCTCAAGAATGGGTTGGCTTTTATCAACAATGTAAGGATAGATTGATCACTTTTGAAATATTTCTCCTTCTCATTCCAGCGCCAAGATTTCATTATATTTTCAAAACCAATAAAATAATCAACGAGAGAGCTAGTAGGCTTGAAACGTCGTGACAACAATTATTTGTGGACTCACTTCTTTGAGTTGATAATATTCTCATGCCAAATATTTCTTTATTGAAGATTGTCGACTATTTATGTCTAAACTTGTACTTGTCTTTAAGTTGCTATGTTGGTTCCCCTTCTCAATCATTGTGGCCCAAATTTCTTCAAAATCCTCTTCGGAATCACACTTGCTCATGCATTTGTAAAAGAGATCGCTCACACTCTTGACACCTAAACCACAATGAACTTTTGAAGGCAATTTCTTGTATATATGCCATTGGCATAATCTGTGGCGTGTCTGTGGGAGACAATGTTCAATGGTTCGCACAATCGCTTGATCCTGATCCATGAAAATTGTCGTTGAATGCTTGTCACCCATTATCCGGATAAATGCTTTGAATTACCAAATAAAGGAATCACTGGTCTCACAGGGCAAAAAAACCCATTTCAAAGAGGACATTTTGTCAATAGTGGTTCACCCCTATGAAAGGAGCGCAACATAAATTATACTTATTTAATATATAGCTTGTATAAAAAATAATTACATCACCAAAACAATCATAATCAAGCCTAGACAACCCGTCGCTCCAAAAAAAACTTGTGAGTCTACCACACTCATTGGTTTCAAAATCCCAGACAAACATGGTATCCTCAGCTTGCCTCTCCATGAACAACTGTATTATATAATTGACATCTCCTTGTTCTATTCTTTCCCTTCTTTTTCTTTGAATAAAATTGAATGCATATCTCTTCGTGCATTCTAGGTTCTCCACCCCAACCTCTGTATTCATAAAGTTATATGAATTCTTTGCTCTGATCTCTGATCCTGTCATTGATCTTAACAAATCTGCATTTAACTAGCTTATATTTCTGCTGGAACGCAGAAGATGCTTATCACTGCTTTCGGCAAGAGGGTGATTATGATTTTCAATGAATTTCTTTACTGTCCAATTTCCTTCAACATCTTTGGCATATCTAACTATGGCCTGACAGTCAGTCCTCGTGTCAGCTTTTCTGAACTTCACAATATTTGTCAGGTTTGACTCCTTATAGTTAACCTTTCTGCAAACAAAATCTTTGGTTTTAATCTTCTCAGAGTTTGGCCAATAGCTGTTATGATCATTCATAATAGTA
Organism: Papilionanthe hookeriana x Papilionanthe teres; assembly: GCA_022702705.1. Lineage (NCBI taxonomy): Eukaryota > Viridiplantae > Streptophyta > Magnoliopsida > Asparagales > Orchidaceae > Papilionanthe > Papilionanthe hookeriana x Papilionanthe teres. The sequence goes on along the minus strand of CM040425.1, from coordinate 70,105,453 downwards.
AATCTTACATGATGTGCATAGGCACAATAACTTTCATATGCTTCTTGATCATTATGAACAGTGGTGCAAATAAACGTCTCTGTGATTGGATTATTGCACATTTCCACACTGCACATTACCACACCAATTTAACGATGGTCAAATAGATATAAGGCAAACACCACAATAACACCATGGAAAATTACAATAACAACACAATAATACAACAATAAAACCACACTAAAACCACAATAACACCAACTTGAAAACACTAATAACACCAAAATTACAAAAAAATCAAACCAAGACAACAATAACACCACAATAATACAACAATAATATAACCACAAGATCACAATAATACAACAATAACACATCAATAATGCAACAAAAATACAACAATAATACAACATTAACACCACTAGAACAATGCAATCCCCTAAACCTTAAACCATAACAATAACACCACCGTAATACTACAAAAACTAAACAATAACATTACCATAACACCTCAATAACACGATAATAATATAACAATAACACAATAATAACACCACTAGAATGATACAATCCCTAAACCCTAAATCATAACACTACCATAACATCTTAATAACGTCAACAAGATAGATACAATAGAATTCACCCCCAAAAAGCCCTAACAATATATTAATCTTAAACTCTAAACCAAAATAACAAACCTAAACGCCACCATAACACTAAAATAACATCACCAAAACACCAAAATAACATCACACTAATTATAACCTAAAACACCTAATAAAAACCAACTAGAACCAACATAACACAGCAATGTAAAACTTAAACAAAAATAAAACTAAAGTGAACTCACTTCTGATTGAAACTAGTTGACATTATTTCTTGATTCCATGATTAATATTCCTTTGTCTCCAGAGAAATCCATCGCACCTGCTCGGAACCCAGCGTAAAGACAACCTAAAGTAACAAAATTCACTTTTCTAGACCTGCGACAACACAATAATGCGACAAAAGACTTTTGGCAGGATTCTTTTAGGATAAAATGTCACTTTTTCGGTTCTTGGGCTGAGTCAGGTTTCTGTCGGGTAGAGCCAGGAATTATCGTGTGCTCTAATTAATTTATTTTGTCTTCTGTTTCTGGTGGGGCCTAGAATTCTAGGTGGCTACCATGAATTGGACTCCACGCACAACTCTGCATGCGGAGTCCGGATGTAATAATTTTCCCAAAAGCACGAGACTGTTAGGCTGCAAGGAGGATGGTTTAGTAAATCCTTTAAATCTGGCTTAATAAATACATAACACTTAAAACATATTCGACAAGAATGAGATTAATATTAATTAAATTCCAAAAATGTATTTGACTATTTATTTAAAAATTTAAGTATGTAGTTCAAATTTAATTTTAATATTAAGTGTCGATAGCATAATTATGAAAGTTATTTTAATTTAAAATATATTTTTTAACATTTTTAATTATACTACTTATTAAATGTTAAATATTTATTAAGTTATTATTTATTATTCACTAATTATCATAAAATGTTATATTAAGTATTCATTATTTGATAATTTACAAATATAATTAAACTAAAATATATATTTAAACAATTTAAATAGAAATAATATTAATTTTATTAAGTTATTATTTTTTATTTACTTAAATTAATTAACAACATGGATTTATTCTTTTATAAATTTTTAATTACACTAATATGTAATTAAATTCTAATTTATTGAGAAGTTTTAAATCTAATTACACTAAAAGGAAATTAGTGGCCTCCGTGTACATAAAGTTCGATGTATTGATACATGAACCACCCCTGTGCTTTAATCCAAATCGAATATACTTTAGTAACAATTAAATATTTTAATCTTTTAATCGCAAAGTTACTTTCAAACGCAAGTATACGTATCGTTCAAGTAATACAGGGCTCTAATGGAGTCCTGTATATCGATCCCACAGAGAGAGATATTAAAGCCTACGAACTTAGGATTATAAAAATCAATTCAGAATTACAACTAAATCAAAATGCCTATCTGTTACTAATATGCAATCGATAATAATATGAAACTTATATTAAAAACTAGTTTTGCTAACAATTTACTAATACTACTAGAGTTAAGTTCAAACATAGATAATAACAAGAATCTTTCTCCTTAGTTAAGATATTTAAGTGAAATGATAATTATAATCAGTTTTAATGTGTTGTGCCAAATAGGAGCATACATATTATTTACCCTTTGGTCTAGGTATAAAAAATATTGACTAATCCTATGCTAGGATTACTGATTCTGCGGCTAGGCTGGGAGGATACCAGCTCTAACTTCGGAGCTCTCACGTTCCCCTCACCTGAGGGCTAACAATCTACACATCAGCACCCAAACGATAGGACCGAATTGAAGATTTTAGCCTGTCACTCTAAAATCTCCAATTCTACGCCCGATAATATTATTTCCCTATTTATTTACACTTCTCCCTACAAGGATTTACTCGTCTACCTTGCAAAGAGAATTGTGATATATACAAGTTAAGAATCCTTAGCCCACAGCTAGATCTTAAGAATTCTTCACGGATTTTAACAATACAAATGACCAATTCGTATAGTAAAGTAAGTTTAGGTATAGTACCTTTACAACTTCTTTTATAATTTATTTAATTTACTGATTATATAATCATTTCACAAAAACATCAAAACCAGGAGAAAGATAGAACAACAACTCAGAATTCATGAAGAGGATGCAATAAAACTTAGATTTCATATAATAAAGTAATGTTTTACACACTAAAAACAAATGAACACTACTTATCTCAAATTCCTCCCCAAGCAAACTCCTCGAACTTCCTCTGGATCTTTTCCTTGGAATTCTCCTTTGAAACGTCAATGTGGAAGAGTACTCTCACTTCCCTTTCACTCTTGCAATTCCTCGAAAAATTCCTTACAAATTCTCTATTTGAACTCACTACTCACTAAATTAAACTCACTAATTGACTCTATTTTCACTATGGACTCACTAACAATCACTTTTGAGACCAGAAGAAGAGCCCATTTTCGGCCAGAATTCGTTCCTTTGAAGTTGTAGAAGAGTCTTTAAGGGTTGCGAAGGCACCCCTTCAAAAATCGTCCACATTTGATGTATTTCTGGAACAATCCGCAGTCCCCGACATCGGCGGCCTCGAGGTGCCGTCGGCTGCCTTCTAGAAACCATGCATTCGAACAGACCCCGCCGTCGGCGGCCTCGATCCGCGCCAGTGGTCTCCCGTATAATTAATTCTAAACTCTCGGGAAAATCACGCCGTCGGCAGCCTCTATCTCGCCGTCGGTGGCCTAGGTCAAATTTGCATAATTTAGTCCCTTTTGCTCCAAATCGGCTCATTTTTGCATATTTTTGTTCCTTTGTCCTTAATTCTTCATACCTGCATAAAAACATAAAAAATAATTTTCTTTAAAGTGCAATATCATCAAAATCAATGAAAAATAAGCATGAAAATCTTGACCTTTTTCTCTTGGGTCAAAATCCCCCAAACTTAACTATTACTTGCCCTCAAGTAATCTTTAATACTAAATAAAAATTATGATTTATCATGATAAAATTTTAATTCAGAAATACTATAATTTTGATTTAAATAAATATTATAATAAGAATTCTCAGAAAGATTTTCAGATAATTAGATTAATTCTGCAGATATAAGACTATCTAGTTATTAAGTTTAAGAGTTCTAGTTTTCTATTTATTTCAAGAATGACTATATGTTGCAATATTAATTCACTTAGTGTATTTAGAAGACATGAACTTCATGTTTTTAGTTTTCCTTTTAGGTTAATCCAAGTGAAGCCAATTTTTGATAAGGCATATCATCAAGCTTCTCCTCACTTATTTTCTTTCCTTTTTCTTTTCTTTTCTTTTCATTTCTCTTCAAGGATTGTTTTTCAATTTTTTTTTCTTTTTCTTTTTATTTTCTTTTTTAAGTGAGGATCACTATTTTGAATAGCCTGTTAATAATTTTGAACTTCACTCTTCTTTTCCTAAATTTGAAACTTTTAACATTCTTTACCTTATATGTACTTCATAGTTTTTACTTTATTGAATCTCAATCTTTTCTTTCTCAACTAAATTCCTAAGATTCTTAATATTTCAAAATATAATTTTCTTTACTTTAAATAGTTAACTATAGTCTTTTCCTCTTATACTAAATATCTTATTCTACAAAATTAATTTTCATTATCAAAAATATTTCTTTGATTCTTTTACAATATTTAGATAAAATCTAAATATAGTATTTAGAATTAAATTTTATCTCGTAAATCATATTAATAATTTTTGAAAATATGTTATTTGAGAACATATAATAGTTAAGATTTTTCTTCCCTCCCCAAACTTAATTTTTTCTATAAATAGAAATAGTACATGGGTGAAAGAAAAATTCTAAATATAAAATTCATACATTTGCACTTTAAGCATTTTTGTCTTTTTAAAATTTGCAGGTTCTTTTCAAAATCTCTAACTTCAACTGTCATGTAATATCAAAATCCTTTCTACATACATACAGTTTAGAAAATTTGCTGGGGTAATGAAATTTTAAAACAAGTATATAAAACTAAACATTAAACAAAAACAACTAACTACACTACACAGGGCATATGCATTTCACAATACAGAACCAAGAGTTTACTAATCTAAACTAAATAGTTCACAACTATACTTACTATTACAGATATTGCAAGCATTTAGAAATGAAAATGTAAACTACCACACTAAACACATATTACAGAAAATAATGTATAGTCCACAACACAATACAATACAAATCAAAGTTTATCAAACCAAACTAAAAATAAACAAATAAACAAAATACATCAATCAAATCAGACATTAAAATCCCATGCAATGTCTTCATCACCCTAGTCATCAGGAGGATTGGGTTGATACTGAGTATATCTGAGGCACTCTGGAAAAGTCACATTTGGCTCTCCTCAGTAATATCTAGCCCGAGCATCGTAATAAGCCATCTCAAAATCTGAATGCCTCTGAAGATACTCACTATCATGATCATGTCTTCTTCTAGCCCTTCAATCCTGTGATCAATCCTTTCTAACCTTTCATCTAATTTCTCAAAACTTTTTCTCTGTAGGGTCATGACATTCTTCAGATCATAAAAGGTAGGGGAACTGGAGGCAGGAGGGTCATAACTAGTAGAAGAGATATCTCTACTAGTAGATGGTTCTTTACTCCTACTCCCTGATCTCCATTCCTCATGGGATGTATAAGTCTTTATATTTCCTTTAGTAATGGCTTTCATAGGATAAACCCATTCCTCATAATTTCTTGCTTCAACTCCCGACAGTTGACAAAGTGCATAAATAAGGCCAGGATGCCCTAAAGATCCACTTGTCTCACTCCTCGTAGTAGTCATAATATTCTTATAGATTATCTTCCCCACATTAATTCTTATATTGTTCTGAATACAGAAATTCAGAATAGCTCTCTCTCTCGAGACTTCAATATGATGGTATGTAGGTAGCAGAGTTGAACAGATGAAATAATGCCATGCCTTAGCATTGGCATTCATCATGGACAGTGGAAAATTAATCCGTTCACGATTTAATTTTCCAAACTCCTTTCCCATTAGTGAGAAAGTCAATAACATCATCCAACGGACCTTCCATTGTTCCAAAAGTTTCAAACTCGCTAGTATAATAGTCTTGAAGCTCGTATAAAGAGTTAATTCTTTTAGCACTAAATTTGATAGAGAAACCCCTTACTAGGACAGGCTTGTCCTCAATTTGAGTCAGATTCGAGTAGAATTCTCTAACAACTTCGACAGCAGCTTTGTTGGTTGTATAACAGAAATTCTCCCATCTTCTCTCCTTGATTACTCTTTCCACCTCTCCTCCATGATTCTCAAAAACTCTATCTTGAATACACTTCTTACTTTGGAAAAGTGAAGTGTACCTCGATTGGGCTTTTGCATTAACGAATCGAGTTTCGTCAAATTCAATTCTTCTCTTTTGTCTTAGAGCCATCGTTCGATCTATCAAATCACAAAAAATTCCAACTAATCTTTAAAATAATAACACAATGGCTTCTAAATGGGGTTTAAAACAATCTAAATCAATTTCCATGAATTCCTTCCTAGTCTTTTCTCCACATTTTCAAATTTCCTAAAATTTCTCAACGTGGAAGAAATTCATGGTGAAAATAAAAAAATTTTTACATAGGAGTGAAGCTCTTACCAAGGGAAGATGAAATCCGGTGTTAAAATTGGTTGAAAATGCTCCAAATCCAAGATCTCTCAAGCCATAAGTCAGTTTTTTCGGGTAAAAAAGAGAAGAAGAAGATGAATAGTGGCTTTTGACCAGTCAAAATCGCGATAAATAGGTATTTTTCGTGCCGCGCCGTCGGCAGGCTCTATTAAGTTAATATTCTGTTCTTTTTAGGAAAATCACGCCGTCGGCGGCCTTGAAGGCGCCGTCGGCGAGATTCCTTAAAATTGAACTTTTTTGCGAGTTTTCTCAATTTTAAGCCTCGTCGTCATTCGTTCAATCCTTTTTATTATATATTTTAATTAATTTAGTGATGTATTAACACAAATAAACGTACACACAACAAACTTCACATTTATATATTAAATCCAAGTTTGTTGCAATACACAATACATAACACACATAAGTAGGTATTCTTTATACCTAAAGCTATGAATCAGCGTCGCAATCCAAGCCACAACACTCAAAACGCTGAAAACAAACATTTCAAACCTAATTTCATCTCTACTAAGATTAAAAGCAATCTAATTAAACACACAACATACAAACATTGATTAAATCAAACACAATATACTAAAATAAACTAATTAAGTCTACAACTCTTTTGAATTAGTATTGGTCTCTCCTTTGATATCTCCCATCATTTGAACATGGACAAACAAGTTGTAAAAAGGTCGGAATGGTAATTCTTCAGTGGAATCTTCATCGATCAGTCCCATCCTTTTCATCAATCACACCAAACTTGCTTCAAATTGTCCAGTATGGTCAAAATGCTCTTTCATTCTCCAATCAATGTGATCGAAGAAATCAAACATAATGTTAAATGTTCTTGTTAAGTTCTGTACCTAATTCTCCAGATTTTTGATTTTATACATGAGTATTGATGTCTTGTCTGCTACTAAAGGTTGAACTGGAACAGAATTATGCGAAGCTTGATCAAGGATCAAACCTACATCACTCTCTCCATCAATGGTTGGGAACATCTGAGTCGGATCTAAGGGTTTCCAAGATAGCAATATCTTCTCCCAAACTTCGTACAAAACTTGAAACAAACTGTAAATCGAGAAAATTTTGGAAGGATGTCCAAGCCGTTGGGATGATCCTTAAACGATCCGACCATAAACAGATTTCACAATAATCGGTCCAATATCAATGGGCCATCCCCTCTGAATGCAGTAGTTTAAGATTGCACTTTCTTTTGTAACCTTGCCAATTTTCATCGTCGGCAATAATTTTGTAGAGATGAAAAAGTGCTAGTGTTTCGAAACAGGATTCAAGAGAGTAGCAAAGAAACTAACATACCCATTCTCTCTAACTTCCCATTCATCGGTTTCGTCCGTCAAAAATTGATATATCTCGTTCATATTTCCTTCGTCGGCACAAAATCTAAAAAGTAATAGACTGAAACATTCTCAAGCATATATAACTCATTAATTCTCTTGGAATTAAATGTAATCCACCTACCTCGAACATAAACGCTTCCTTGGTTGATTCCATGTAAATTTATGTGGAATTCTTTTACAACTGGAACGACTACTGCGGCAGTAATGTAGCAGAACACTTCCCATCTTCTTCGCACATCATTTCTTCAATTGGTGACAAAGAATCACTTTATCCTCTATTGACAAATCCACTTTATTTAATCAATCTTTTATTCGAGATTACCTTGTTAAAGAATCGTTGCGCCTCCACACTGACGAACTTTCTCTGATTATAAACTCAGAATCTTGGGTTGTCAATCGAATTCGAAGCCATTTGAGAAGAATTGAAGAGAGAATCCATTCGTTTTTGAAAGTTTGGAATGTTTAGGAACCGTCCATAGGAGTTTATAAAGAACAAATTCGCTAAAAACTGTTAAAAATCGTCGATTTGAACACGAAAAACTACCCACTCGCCAATCCCGCTGTCGGTGGCCTCGAAGGCGCCGTTGGCGAGCCTTATGCAATTAAATATCAGAGCTCTCAGGAAAAACTCGCTGTTGGCTGCGTCGAGCGCGCCGTCGGCGCCCTAGGCAAAAATTTGCATAAAAATGTTGTGGTCCAATATGTTCCAAATTTTCTCTATGGATTCAAATTCTATGATAATCAAAGGGTAAAATATAAGTAGTAGGACTTAATATTACTACAAACTAACAATAATTTCAAACAAACACACAACTATTAAAGATAACTATGTGTTGCCTCCCATAAAGTGTTTAGTTTAACGTCGTCAGCCGGACCTATTCAGGTGTTATTTAGGTTGACTGAGCATTAAAACCTCTTTATAATTTGGTCTTTTACCTTTAAAATATGGTTTTAATCTATGTCTATTTACTTTAAATTTATTCCCAGTCTTCTGATCTTTAATTTCAACAGTTCCATAAGTAAAAAATTGAGTCACAGTAAAGGGTCCTAACCAACGAGACTTCAATTTCCCAGGAAATAATTTTAGCCTTGTGTTGTAAAGCAAAACTTCTTCTTCTGGTTCAAAGTTCTTTCGGTTAATCTTCCGATCATGTCTTAACTTTAGTTTTTCCTTATAAATTTTATTGTTATTGTAAGATTCATTTCTTAATTCTTCTAATTCATTCAATTGCAGCTTTTTCTTTTCACCAGCATTTTTCAAATTATAATTGAATTCTTTAATCGACCAAAAAGCTTTATGCTCCAATTCTACTAGCGAGTGACAAGTATTTCCATATATAAGCCAGTAAGGAGTCATACCAATAGGAGTTTTATAAGCAATCCTGTATGCCCATAATGCAATATCTAATCTTGCAGACCAATCTACTCTATTAGGGTTTACAGTCTTTTCTAAAATTTGTTTGATCTTTCTATTAGAAACTTCAGCTAAACCACTAGTTTGAGAATGATAGGTAGTACAGAATTTATGAACAATACTAAACTTTTCTGCCAATCTTTGAATGTATTTACTCTTAAAATGGGATCCTCCGTCAGTGATAATCACTTTCGGCATACCATATCTTGTGAAAATGTTTTTCATTAAGAATATAGAAACAGTTTTAGCATCACACCGAGGTAAAGCTTGTGCTTCTATCCACTGTGATACATAATCAACTGCAATTAAAATATATAAGTTCCCAAATGAAGGAATAAATGGTCCCATGAAATCTAATCCCCAAATATAAAAAATCTCAACTTCTAATATGAAATTTAGAGGCATTTCATTTCTTCTAGATATATTACATACTCGTTGACATCTATCACAAGTTTTAATATATCTGTAAACATCTCTAAAAAGAGTAGGCCAATAAAATCCAGCTTGTAAGATTTTATATGCAGTTTTATCAATTCCAAAATTTTCTTCAAAATCAGAATCATGACATTTTTGAATGATCTGTTCAGTTTCTTCATAAGGCACACATCTGTTAATAATAAGATAATTACATTGCTTATATAAATATGGTTCATCCCAAAAATATGATTTTGAATCATGAACAAATTTTTTCTATTGCTGCAATGTTAGCATAGGAATATTACTTACTAAATAATTTACTATATCTGCATACCAATGTATTTTCCACTCATTAATATTATAAAGTTTTTCATTAGGGAAACTATCTATTATTTCTTTGTCGGTATCAGATAATACATTATATTCTAGTCTCGACAAATGATCAGCAGTTTGATTTTCAGTTTATTTTCTATCAATCAACACAAAATTGAATTCTTGTATTAAAAGTACCCATGAGTTGGTATCCTTCTTTTGCATCAGATATTTAATAACAGAGTGATCAGTATGCACAATACATTTTGTTCCAATTAAATATGATCTAAATTTATCAAAAGCATATACAATAGCCAGTAACTCTTTTTTAATATTCGTATAGTTAGTTTGAGCATCATTAAAAGTTCTGCCAGCGTAGTATATAACCTTAAAATTTTTGTCATATTTTTAACCAATAACAGCTCCAATAACATAATCACTAGCATCACACATTAGTTCGAAAGGTTTCTCCCAGTCAGGTGAAACTATTATAGGTGCTGCGATTAGTTTTTCTTTTAATAATTTAAAGGCATTCAAGCAGTCCTCAATAAATTCAAATTTCTTGTCTTTTTCTAAAGTTGGCATAGAGGCTTTATAATTTTTGAAAAATCTTTAATATAACACCTGTAGAAACCAGAATGTCCAAGAAAACTTCTTACCCCTCTCACTGTAGTAGAAGGTGGTAATTTAGCTATTACTTGAATTTTTGCAGGGTCTACTTCTATGACATTTTCTAAAATTTTATTCCCTAACACAATGTTGACCTCATTTTTGATGAGGTCTTCTCTTCTTCTTTTTAGTACTTAGGATCTAGCCTTAGGCTTTTCCTTTGACTATCTTAGAGGATTAGAATTGGGACCCACCACCTAGAAATTCAAACCACTTCTTAACTCCCTGCAAACTCCACGAACTTGGTCGTAGACCCCTAATCGCACTGAGGGTTGAAATCGAATGTGGAAGTTTAAAGGATGAGTTCCTATAGGACTCTTTGGCCTTAGGATTACCCTGGGTGGCCTGGTCTGGTGAAGGGCTAACTTACACACACACTACACTTATACACTACACTTTCACACACCTCCTAAAAACACACCCATACCTAACTTGGCCTCCTGACTCATAAAGGTGATTCACATGGATGGTCCTTAACCCCTAAGCCCTTGGTTAAGAGGGTTAGGAACAACATAGTAGATGTCTCAAATGAGTCCCTTCATGGCTCATGTGGGCTTGATATGGCTTCATGGCTCAACCAAAATGATTTTATTCCACTTACATCTACCCAATCTTCAATTTTCCAAATTTTCAATTTTTGACCTCACGGACCCTACACACCCTAACCTACCCAAAGCCATTGAAACTACCCAAAATTTGCAAAATCACCTAAATTACCCAAAATTCCTCAAAACCAATCCCAAACATTCCCACATTACTCAAATTGATCATCCATGACCAAATATACCAAAAATTCCAAAAATACCTCCCAATACCCTCCAAATACCCAAAATACCCCTCTTGACCCAAAAATCCAAAAAATTCAGAAAATTCCCAGAAAATTCCATAAAATTCCAAATATTTCCAATTTAATTTTGTTCAACTACACCATGGGCCAATTTTGTCAATTTACCCCACTTTTGTTAAAACCCCGATTTGACCCATTTTAACCCTAAGTGAACCCGATGTCAAGCCAAACCTACCCAATTGACCCAAATTCTGGTCCAATTTAATTCTAAACTTCAGTTCAACATTCCCAACACCAATCTAGACCAAATCCAAGTCCAATTTGACTCGACATTTGAACCGATTTCACTTTTGGCCTTAAAGCCCAATTTGGACCCATGACCCGAGCCTAACCCAAACTAACCCAATTCAACTCCAATTAACCCCAAATCTTTTCTAAACATTCCTTAGCATCCCCACAAACAAAAAACTAACATGATTTGCCCAAAATTTAGACCCAAACCCCACTCAAATTCAACCCAAAGCTAAAAGGCCCAATTTTGACCTAAAACCTAACCTAACCCAAATAAGCCCAAAACCCCAAAATCAAAACCCAACCAAAGCTAAAACCTCTCTGAAACACTCCCATAAACATTTCCCAACATTTATTTTACATCAATTTCAACCTTAGCCCAACTTGACCTACATTGAGCCATTTACGAAAGAGGCCCAAATTCAAACCAATTCAATTCCAAGTCACACCAAATTTATTCCAAATCATTCATGAAACATTCCTATACTAAATTCAACACTTATTGGATCCAATCCTTTGCAAAATTCTCCTCCTAAAATCAAAAAAACCCACTTCCATAAATCACTTTAAAAGCCCATCTAAAACCATTTCAAAGAGCCCAAAATCTACCCTAAAGCTCACATGACATTTCCATTTGCCATCCATTTAATCAAAGCAATTCCCTAAGTTCAAATCAATCATCAAATGGTTCCAAATCAAGCCATATGCCAAATCCCATCAAATCACCCCTAAATTACCAAAATTTCCAAATTCCATTTTCATGAAATTGACCAAGCTTTTTCCCAAGCCAAAGACAAGTCATGAAGCCACATGCAAGCCATGGACAAGCCACATGAAGCCATGGAAGGTTTGACATGTGATCAAGCCATTAATGGCAAATGGAGGAGCCTCTTTTAAACCCCCTTAAAAAGGTTTTAACCCTTTTAATGCTTCACCTTAATCCATGATTAATCAAAATATTCATGGATGGTGACTTCTCTACCCTTTTCTAGCTGATTCACCTGATCCTCTCTCAGCCCAAATCAGCCATGGAGAGGTGCACCAAACCCAAAATGGTGGGTTGACTCATTTGAACCCAAAATAGCCTTCCCCCCATTCCATTTCAATTCAACTCCTTTACACATGTCCATGGCCAATTGACTGCACTAAGCCCCAACCTTGACCTCCCTGACCTTGAGGGTGACCGACCACAGGCTGGCCGACCACCACGGCCGCCGGAAACCACCGAGGCCGAGAGAACCCATGTGAGCCGAAACTTTGGAATTCCACCTTGCTGAGTTGCCCCATGCATAATGGCCATCATGGTTGTTCTTCCCTTGACTACAATGGCTGATCCCGAAGCCTTAAACTCCCCTGGAAGGCCCTCCGCCCTCTCCTATTTAAACCTCACCTCCTCTCGACCATGAGAGGTCTTGAACCAGAACCTTACCGAAACCACCGCCAAAATTGCTCCAGAACACTCTCCATACTTAGAGCGAGTTGATCCCCGGTGACAATTTGCCCTAATCCCCACGCAACAGAGCCCGATTTCTCGGCCAAAATTCCACCCAAAACCGGGACACTTCTCCACGGTGGATCGATCCTCAAATTGATTGGTCCTACACCTTCACCGAGACCGAGGAAGAAGTCCGCTAGCAAAAGCCCCCTCTCCGGGCCACCCATCCGTTCCGGACTCCGAGCTTTGTGATCGGGCTTGGTCGAAATCATACCTAGACGATTCACCGGAGCCGAGGACTTCATGCGGAGCTTGCTTGGACCCGATTAAAGGTGACACAACCCTCGGATTGAAGCCACACTTCTACGAGCAAAGGTATGAGCTAACTCTTTATCCCGAGCTTCTGGAGATTCTCCATTTCAAATACCTTAATTTCAATGCATGATCACCGTATAGATGTATTCGTCTCTTCAAGACGAATCCATAGAGCACAAGAACACGAAAATTCGTTGAGAAATGAGTTAGTTCTTAGGGTTTTAGTGTGGACGGCTCTCGGGTGAGAACGACTGGGGACGATGAACGGATGCCGTTCATTCCATACACGCACGGACGGACGGCTCAGATTGGGTCGGATCGGCAGATGATACGCGGAAGGCGGGACCCAGGCTGCTGACTCAAGTGGCGGTGTCGAATGGCAGCGTGACACGCGGCGTTTCGGAGATGCCTAGGATGAGTCAGCGCCGCCGTTTTAAATAGAAAATTGGGGTATTTTCTTATTTATTTAATTCCCTAAACTTCAAAAATGCATAACTTTGTGTAAAAAAATCAGAAAAATAAAATAAAAATACCCTCTTGCTCGGTGAACAGAGGAGAATAATGTGGAAAAGAAATCATTTAATTTAATCAAGTATTTTATTTTTAATAATTTATTTACTGTCTGCATTATTTTAATTCTCCATGCATATAGGAAATTCACCATGACATGAGACCATAGGGCTTTTGAAGCCTCTGAATTTAGGAACATTCCATGAATTTTCCAAAGTCAGGGGCCATCCCTATGAGAAGTTATTGATTTTTCAAATTCATGTTGCTGTTTTGAGTATTTTAAATCTAATAATTAGCATGTTGTGAAATAAATTCTAGAAAAATTTGGTGATGTCTCTTATGACCAGAGGAACCTAGGAAAAATAGGTTTTGAATCAACTCACTTGTAATAACCCTAATTGGCTTAAACACCCAAAATGGAACCTTAATTAATTAGAGCTAATCATACATCAAATTGACTTGAAATCAATTCTCCACTGACCTTTAGGATCAGAGGAACCCACCATAAAAATTTGAAGTCAATTAGACTTAGTTAGCCGTACTAAATGGGTTGATTAAGCCATTTAGCCAATTTAAACTTTAAAAATTCATAACTTTCAAAATACTTTTCAAAAATTCACCAAATTGGTTTTGGAGCCTCTCTGATATCAGGGAAATTTAAGAAAATTAAAATTGTAGTTTTCTAAAAAAGTTAATTTTTTGTATTATTTTAATATTTTAATAATTAAAAAATAATAAAAATCACAAAAATAATAAAATTCACCAAAATGTCACATTTTGAATTTTAATCACTTAGGAACAAACCCCATATTTTTCTTAGGTCTATTTAATGAGATATTAAATTTTAAAGCCCTAAGGTAATTTTAAAATTAAAAAAAATGTATTTTTTTAGCATTTCCACTACAATAATTCTAATAAATCAAAGAAAAATCAAAAAATTGTAAAAATTGATTCTCTGATTTCCTTGATATCAAAGAGATTTTTGAAAAATATAAAATTCATTTTTTTCAACCTTTATTTTATTTTTAAATTAATTAATACTCCAAAACTCAAAATAATTATAATAAAAATAATATAATTCAAAAAATCAGCAAAATTGATCCAAGTGGTCCTCTGGTCATTAGGAATGTCCCATAATTTTCTTAAGGATAGAAACTTTCCCTTGGTCATATTATTAAATTTTCCTTGGAAATCTCTATTTTCCACCAAAAATAATTACATAATTAAATTAAATACAGAAAAATCATATTTTCTCCTCTCATGTCTTTATTGACATATGAGTGAAGTCACATAAAAATTTCAAGTTCATTTAAGCTCAATTTAGTGAGTTATGAAATTATTAAGCTTGATTGGGCAAAATTGTAATTAAAAATTTTAATTTTTAATTAAAACTTTAGGCTTAATAAAATTAAAGAGTAAAATATTTGATCTTAATATGATTTGGATGATTGAAATTTAAATAATTAAAGGGTAGAAACCTACTAAACAATTTAAAAATAATTAAAATAAACCTTAAAAAAATTATTGATTAAATTTGGAAGAATAATAAGTTTGGAATTATTAAAATAGGGATATTATTAGGAAGAGATTTGTTCTTTAATTTAAGAATCCCTAAATTAATCATCTCAATAATATTTAATTCCTAATTAAAATGATAATCTAAATTTAAGATTTAAAATGCTAAAAGACTTAATCATTAAATTAAATTAAAGTTAAATTATTTAAATTAAACCCTTTTAAAATTAAAATAAAATTAAATTAAAATTAAAATTAAATTAAATTAAATTAAATTAAATTAAATTAAATTAAATTAAATCAAATTAAATTAAATTAAATTAAGTTAAATTAAAATTAAAATTAAATTAAATTAAATTAAAACATATTAAATTAAATCAAATTAAACTAAATTAATTAAATTAAATTAAATTAAAGCATGTCAAATTAAATTAAATTAAATTAAATTAAATTAAAATAATAAAACCAAGTTAAAATTAAAATCAAATCAAATTAAATTAAAATTAAAACTAAACCAAATTAAATTAAATTAAAGTTAAATTAAATTAAAAATAACATCACCTAAGACAAAGAAATTCAAAATAAAGCAACTTGAACACTATTCCAAATTTAAACATCATTAACTGAAATTAAATCATAAACCATTTGAACATCAATTTGCCCTCGAAAGCTTTTCGTTGTCATAACCCTACAAACGAACGTTAAATGAAGTGTTACTTCACTTATAGGATATTCGAATGTCCTAGTTCACTGAGCAAGATAACAACAAAACTTGAATTCTCGGACAATTAATTCATTGTATAATTAAATTCTCTTGGACTTAAAATAATCCTAGAAGTATTGAAAAGATGTTTAAGATTCGTCTTAAGCACTTCCTCAGTACGGTAGGATGTTTATAAGAACAATTGAACTTAATTGTTCTTTGATGAAGAAAATCGTCCTCGAAGCCAAAACACGAGAACCTAGACGTCATAGGAAATGACTAAGCTATAGGATTAGGAATTTGGTAGAAAACCATAACCCTTCCCTTAGCTTTACCTAGGAACTTGCTTAAATATTCTAATTGTGTTTTAAGTGCAGCTTGGGATGACGGGAAGGCCCTCTAGGTACGCTTTTATTTTATTGTAATTTACTTTCTTGCAATTTACTTTATTGCAAATGCACTTTACTTTTCTTGCATGATAAACAACTGTTGCATGAAAACCCACACTTTTAGGATAGTCCCTAAAGCTGAAACCAAAACTAAATTAAAAGTCATTCTGAAGATAAAATTCACCGCCACGACATTTCAAAATATAAAACAACTCGAAATTTAATCACGAAACGGAACAACAAAACTACGACTACAACTAAATTAAAACGTCTTGTTGGATGATCGGGAATACCTCGGATGATGTAACCTACGTGTTGCTAACGGGATTCCCACGGTCTAAATGAAAGTGTGGAACTCATTCAGTTGAGTTTAGCAAATTCATCTGGACTAAGTGAATCTGATAAAAATAACGATGCCGGAAGGATGGAACCGTGGGATCTTAACCGGTGTTGTTATAATCAAATTTAAGATTTGTTTTAATTAAAACATAAAAACACTTGGGAATTAAGAATTTCTCTAAACCAAAACACTTTTCTCATCTCCTGATTTATGACTTCTAAAACTAAACCTCTGCAACAACAAGGAGCTCGGAGCATGGTGGGCGACACGACCATCGTCATCAGCGAAAACTTGAATCTACATCGACTAAACATTCCTAGAATTAAATAACCAAGCCATAGGACTTCGAGGTAGTTTGCCTAGTGCGACATAAATTCTCGACCTTTTGTTAGGCATATGCATTGCAAATTAAGCCCTAACCGGTTTTAGGATTCCGAGGTAGTCGTCCGATACGACATAAACCCTCGCATCTTCAAGGCTATTTGTGTGATTTTATCATACAAATATAAGTCCTAATTAATTAAAATTGGCAAGATCAAAACATTAAATAAATATTAGGACTTTCCTAAATTCAATCCAAACAATAGGATAGTCGGGAAATTGCCGGAGTTCGCTTCGAATCTGTGATTTATCCTACCTTTCTTCCTTTGCATTCCCAAAACAAAATGTTCCAAACTTGATCCACTCCCTATTGAAATTCCAAAATTCAATCCTTTGAAAATTCAAACTTTGAAATTCTTAAGAGTAGAATTACTGATTATTATCGAGAGTTTTCTTATGTGATTCCCGTCACTTAAGATGTAATTAACTATAGGGGCTTGCCCTTATAGGGAATTTTAAGAACCTGAGTAATATAAACCCTGTTTAATGCTTTCATATTAAACGAGGAGAATTTGTCGGCTTATAAAATTGGTTCGCGAGACCAAACGGATGTCACAAATCTTCTAGTTTATTTAATCGAGCCCCATCACCAAACGATGTGTCTATTCTTCGAGATAGATACACGGTTAGTGATGCGGTGCTCGTTTATATAAACTATTCGGGATGTGAGATCGGTTTGATTTCATATCTTAAAATTTTCAAACTTAAAATTATTTTCGAAATCAAATACTACTTTTCAAATTATTTATTTAAATTAAATTAAAAATTCACCGACAATTTCTGTTTGGTGACCCCCTTTTCAAAATACAACACTCAACCTAAAAAAATAAGCCGTACACACAATTCCTCTTGCAACCATAAATTGACATTTCTCCCAATTTAGAACTAAGTTAGTTTTTTCGCATAGCTCCAAAACTTTTTTAAGATGATTTAAGCATGCCTCAAATGATATTCCAAACATAGAGAAATCATCCATAAATACTTCAATTTCATTGTCTATTAATTTACTAAAAAATTGATATCATACATCTTTGGAATGTTGCAGGTGCATTACATAGTCCAAAAGGCATCCTTCTGAAAGCAAAAGTTCCGTAAGGACTAGTAAAGGTTGTTTTCTCTTGATCCTCAGGAGTAATAAGTATCTGATGGTAACCAATATATCCATCCATAAAGCAATAGTACTTATGTCCAACAAGTCTATCCAACATTTGATCTAAGAAAGGAAGAAGAAAATGATCTTTTCGGGTGGCTGCATTTAATTTTCGATAATCTATACAAATACACCATCCAAAAATTTGTCTGATAGGAATTAATTCTTTATTTTCATTTTCTTCAACAGTTATTCCTACTTTCTTAGGAACACAATGAATTGGACTTACCCAAGTACTATCCAAAATAGGATATATAATTCCACCATCTAACCATTTTAAAATTTCTTTTTTAACTACTTTCATTTTAGGGTTTAATCTTCTTTGAGGGTCAATTCTTGGTTTATGTTCTTCATTTAATAAAATTTTGTGCATACAAATCGAGTGAATAATTCCTTTAATATCAGTTAAAGTCCAACCAAAAGCTCTTTTGTATTTTTTTAATGTATCTATTAATTTTTGTTCTTGAATTTCATTTAAGTCTGAGGATACAATTACTGGTAATGTTGAAAACTCTCCTAAAAATATATACTTCAAATGATTTGGAAGATTCTTTAATTCAAGTTCAGGAGGTTTTACAATAGATGGAATTAATATTTGATTTTCTGGTGATGTAAAATCAAGCTTTTCATATTTTTCCTGAATATAATCAGCATCTTCAGTTTCTATTTCTTCTTAATTATCTTTTTCTATATCTTTTTTCTCTTCATAATTTTCTTGGAAATATTCTCTTTTCAAATGATCACATATATCCATTCTGAAACATTCATCATCTTTTTCTATCGATGGATATTTCATTGACTTTGAGATGCTAAATGTTACTTCTTGATCATTTACTAGCATAGTCAATTCTCCTTTTTGAACGTCTATCATAGCTCTTCCTGTAGCTAGGAATGGTCTTCCTAAAATAATTGAAATTTCTTTATCTTCTTCCATATCTAGAATGATAAAGTCCACAGGAAAAATAAACTTATCAACCTTGACCAAAACATCTTCTACAATTCCCTTAGAATGTGTAATAGATTGATCAACTAACTGTAAAGTTATAGAAGTTGGTGCAATCTCTCCAATTTCTAACCTTTTAAATGTTGATAGAGACATCGAATTTATGCTAGCTCCCAAATCACATAATGCTTGCCCATAAAATTTTTCACCAATAGCACACGGAATAGTGAAACTACCAGGATCTTTAAGTTTTTTAGGAAGTTTTCTTTGAATTATAGCACTACACTCTTCACTGAGTGCAATACTCTCATGATCTAATAACTTCTTCTTTTTGTTGAGTATATCCTTCATAAATTTAATATAATCAAGAATTTGTTCTAAAGCTTCAACAAAAGGAATATTTATTGACAATTTTTTTAAAATGTCTAAGAATTTAGCAAATCTTTATCCTTTATCTTGTTGCTTAAGTCTTTGAGGAAATGGTGGAGGTGCTTTTTCAACTGTAATTTTCATAAGTTTCAGAGGAAAATCAGGATATAAACTTTTGTTTTCTCCTTTAGTTTCTTCTTTTTCCTTTTCAATTACAGTTTATTTTTGAACTCTTGTTTCCAACTCTTTTCCCCTTCTTAATTGAATAACTTTGATTTGTTCTTTTCCTTGATCTTTTGGATTTACTTCAACATTGCTAGGTAAAGTTCCAACAGGTCTGTTGCTTAATGCAGAAGCAATTTGCCCTAATTGGTTTTCTATGTTTTTAATAATATTTTCTTGATTTTGTAATTGATTACCCATATTCAAAACTATTTCTTCCATAGACAACTTCTCCTTAAATTGTGAATTATTATAAAAACCTGGTGGATTAGAAGGTCTTTCTAGGATTATTTATATTTCCTAATGGGTTTATAGGATTGTTCCCCCATTGAGGATTATTATTATTATTTTGGTTGTTCCAATTAAAATTTGGATGATTCTTCCAATCTAGATTATAATAGTTTGAATAAGGATTATTTTGTATATTATTTATTGCATTTATTGTTTCATATGAAGATTGAGCATCTATGATTTGTCCTAATGAATTTTCTTCTAACACTTGAGGTGTTTGAGAATGATTCATTCCATATTGATCTATTTTCTTTGAAAGAGCAGTAATTTGAGAAACTATCATGGTTGAAGCATCAAAATCATGAATACTGGCTACTTTCTTAGGATTTACCCCCTTTCAGAAGGCCATTGAAAATTATCAGTAGTCATTTCTTCTATTAACGCATAAACTTCTTCAAAAGGTTTAGACATTAGTGATCTATCAGCAACAACATCTATTATAGATCTAAGAGATCCTACTAATCCATTATAAAATATTTGAATAATTAACCAATCTGGTAAAGCATGATGTGGACATTTCCTAAGAAGTTCTTTAAATCTTTCCCAAGATTCATATATCGATTCTCCCTCATATCGACTGAAAGATGTGATATCGTTTTCTAAGCTTAGCAGTCTTAGATGGTGGAAAATATTTCGATAAGAATTTTTGTGAAAGTTCTCCCCAAGTTCTTATAGATCCAGGTGCTAACTTATTTAATCAAGCCATAGCCTTATCCTTAATGAAAAAGGAAAAAGTCTAAGTCTGACAGCATCATCAAACACACCGTCGTACTTAAAAGTAACACAAAGTTCTAAGAAACTTGCAAGATGTAAATTAGGATTTTCATTTGAAGTTCCACCAAATTGATTGTTTTGTACCATTTGGATAATTGCAGGTTTAAGCTCAAATAAATTAGCAGCTACATCAGGATTTTGAATAGTTAAGTGAATTTCATCTAATGTAGGGTTAGCATAATCTCTTAATGGTCTAGATTGTTGTTCATTTTCTATTCTTTGATTGTTTACGTTGATTTCCATTGTTTCAGAATTTATAGGTTCTTTTCTCAGTTTTCTAATTCTCCTAACAGTGCGTTCTAATTCCGAATCGTAAGGTATAAGATTTTCAGAACCAAATTTGCGCATACACTCGAAATCAGTACACAATAAAAATAGTTAACTAAATAAGTTGCAATTCTAAGAAGGTTTTTTAACAGTTCTAAATTGTTGTCCGTTACTCTAATTATGTTATATTCTTATAACAAATAAAATTTATCCCCGGCAACGGCGCCAAAAACTTGAACCACCCCGCGCTTTAATCCAATTCGAATTTACTTTAGTAACAATTAAATATTTTAATCTTTTAATCGCAGAGTTACTTTCAAACTCAAGTATACGTATCGTTCAAGTAATACAGGGCTCTAATGGAGTCCTGGATATCGATCCCACAAGGAGAGATATTAAAGCCTACGGACTTAGGATTATAAAAATCAATTCAGAATTACAACTAAATCGAAATGTCTATCTGTCACTAATATGCAATCGATAATAATATGAAACTTATATTAAAAACTAGTTTTGCTAACAATTTACTAATACTACTAGAGTTAAGTTCAAATATAGATAATAGCAAGAATCTTTCTCCTTAGTTAAGATATTTAAGTGAAATGATAATTATAATTAGTTTTAATGTGTTGTGCCAAATAGGAGCATACCTATTCTTTACCCTTTGGTTCAGGTATAAAGAACATTGATTAATACTATGCTTGGATTACTGATTCTGGGGCTGGGCTGGGAGGATACCAGCTCTCACTTTGGAGCTCCCACATTTTTCTCACCTGAGGGCTAACAATCTACACATCAGCAACCAAATGATAGAACCGAATTGAGGATTTTAGCCTGTCACTCTAAAAGCTCTAATTCTACGCCGGATAATATTATTTCCCTATTTATTTGCACTTCTCCCTACAAGGATTTACTCGTCTTACTTGCAAAGAGAATTGTGATACATACAAGTTAAGAATCCTTAGCCCAAGGTCAGGTCTTAAGAATTCTTCATGGATTTTAACAATACAAATGACCAATTCGTATAGTAAAGTAAGTTTAGGTATAGTACATTAAACTTCTTTTATAATTTATTTAATATACTAATTATATAATCATTTCACAAAAACATCAAAACCAGGAGAAAGATAGAATAACTACTCAGAATTCATGAAGAGGATGTAATAAAACTTAGATTTTATATAATAAAGTAAAGTTCTACACACTAAAAATAAATAGACACTACTTATCTCAAATTCCTCCCCAAGCAAACTCCTCGAAGTTCCTCTGGATATTTTCCTTGGAATTCTCCTTTGAAACGTCAATGTGGAAGAGTACTCTCACTTCCCTTCCACTCTTGCAATTCCTCGAAAAATTCCTTACAAATTCTCTATTTGAACACACTACTCACTAAATTAAACTCACTAATTGACTCTCGTTTCATTATGGACTCACTAACAATCACTTTTGAGACCAGAAGAAGAGCCAATTTTTGGACAAAATTTGTTCCTTTTAAAGTTGTAGAAGAGTCTCTAAGGGTTTCGAAGGCACCCCTTCGAAAATTGTTCACATTCGATGTATTTCTGGAACAATCTGCCGTCCTCGCCGTCAGTGACCTTTTAAAAACCATGCATTTGAATAGACCACGCCGTCGGCAGCCTCCCGTATAATTAATTCTGAACTCTCGGGAAAATCACGCCGTCAGCGGCCTCTACCTCTTCGTTGGCGGCCTAGGTCAAATTTGCATAATTTAGTATTTTTTGCTCCAAATCCGCTCATTTTTGCATATTTTCGCTCCTTTGTCCTTAATTCTTCATACTTGCATAAAAACACAAAAATACCTTTCTTTAAAGTGCAATATCATCAAAATCAATGAAAAATAAGCATGAAAATCTTGACATTTTTCTCTTGGGTCAATACACGATCAACACATTTCTATCATCTAACCCGAATGTCGAGGTATAGCACGAATCTTAAGATAAATTATTGAGGAAAAATATTCTATCCTTTATTAAAATTCAACTAGAGTCCAATTTCAGCAAACTTATAGACAAACTGAACGACTCGATGAGATGGACTTAATAATAACAAAATCGATATAATCCAAGTTAGATCAAGCCATTAAACCACTTTTGAGAGCATTTCACACATAATTGGAAGGTTAGACGATTCTGAATATAACACTTATAGTCAAACCAAGTGTCTCAGTAAGATGAATTTAATGAGCCCATGATCACTAAATTCTAACATCATTAAGGCAATAAAATGTCCATCAAACACCATCTATTCAATGTGATCTTTTTGGATCGTCTAAGCAAGAGTGGTTTGGATTTATCTTTATTTGTGAACTAAATTATAAATAGAGCCCTACCCTTTGATTAGAGGGGACTCAAACTCTAGGAAAGAGGAAGACCATAGCTTGCAGAAGAGGGAGTTGCAGCCCAACACTCTACACTGCTGATTCGGCCAACTCCGCTAGCCATCACCTTCGAACTCTGCTACCTTCGGTTGCTGCTACCACTTTTGATGGCAACCCCACTGACCAATTCTAGCTGATGCCGCCTCCGACTAACTTCAGCCAACTTTGTCTCTGGCCACTCCATACGTAATCACTCATGACCAACTTCAACTGCCACTACCACCGAGTAACTCCAGTCACCACTGCCATTGACAAAATTACACCACAATTTATGTTATGAACATGCCCAAATCACAAGTGGCACCCAGTTTCGTTGACCAGCCCAATCACGCTCGAAGGTGGCGTGTCCAGTGCCCTACGAAATTACCCTGTTCGCAACATTTGCTAAAGTGGTGAGACCACACTTGAATGTGGTGTGGCCATGCCGCCACATCCTGTTCACAATTTTTGCCTTCTTGTCCCTAGACTTCCACTGGCAAGGTGGCCATGATCGGTGGTCCACACGTTTTGCTCGAGTATTCACCTAAAATGTAATGTTGACTAATTTTGGTCCATGCCAAATGAGGAAAATGGCTAGGGACCATTGGACCTACTCTCCAAGCAAAATAAACATGAGGAATGGCCACTTAGTTAGGGATCAGTTGTCATTGCTGTGGAAGAGGGTTTTGGAGTAAGGAAACCATCCAAAGGGGATTCTAAGGAGATTTAAGAGGAGGAATCTCTTTATTCCTCAAGTTGACGATAAGGCAAGCCCATTTCTTCCATTTTCCTCACTTCTTCTTCGACTTTTTCTGCCATCTTCCTTGTCTCCGACAACTTCCGGTGAGCCAATGAGGAAAGCTTCCTCATCGCTTTGAGGAAAAAGAAATCCAGCGATTTCCTCATTCTCTCCAGTGTAGAGAGCTTCTTCACATCTTTGAGGAAGGAAAAATCTGATGATCTCATCACTCTCTTCGGCGGGGAGAGCTTATTTATACGAGAGCAACGCTTCGATTAACTATCACGTAAGTGAAATCCTTCAATCTCTTGCAATTTCCATTCCTAGAGCCCCCTAAGTCTGGTTGTTAGAGGATTTAGTTTAGGGTTTTTTATTTGTGCTTTGAGGAAATCTCATAAGTTTTAAGATCTAAGTACAAATCTAAAGAGCAAAACCTACCATTTTTCTTAGAACCTCATCTAATCATCCAGAAGACGAGCATCTCACTTGCCATTTGGTGGCTTCATCACTTGCCGAATGTGATGAAGTCATCCTGAGCTTGAGAATGAGGGATCCCTTCGATATCCATTCCTTAGACAATGAAATCTATGTCCATACAAGAAATCCTTCATGTTTATGAAGATGTTCTCCTATGGAAAAGTTCCTTCACTTTATTGATTGGCTAGAGGAAGGCCTCTGTTACCAAGTAATGGTCTGGTATCTACGAGTTCATCACTCACCCTAGGTTTCCTGTAAGTTCATTAGGATGAACACGATTCATCGTTGGGCCTAATTGATCTAGTGTTGCATGTGGTTGCATTCATATCGTGTGCTTATCATGATTTTAAAATGTGCATTGAAATTGTTCATTTTTTACATGTTTTGTCGATCGATCGACTATCTTGTCCATCGACATGATCAATCAACACTGCCACCATTTTGATCATATTCATCGACCATCCATCATTGATCAGCTGCACACTCAGGCCCCATCGATCATCTTCAGTATATTCTATCAATCAACGCTGCCACCGGCTGGATCATATCGATTGAACATCCTTCATCGATCGGCCCACACATCAACACCATCAATCTGCAATCCACTTGATCGATCGACCACCAATGAATTGATCACATAGTTGAAGATCTTTTGTCGATTGATAGCCACCAACATGATCGACTATTTTTGGTCCACTCAATCAATCGGCCGGCACTGGCTTGATTGTACCGATCAAAAATCCTTCGTCGATTAGCCACACACACCGGCCTGATTGACCACCCTCAATCTGCTTGATCGATTTGTGTTGCCCCAGTCTAATTGATCAGTTGATCATTAGCATTTGGTATGTTACATTCATTGCATATTTTTCACATTGCCAGCACTAGCACATCCACATTTGCACACTATTGTGCACTTACAAGCATACGCCTTCATATGTTCATGATGAGTATTCATGCCTCCCAACGACACATTACTCTATTTATGCTACTTTCCATCAATTGCAATCTCCACTTTTGCATGCTTGTTTGCATAGAATTTTGTGTGCCCATGACTTGCATGCTTGAAATCTTTGCACTTGGACTTGTGTCTTCACACACCCACCTCACATGCACACATCATGTGAACGGATGGCTTGCACACACGTAGCTCCTATCCTATGTGTCATTCTATCCAACGAGAATTGCATGACTCCACCTCCTATGACACCACTCCAGATTTTCGTAAGTACCTCACTTGAGTCACTATTTCTCACACACTCACCTCCAACACTCCCCTGACTTCTTCAGGGACGACTTGCCTACCAACCCTAACCATTGTGTGACCCCCTTCTAACTGGGATGACACTACTCCACTTCATACGACAATGCTCCGGACTGCCGTAGTTACCTTCTTGAGTTATTGCTCCTCGCACACTCACGTATCCTTTTCGGGGACGGCTTACATATCAAGCCCACCCGACTTGTGTTTCTCCCTAGTAGAAATACATTATCTCACTACTTGTGTGTCTTGCATGTGCATCGCCGTTTTTCGTATGTCATCATATATGCATACCATAGGAATGCACGTCACATCACTTGATACATATCACGATCCAAAGGCCTAGGAATCCTCCAAGTATGCGATATGTGTTCACTTGGGCACATAGCCATCACCTAGCATGGTTCATGCTCCAAAAGCCTTTGACTCCATTCGATGTGTTAGCTACGTTTCCCATGGCACCACCTCAGTATGTTAAATGTGTGTCATATGACATGAGTTTTACATTTGAATTTTTGCACTAGCAACACATTTGTTGTGGGTATATGCCACCATATACTTGTGACGAATCTTTGATATCTCGTGGTCATTACTGCCTTCATGGAGGGATCATGATACACTAGATCACTTTGAATTTGTATGTGCATTTCTAGTTGTCTCAACGACGAATCTGCCTCTTTAACTGAGTGACCCCTTTGCTAGTCAAGACGTGGTAGCGAATATTGCCAACATGAATGCCTCACCAGGGAAATATTTGATATCACACCATGGCTAAGATGCATATGCTTTGCTAAGGTTCCAAGGGGTCAAATAGGTGGAACTAGGCTTTCCTTCTATTATAATGTATTTTAAAGGTATACAAATTTACATATTTTTATTACTTTATGCACATTATTTTCAAAATATACTTTGAAATTTCTTACAAGCTTAGATCATATGTAACGCCAGCCTTTTAAAACCTAGGTTATTAAAACTTGCATCTAGTGGCACCTCTTAAAATCATTGGTTCCTTAGGATGGGGCTGGAGATGGCGAGCCCGTTAAAACATAAGCTAACCTTTTGACTTAACACTGTACTTACTTAGATGCTGTGATATGACACTCTACGTTAGATGGTGTGTTAGGGTAAGGCATAGGATTCTAGGTAGACTTTTTCGATGTCCTGGATATAGTTCTTTGCTGATTTGGTTGCCCAAGCCAGGCACCACTTTTGTACTGATTTGTGTGTTTACTGAGTGTGAGACATGCGCACCAGTGTATTAGGAGCGGTCTTCTTACAGGGAGTCATGCCTAAAACACACACGCACACACACACATAAAAAGGAGGAGAAAGTATTGATTTGAATGGCTGACTCTGTTTCTGTAGATGCTGCTACGTTGTTCCTGCCAGGCATGACTCATGTGAATTACATGTAGACAGCTTTTTATGCTAACCTTGTTTTCATACAGATTAAGTCCTTTTTTTTACTTTCCTATATGTACTTTTTAGAGTCTTTATGAGAGTACAATATTAGAAAAAAGGTATGGCATAGGTTCCGAGGTGTCAAACAGACGGAACCACATGATGAGGACTAGGAGTCGTTTGCTCGTGTCTCCTACATTACTTCAAAATATCATTTATGTATAGAATTAGAACAAGGTGTGTACTTATGTGGTGTCTGGTTAGCTTTTTCTGCCCTTAGGATATGTTATCGACCCAGAAGCACCTGTGCTTTCTAATTCTTTTGACTCAGTGTTGACCTCATGTTTATGAGATATATTTCTCGTTATAATGCCTAGGATCTAGCAGTAGAACTTTCTTAGTGAATCTACTAGAGGGATAGTGACCGAGCGTTGGCTGCAGTGAATATGCAAACTTAAAGTAATATTTCAAAAATATTTTCAATCCAGCTATAAATTATAATTAGTTTAATAAGAAAACAGCCTGATTATATGCAAGTATACATATCGTTCAAGTAATACAGGGCTCTAGTGAAGTCCTGGTTATCTATCCCACAGGGATGTAGTAATCCTTAAAGCGCAGCACAAAATTCCAATATTCGAATTTGCAAAACACAAAAAGGAAATAATAAAGTTACCAAAGTTTAAAGATTGCTACAGAATTTAAAATTATAAAGTACTTTCTAAATTTCAGATTAAAGCAAACAACAACTACACTGAGCTTTGTTATGTAAGGTTGAAATTTAGAGAAAGTGTCCTCCCCATTACAATAATTTTATGGTGAGTGATTGATATAGATTAGTATAGTTTTTGTATTGTGCCAAATAGGTGCATACATATTTTTTATCCTCTTCCGAGTGCTATAAAGAACATTGGTTAATCTTAGGTTTAGTCCCTAAATCTGTGGTTAGGCTGGGAGGATACTGACTCTCACTCTAAAGCTCCCACGTTTCTTCGCCTAAAGGCTAACTCTTGCTTTAGTTTCCAAACACTAGGACCAAATTGGGGATTTCATTCTGTCACCATAAAATCTCCAATTCTACGCCTAACAAAACATATTTCCTTATTTATTTGTACTCAACTCCCATGAACTTCACCATCCATGGAGTTTGAATGTAATATCCACTTTTGTTGTAGAAAGCATATCCCTTATGGATCTTATGTTTCATAACATATTTTAACAATTCAATTGTCCAGATCAAAAAATAAATGAAGAAGGAAGTAAAAAATCATTAAAATTTCTATTCTTTTATGTGGCACAACCAATCTAAACCATCACTTCACCATTTATCATTGCAATGAGAAAGACAAAGAAATCTACTCAAAATTCATTAAAAAGTTACAACAAAATAAAGATTTTATATATAAAACCAAATTCATACAAATTATGAAAAGTAAATACAACTTATCTCAATTTCTTCCCCAAACAAATCCTTTGAAGTTCCCTTAAATCTCCTTCTCTCTTTACAACAACACACAATTCTTTCTTTAAATAGTAGAGAAGAAGCAATCTCTTACTTTACCTCTCCTCCTACAACTCTTTTAAGAAGAATCCCTTACAAAGAACCAAACCCTAGACTCTAGACTCTCTCCCAAGACTTCCTCTATACTCACACACACAAAAACCTTCAACACTCACCCATTTCTGCCGCCCAAACTTTTTAAATTCATCTAGGAACGAATTTTCTAAGAGTTGCCTCGAAAATCACTTCAAAAAGCATCCAAATACATGAAGCTAGCATGAACCAACATTGGGCGCCATCGGCGGCCAATAGGGCGTCGTCGGTGGCCAATAGGGCACCGTCGGTGCTCTATTATGCCATTTAATTTTGAACTCTTGGGAAAAACCCGCCGTCGGCGCTGGTTTGGGTGCCGTCGGCGCCAGACATTCAAAAATCTGGTTTTTACCCTTTTTCGCTCCAAATTTGTTCCTTTTCGCTCATTTTTGCTCCTTTTGCCTAAAATCACCATACTTGCAGAAAAATATGAAAAATACCTTCCATTAAAGTGCTATATCACTAAAAATGAGTATAAAATATATATCAAAAATCAAAAATATTTTTGGTGCATCAAAATCCCCAAACTTAACTTGTCCTCAAGTAATCTTTTTACTACATAAAAATATGACTCTTTAGTAGTGAACTTTACTTAATGATTACTATGATTTTTGATTTAAATGAAATAAAGTAGCAAAACTTTTAGAAAGATTTTCAATGACTTAGGTCAAAATTATAGGTATATCACTAAAAATGAGTATAAAATATATATCAAAAATCAAAAATATTTTTGGTGCATCAAAATCCCCAAACTTAACTTGTCCTCAAGTAATCTTTTTACTACATAAAAATATGACTCTTTAGTAGTGAACTTTACTTAATGATTACTATGATTTTTGATTTAAATGAAATAAAGTAGCAAAACTTTTAGAAAGATTTTCAATGACTTAGGTCAAAATTATAGGTATAAGAGCATTTAGTAATCAAGTATAAGAGTTCTAGCATCTTATTTATATCAAGATTAACTATAATTTGTTACATTAAGGGTACTTTAAAGGATCATATAAAAAAGAAGTTCATGTAAACTCTATTAGTAAGGATGCTACCATTTTAAATATAAATTCAGAAATGAAATTCAGTTCTTCCTTTAAGTTGATTCAAGTGAATCCAATTTTTGATTAGACATCTTTTCTTCCCCTCACCTATATTTTTCTTTTTTTTTCTTTTTGGATTGTTTTTCAATCCTTTCTTTTCTCTCTCTTTTTTTTCTTGTGAGGATTACTATACTTGGATAACCTTTAATAATTTTGAACTTCACTCTCCTCTTCCTAAAGTTGGAATTTGAAATATTTCTTTGCTTTATATCTATATATTAGCTTTTTAATAATTCATCATAGAGCTACACTCCTTTCTCCTCACATGAACCTCTAAGTTTCTTAACAATTCAAAAATACAGTTTTCTTTACTATAATAATCAACTATAAACTCATCCTTTTATACTAAATATCTTAAACCCATAAAATTAACCTTCATCACTAAAAACTTCCATTCAAATCTACTATGATATTTAAATAAAATAAAAAATTTAGTAATCTAAAGTTAAGCTTATCTACTTCAAGTCATTTTAAAATAATTTTGAAAATATATTTTAATTGAGAAAATTAATACTTAAATCTTTTTCCTTCCCCAAATATAAGTTTTTCAGTCTATATCAAATTTCTAAAGAGAGAGAAAACAAAAATAAAACTAACTTTTTTGTGTTAGGCTTTTGAATCTTCTGAAGCATACATGTATTGATTTAACTACAGATATAAAATAGTTAGAAGGATTGTTAATATGTATATCAAGGATTTACAGGGTAAAGAAAACTTAAAACACTACATAAACACTTAATACAACATTAAGTAAAACTTTACTACAATTGTTACATAAAACATAAACTTCAACTTAACCTAACTGAAATGAAATTACAATCATAACACATAACTACTACACTAAAGCAAATAACTAATATAACAATCAACACAACAATAACAAACATAAAGAAGACTAAATTGCCAATCTTCATCTCTTCTTTCTTCTGCTCCTTCTTCTTCTTCAGGCTAGTATGGGGGCAAGTAGAAAATCTCACTTTAGCTTTTCCCCTCATGAATCTCATCTGAGCATCATGATAGACCATATCATATTCCACTCTCCTCCTTTAGTAATCATCATTGATGCTATTCTTTGCTTCCAAACCATTCATCATGCTATGAAGTCTAGAAATAACATCTTGTTGTATCATCAGCTGCTCCATAACATCAGAAATAGTAGGAGTTCCTAAAGTAGATGGTACGTCATGACTAGCAGAGGGAATCTCACTACTCTTGCCTCCAGATCTCCATCTGACATGAGGTTCATAGGTGCCAATGTTGGCCTTGCTAATGAGTTTCAAAGGGTGGACCAACTCTTCTCTAACATCAACCTCAACTCCTGCTTCTCGGCATAATACATAAATCAGGGCCTGATGTCCTAATCCTCCAGTGGTTTCTACCTTAGCAGTAGTCAGAATACTGTTATAAATGATTCTTCCAATATCAATAATTCTCATGTTCTGAATACAGAAATTCAGAATCGCTCTATCCCTTATAACTTTACTATGGTGGTAGGTAGGTGGTAGTCTTGCAGAAATAAAGTAATGTCAGGCTTTAGCTGTTACATTGAGAGCGAAAGCAGGAAAATTGATCTTTTGTCTTTTCCATTAGCAAGACAAGCAATAACCTCATTCAAAATAACATCTTTAGTACCAAATGTTCGAAATTCACATAATAGATTATCTCTCAAAAGGTAAAATGCATTGAACCCTTCAGAAGTAAATTCTACAATTTGTCACTGTACCAATACATACTCTTCTTTAGTATAACACAAAATAGTGTAAAATTCTAGAACTAAATCAGCAATAATATCGACAGAGAAATAATGGACAGTTTCCCAATTCTGATCAACACTCATCTGTTCTACAACTCAGCCCGAATTTTTAAATCCACGATCTTGAATAAATTTCTTGCTACTAAATAAAGATTTAAAATAATATTGAGCTTTTACATTTACAAATCATTTATCATCAAAAATCAATCTTTCTCTTCCACTTAAATAACTTTGGAGACATATCCAAAATTTCTAATAATTTGCAAATAAATCCCAAAAAAATTCCAAAATCACAATGCTATAAACTCCAAAGTCAAATCTAACAAATAAAAGCATTTCACCATGGATTATCTCACAATTTTCCTCAAAAAATTTAAATTTTTGGATCTCCAAAATGCATGAGATTTTCATAGCGAAAATAAAAAATTCTTAACTTAAAGTGTAACTCTTACCAAGAGAATATGAAATCTGACTTCAAAAAGCTTTAAAATCGCCTCAAATCCAAGTTTAAGCAAGCCCTAGGGGAGTTTTCAGTAATGACTAGAGGTAGGAGACGGTCAAATGGGGTCAAAGGGTCAAAAATCATGATTTTAAGTGATTCTGGGCAGTTTCAGGTATTAGGCGCCATCGGCGCCAGACCGATCAAAATAATAGAAACTATCGGGAAAAACTCACTGTCGACGCCCATTCTGACGTCGTCAGTGCTCAAATTTTGAGTTCTAAAAATTTCGTGATTTTTAATCATTTCAAAGTTAAGATAACATCTATCTAGCCTTTTTAAGCATCCAAATTCATAATTAAGTGATTAATTAACACTAATTTCACACAAACAACACAAATTCAATAAGTCTACCACATCAATTTTTACAATTATATATAAAATCCAAAGTTACAAACTTCCACATAAATCAATTAGTCTACCACATCAATAACTCAGCGTCGCAATCTAACCACAACACTATAATGCTGAAAACATAACATAAACTCAAATCTCAAGCATATAAGTCTGAAATCACACCATAAGCAAGCCAAATACAAACCAAACTCAAGCAAATAAAGTTCAAATACTTAAAAAAAAAGTAAATAAAAAAGAGAATCACTACTCTTCATCAATGTTTATGCTATCATGTCTAATATCTCCCATGAATTGGTGGTGCAAAAACAAATTGTAGAAGGGTCTATACAAGAATTCATCGGTCGAATCCTCTTTAATCCAAGCCATTTTCTTCATCAAATGTATCAATCCCTCTTCCATACGTCCAGTGTGATCAAATTGTTCTTTCATCCTCCAATCTAGGTGATCAAATAATTCAGATATATTATTAATTGCATTCATAAGATTTTGACATCTTTCTTCAGTTTCTTTATCTTCTTAAGAATCAACTGTGCTCTTTCAGAACGATGAGGTTGAATCAGTAATAAGCTCTGAGTTGGTTGATCCACAAATATGCTCAATTCACTTTCACTCCCAATTGCGGTACAGTCATAAATATTAGTCAGGTCCATAGGTGTCCAAGGAAGAAGCACTTTTTCCCAACTCTCATAAGACACTTGTTACTGACTGCAAAGAAGAAATATAGTGGAAGGATGTCCCAAACCATAATTAAATCCATGCACAATCAATCCCAAAATAAATTTCTCAATTATAGTGCCAATATCAATAGATCTACCGGTCTGAATGCAATAATTTAATATCGCTTATTCCTTCGTTACTTTACTAATTTTCATAGTTGGGAGTAATTTTGAAGATATAAAGAAGTGTCATTACTTCTACATAGAATTTAATAAAGCCGTAGAGAAATTAACATACCCTTTCTCTCTTATCTCCAATCTTCACTTTCGTCTATCAGATATCGATAGATTTCATTCATGTTGTCTCTTGTAGGGATGAAATTTGTATAATGGCAAATTGACACATTCTATATCATGTAAAGTTCATTAATTTTGGAAGCAGTGAATGATATCCACCTACTTCGCACATAGACGACTCCTTGGTTGATTCCATGAAGATTTGAATAAAATTCCTTTATCACTGGAATGACTATTGCGGTAGTGGTGTAACAAAACACTTCCCATTGCCTTTGAGCAATAAGTTTTTCAACACGAGTATTAGGAACATTCATACCTCGATGGACAAAGCCCCGTTCTTTGATAAGCCCTCTCTTTATAAGGACTTTGTCACAAAGCCTTTGCTCCTCGAAACTGGCGAACTTCCTCCTGTTGAAAACTCTAAAGCTTGAAGTTTATAAGAAGTTGGAATCCATTGGAATGTGAGTTTGGAACTTCCTTTTTGTTTTTTCTGGAGTTAGTGGGTTTAAAACTTAGTTTGGGGATTTATAAGGGTGAAATTCTCGCTAAAAACCGCAAACTCCCGTCATTTAAAAATCCAAAAACCGTTCTTTGGTCTTCAGCGCCGTCCTCTGACAGCGCCTAAGCTCTGAATTATTCAAGTGCTCTTTGGAAAATTCTACTGTCGATGCTGGTTTTGGCGTTGTTGGCGTGAGTTCACAATTTTGCTCCAACGTCCTTTTCGTCAAAATAAACTCCAAATCTTCGATTCCATCCAATATTAATCTCCATTTAGAATATTTATGAGTGAGTAGGACTCAAATATATATAACTATCTAATAATAATATCAATCAAAATTAAACTAAAACACACAAAACACATAGATACTATGGGTTGCCTCCCATAAAGCACTTGGTTTAACGTCATCAGCCCGACAAACATTAAATTCAATCAGGATGACTTAGCATTAAAACTTCTTTAAAATTAGGCTGTGAACCCTCAAAATATAATTTAAATCGATGCTCGTTAACTTTAAATATTCTTCTAGATTTAGGATCTTGAATATCAATAGTTCCAAATTGGTAGACTTTTACAACAATAAAATGTCCTACCTACATAGACTTAAGTTTTCCAGGAAATAATCTTAATATTGTATTATATACCAAAACTTTTGATCATTCCATATCTTCATCTTCTCCTTATAATTTTTTTCATTATCATAAGATTTGTTTCTCATTTCTTCTAATTCATTTAGTTGTAATAATCTTTTCTCACCAACATCCTTTAAATTAAAATTGAACTCTTTAATCGCTTAATATGCTTTATGTTCCAATTCAATAAGTAGATGACAAGTTTTTCCAAAGATCAACCTATAGATATTTCGATAGGCATTATATAAGCAGTCCTATATGCCCATAATGTAGTATCTAATCTCACAAACCAATCTAATTTATTAGGATTTACAGATTTCTCCAATATTTTTTTTAATTTCACGATTAGATACTTCAGCTAATCTACTTATCTAAGGATGATAAGCATTAGAAATTCTATGCATAATATTATATTTTTCAGTTAATCTTTGAATCAGATTATTTCTAAAATGGGATCCACCATCAGTAATAGTTAATCTAGGCATTCCATATATTATAAAAATGTTTTTTATTAAAAATTTTGAAACAATTCGAGCATCACATTTAAGTAAAGCTATGACTTCAATCTATTTTGATACAAAATCAACAGCACCAATATATGAATATA
Source organism: Papilionanthe hookeriana x Papilionanthe teres (assembly GCA_022702705.1). Lineage (NCBI taxonomy): Eukaryota > Viridiplantae > Streptophyta > Magnoliopsida > Asparagales > Orchidaceae > Papilionanthe > Papilionanthe hookeriana x Papilionanthe teres. The sequence goes on along the minus strand of CM040425.1, from coordinate 70,070,134 downwards.
TATATTCCCAAATGAAGGAATATATGATCCCATAAAATATAAACCCCAATTGTGAAAGATTTCAACTTCTAATGTAAAATTTAGGGGCATTTCATTTCTTTTAGAGACATTACCCACTTTCTTGCATCGATCACAAGTTTTAATATATCTATTAACATTCTTAAAAAGAGTAGACCAATAGAATCCAGATTGTAAAATATTATGTGCAGTTTTATCAGTTCCAAAATGTCCCCCATATTCAGAATCGTGACATCTCTGAATAATTTGTTCAATTTCTTCATAAGGTACACATCTCCTAATAACTAAATCTTTACATTGTTTATATAAATATGGGTCATCCAAAAATAAGTTCTGTCATCATAGATAAATTTTTTCTGTAGTTACATAGGTAAATCAGGTGGTAAAATTTCACTTACAATATAGTTCACGATATCAACATACCACGGTAAATTTCATTCCTTAATATTGTAGAGTTGTTCATTAGGAAAATTTTCTATAATTTCATCTTCGAAATCAGACAGTTCATATTGTTCCATTCTAGATAAGTGATCAGCTATTGGTTGTCAGGTCCTTTTTTATCCACTATAATAAAATCAAATTCTTGCATTAGAAGTACCTATCTGATTAATCTAGGTTTAACATCCTTATTTTGCATTAAATATATGATAACAGAGTGTTCTATAAGAACTACGCATTTAGTTCCAATTAAGTACGACCTATATTTTTCAAAAATAAATACTATCTCTAATAACTCTCGTTCAATAGTGGTATAATTAATTTGGGTTTCGTTAAAAGTTTTACTAACATAGTATATGACTTTGAAAATTTTATCATTCCTCTGCCCTAAAACAACTCCAATTGCATAATCACTGACATCACACATAAGTTCAAATGATTTCTTCCAGTCAGGTGAAACAATTATAGGACCCGTGATTAATTTTTCTTTTAATAGTTCAAAGACATTTAAGCATTCTTCATTAAAATCAAATTTCTTATCTTTTTCTAAGAGTTGGCATAAAGTTTTAGTAATTTTTGAAAAATCTTTAATATAACGCTTATAGAACCCAACATGTCCTAAAACACTTCTTACCCCTCTCACAATAGTTGGATGTGGTAATTTCACGATAATTTGGATTTTTACAGGGTTTACTTCCATGCCATATTTAAAAGTTTTATGTCCAATTACAATTCCTCCTGCAACCATAAATTGACATTTTTCCCAATTTAGAACTATGTTTTTTTCACATAACTCCAAAACTTTTTCTAAATTATTCAAGCAAACGTCAAATGAAGTTCTGAATATAGAGAAATCATCTATAAAAACTTCAATTCCATTGTCAATCAATTTACTAAAAATTGACATCATACATTTTTGAAATGTTGCAGGTGTGTTATATAATCCAAAGAGCATTCTTTGAAAAGTAAATGTTCCATAAGGACTAGTAAATGTAGTCTTTTCTTGATCCTCAAGAGCAATTGATATTTGATGATAGCAGGTATATCCATCTAAAAAGAAAAAATATTTGTGCACAGTAAGTCTATCCAACATTTAGTCTAGAAAACGTAAAGGAAAGTGGTCTATCCTAGTGGCGACATTTAATTTTCTATAATTAATGCACATTCTCCATCCAGTGACTTGTCTCGTGGCTATTAATTCATTTCTTTCATTAGTCACAACAGTCACACCTCCTTTCTTAGGAACATAATGAATTAGGCTTACCTACACACTATCTGAAATAGGATATAAAATTCCATCATCTAACAATTTCAAAATTTCTTTCTTTACTACTTCCTTCATCAATGGATTTAATCTCCTTTGCGGATCAACTCTAGGTTTATGTTGTTCATCCAATAAAATTTTATGCATACAAATCGAAGGACCGATTCCTTTAATATCAGCTAAAGTCCAACCAAAAGTCTTTTTGTATCTTCTCAAGGTTTCTAATAATTTGTGCTCTTGTAAGTCATTTAAATATGAGGATACAATAACTGGTAAAGTCGATAATTCTCCTAAGAGCACATATTTAAAATGATTTGAAAGTATTCTCATCTCAAGCTCAGAAGGTTTTATGATAGATGAAATTAAACTTTTATTATCATTTTTTGTAATATCCAAAGTTTCAAATCTTTCCTGAATATAATCCAGTTCTTCATCAACTATCTCTTCAAATTTATATTCCATTTCATCTTTATCCTTAGATTTTAAACTTTCTTGTTCCTTTTTTTATTCAAAATTTTCCTTAAAATGCTCCTCTTTTAAATAATCACAAATTTCCATTCAAAAACATTAATCATCTTTTTCTATTGCAGGGTATTTCATAGCTTTTTATATATTAAATGTCACTTCTTGATCATTAACTCTCATAGTTAACTCTCCTTTTTGAAGATCGATCATAGCTCTTCAAGTGACAAGGAATGGTCTTCCCAAAATTATAAGATTTTTTTATCTTCATCCATATCTAAAATAATAAAATCCACAGGGAAGATAAATTTATCAACCTTTACTAAAACATCTTCAATAATTCTTTTATGATAAGTAATAGAATGATAAGCCAACTGAAGAGTTACTGAAGTAGGGGAAATTTCTCCTATTCTCAATTTTTTAAAAGTTGATAGAGGCATAAGATTAATGCTGGCTCCCAGATCACATAAGGCTCTCTAAAAATTTTTCTCCAATAGCACAAGAAATAGTGAAGCTACCAGGATCTTTAAGTTTTTCATGAAGTTTTTTCTGAATAATTGCACTACACTCTTCACTGAGTGCAACAATCTCATTATCTAAAAAATTCATTTTCTTGTTTAGTATATCCTTCATAAACTTCACATTATTGGGCATTTGTTCTAAAGCTTCAACAAAATGGATATTTACAGTTAATTTTTTAAGGATTTCAAGGAATTTTGAAAACTATTTTTGACTCTTTTGTTATTTCAATCTTTGAGGAAATGGAGGTGGCGGTCTTTCTTGGTAATTTTCATCGGTTTAAACGGATTTTCTATATCCTATATCAGGATATATATTAGCATTCCCTTTATTAGTTTCTTCCTTTTCCTTTTCAACTTTAATGTCTTTTTGCACCATTGATTCCAATTCTTTTCCACTTCTTAACTGTATAACATTAAGTTGTTCTTTATTCTAATCTTTTAGGTTAATCTCAACATTATTAGGCAAAGTTCCTGAAGGTCTATTACTAAGTGCAGTTACAATTTGCACCAATTGATTTTCAATATTTTTAATAGCAGCTCATTGACTTTGCAATTGAGTCTCTTGACTTTGCATTTGATTACCCCTGTTCAATATCAATTCTTCCATAAACAACCTTTTTCCTTGAATTGTGGGTCACTATTAAAGTCTGGAGGATAAGAAGGTCTATAACTAGTGTTTCCCTGGTTGTTTGAATTTCCCAGTGGGTTCACTGAATTGTTCCCCCACTGCGGGTTAAACAATAATAGTGTTATTATTCCAATTTAAGTTTGGGTGGTTTTTCCAACCAGGATTGTAATAATCAGAATATGTATTATTGGGTCTGTTATTGATAGCATTTAAAGTCTCATAAGATGATTGAGAATCTACCATCTGTCTCAATGAATTGTTCTCTAACACTGGAGGCATTTGAGAATAGTTCATTCTGAATTGATCTATTTTCTTTGAAAGTGCTCCAATTTGAGATACTATCATGGTTATCACATCAGAATCATGAATACTAGCTACTCTTTTTGGATTTACTCATTTAGATGGCCATTGAAAATTGTTAGTAGTCATTTCTTTGATTAAAGAATATGCCTCATCAAAACATTTTGACATCAACGATCCACCAGCAGCAGCGTCAATAATTGATCTAAGAGATCCTATTAATGCATTATATAATATTTGAATTATTAACCAATCTGGTAAAGCACGATGTGGACACTTTCTAAGGATATCTTTAAATATTTACCAAGATTCATAAATTGATTCCCCTTCAAACTGACAAAAGGATGTAATATCATTTCTAAGCTTAGCAGTTTTTTATAGAGAGATATATTTTGATAAAATTTTTGTGAAACTTCTCCCCGAGTTTTGATAGATCCAGGTGCTAACGAATTTAACCACACCTTAAATTTATCCCTTAATGAAAAAGAAAAAAGTCTAAGCCTGACAACGTCATTCAACACATCGTCATATTTAAATGTAGCACACAACTCTAGAAAACTAGCAAGATGCAAGTTAAGATCTTCATTTGGTGTTCCACCAAATTGATTGTTTTGTACCATTTGGATAATATCAGGTTTAAGCTCAAATGAATTAGCAGCTATATCAGGATTTTGAATAGTTAAGTGAATTTCATCTGCTGTAGGGTTCGTATAATCTCTTAAAGGTCTAGGTTGATGTTCATTTTCATGTCTTTGATTATCTAAATTGTTCGTCATTTTGTTCAAAATTTTAAATTCTTTTTGTTGTTTTCGAATTTTTCTAACAGTACGTGCTAATTCTGAATTGTAGGGTAATAAACCTTTGGATCCAAATCTACGCCTGAACAAATACGAATTAAAGGTTTTCATATACTACTAATTTACTATTGTCTCTTCGGCAACGACGCCAAAAACTTGACCGAGCGTTGGCGGCAGTGAATATGAAAACTTAAAGTAATATTTCAAAAATATTTTCAATCCAACTATAAAATATAATCAGTTTAAGAAGAAAGCAGCCGAATTATACACAAACATACGTATCGTTCAAGTAATATACCTCTCTAGTGGAATCATGGTTATCGATCTCACAAGCAGGGAGTAAACCTTAAAGCGCAGCACAAAATTCCAATATTCAAATTTGCAAAACACAATAAGGAAATACTAAAGTTACCAAAGTTTAAAGATTACTACATAATTTAATATTGCAAAGTACTTTCTAAATTTCAGATTAAAGCAAACAACAACTACACTGAGCTTTGTTATGTAAGGTTAAAATTTAGAGAAAGTGCAATGATTTTATGGTGAGCGAATGATATAGATTAGTATAGTTTTTGTATTGTGCCAAATAGGAGCATATCTATTCTTTACACTCTTCTAAGTGCTATAAAGAACATTGGCTAATCCTAGGTTTATTCCCTTAATCCGTGGTTAGGATGGGAGGATACTGACTCGCACTCCAGAGCTCCCATGTCACTTCACTTGAAGGCTAACTCTTGCTTAGTATCCAAACACTAGGACCAAATTGAGGATTTCAGTATATCACCCTAAAATCTCCAATTCTACACCCAACAAAACATTTTTCCCTATTTATTTGCACTTAACCCCCCATGAACTTCACCATCCATGGAGTTTGAATGTAATCTCCACTTTTGTTTTAGAAAACATAGCCCTTCTAGATCTTATATTTCACAATATATTTTAACATTTCAATTGGCCAGATCAAAAAATAAATGAAGAACGAAGTGGAAAATCATCACAATTTCTATTCTTTTATATGGAACAAATAATCTAAACCATCACTTCACCATTTATTATTGCAAGGAGAAAGACAAAGAAATCTACTCAGAATTCATAGAGAAGATACAACAAACAAAGATTTTATATACAAAAACAAAGTCATACAAACTATGAAAAGTAAATACAACTTATCTCAATTTCTTCCCCAAGCAAATCCTTTGAAGTTCCTTTGAATCTCCTTCTCTCTTTACAACAACACATAATTCTCTCTTGGAATAGTAGGGAAGAAGCAATCTCTCACTTTCCCTCTCCTCTTACAACTCTTTTGAGAAGAATCCCTTACAAAGAACCAAACCCTAGACTCTAGACTCTTTGCCAAGACTTCCTCTCTACTCACACACACTTTACTTCACTTTCACACGCACAAAAACCTTTAGCACACACCCATTTCTACCGCCCAATTAGTTTAAATTCGCCTAGAAACAAAATTTCTAAGAGTTGCCTCGAAAATCCCTTCAAAAAGCGTCCAAATACATTAAATCTGGCTTGAATTAACATTGGGCGTCGTTGGCGGCCAATAGGGTGTCGTCGACGGCCTATCTCGCCATTTAATTTTGAACTCTCGAGAAAAACCAGTCATCGACTCTGGTTTGGGAGCTGTAGGCGCTGGTTTGGGGGCCGTCGACGCCAGACTTTTAAAAATCTGGTTTTTTCCCTTTTTTGCTCCAAATTCATTTCTTTTCGCTCATTTTTGCTCCTTTTGCTTAAAATCATCATACCTGCATTAAAACATGAAAAACACTTTCTATTAAAGTGTAATATCACCAAAAATGAGTATAAAATATATATGAAAAATCAAACATTTGGTGCATCAGATAGTATTGGGACTCAAACCACTTAGAAAATTCAAACCACTTCTTGACTTCTAGTAGTCTCGTGTGTATGATCTTGAAACATTAATTCTTGGTTGAGTCAACTGAGATTAACATAATGAAACTCAAGATGAGTTCCCAAAAGGATTAGAGAAGCCCTAAGGAGACCTTTGGACTTAGGGATTTCAATTTTCTTAAAAACATCATATACATTTACACCACACACATTTACGTCACAATTCACATCACATTCACACTATTATAATTCACGTACAATCCACTAATCAAAATCAAAGTCAAGTCTAAATAAAATGAAGACCCTCAAACATGAATTTGAAAAACTCCGACGTGTTTTGAGGGGCACGCCGTCCGGATGATTTTGCTAGACTTTGGTTGTTGCTTAGGTGAAGACCGATCAACATTTTTTTTGTTGGACAACTTCGATTGGGCAAACATACCTTATTCATCACTTTGCATGCAAATTAGACATACATTGGCCTGATCGTCGATGAATTTTTCAAATGACCCTGAATAACAAAACAGATTGTGCAAGCGCATCTAGAGCATCGATTTTATCAAGGGAGGACACCCATATTGATATGTTTTCGATCGGGAGCGAATTGCACCCAAATTGATGCATTTAAATGAAATAATAATAATAAATTAAATAAAATAAAATAAAAAAGAAATCCTTTTATATAAAAAAAAACCCACACATGCCTATCCCTCACGACACTTCTCATGCCCTAGTCGATTCCTTATGCGCCGGTTCTAACACCTCTTCGTGAAACCACAAATAGCTTCCAAGGCAAGCTTTCTTCCTTCCCAAGCTATAAATCCCCCTCCAACAACTTTATTGGTGATATTTTTTTTGTGGTATTAAAAAAAATCTGTGTTATAGTAATGTGGAAAGCAAAGTTTAATTGTTGTACGAATATATATGGATTGAAATGGTTCGAAAATATTAATAAAAATTGGTTGAGGTTGGCCACTCATTTATTTGTTTGTTTGTATCTCTTTTATCAAAGAACTTCATGGGGCTCGAATGCATGTGTTTGGTAATCTTTGTGAATTAAATGATTGGATTAGTATGATGAATTTGTTAAATGACATAGTGAAAGATCAAGAATGGTTAACGCTGAATCTCTTGTTTCTTATATTTTGCTACAAAAATTGGGCCATGTTTTTTTTTTTATGAATTTTTCTTAAATATTGTTGAGATTCCTTATAGATCTTATCCATGATTTATTAAATGTTAGCTTGAAGTATGATGTCAAGTGCCATTGTGCGATCTTGTAGCCACATAGGGGATCTGTGGAGTAGCAGTTGGTTCAAATGAGTTGGGTGAAAACACGTTAGATGGAGTTTAAGGCTTGTTAAATTAAAGTCTCTTTTTTTGTTTGGTTTGATAACGCTTATTTATATTTTAAAACAATCATAAAATAAAAAATATCAAATAAATATGAACTTAAACAAACTAAAATCACAATCATAAAAGCTTGATTAAGTGAGATCAAGGCTGAATAGCTTCCAATTCGATTGAAGCCTTTAATACAAAGAAATATCAAACTTGATTAGTTTGAAATGCTTGCTACACATAATTTAGAAGCTTCTTAAAGTGACATTGTTAAATTCATAAGGAAAAAAATTGATCTCAAGGGGGCGATCCCTCTTAAATTCTCAAGGAGGGGTGGGAAGTATTTTGACTCAAATAAAATTTTATATTACTTCAAAGTACATCATCTAACAATGCAATTTTAAAAGACATCTTTTAAACAATTTTACAACAATTACATTGATGTATTAATCCTACCACAACTTACCCTTACTTCAAGGCTTGGCTTTTGTGCGAGGTGAGTTGATTTTCTCTCCAAAATGTAAATGAACGCAACAAATAATGGCTCTCCAACAACTTCTCTATGGACAACATATGAGCTTTAATGATTCGTCGGGCAAAAAGGAATTTTAAATTTTTATGTAGCAAGACAATAACTGAGTGCTCTCATTGAATTTTTTATATACGAACGTGGTTTTCTTGTTAACCTGATAAACATGCTTAGATTTATATCTTCATTTTTTTTTCTAAGGCCCATTTGAGATAATCAATCATGACATCATATTCCATCAACTTCTTATTTGTTATAAAAGCAAATCAATGAGAAAAGAAGCAAAAAATCTCAAGTGATATCTATGCATAGAAGATATAAGATGAGGTTGAGAAGTTTCCAATTGGTACCTTTGTTAGGGAAAACCAAATTTCTTGACAGGTGTGTCCAATGTGGTGATGGTCAAGAAGTTAGCGAGAATGGATGATGCGTGTTGATTTCAAGAACTCATTCAGGCCAGCTCAAATGACTTATACCCGTCATTCAAAACTTATAAATTAATTAAATTGATAGCCAACCACACTAGCCTTAACTTCAAAGATTCTTTTTATATCTTCCATCAAATCAAAATTCATTTCACTAATGAAGAGAATGCTAGTTTTATCACCAGTGGATATATTTTATTACATAATAATGTCATTGCCATAGATGAATACTAGTACCACCTAATAATGCCTTATGGATAATATTTCTTTTAGAAATAACAATATCAAAATCTACTTATGTGACATGTTAGTAAAAAAGCAAATGAGAAACTAAACATTTAGAAGACTTAGCTAAGACATTTGTAAGCTCAAGGGAAAACAACATGAATTTGAAACCTACCTACCAAATGTCTACTTATAATAAGCTATAGAATTTTTATGGGCATGATTGTTAACCTCAATATATACTTCAAAACTCAAATTGATTGATTGTTACAAGGATAGCAAACAAGGGTTGCAATATTACACAGATTAATACATAGCACGCCTATAATAATTAAAACCATTCAAATATCGCTTATTTCTCCAAAAAAGAAAAAAAAAGTGATTTGCTTATACATCTAGAATATCATAATTAATAGAAAGCGTATCTACAATTAAATTAATCAAACATGTGGAAATATCACATGAATTTGATTTAAAACATCATTAACTTGATCAAGTTAATCTAATCATTTTTCACTTCATATAATGGACTCAATCAATGTGTAAAATGTGTCAAAATTGTTGGATCCTCACATTACCAAGATCATGCGTGCATGCAGCAATCTAATTAAATCTTATAAAAAAATTGTATATTAGATGTATATTAAAAAGCACTTTTATCTTAAAATAAATAAATAAAATGACAGAGTCTCTACTTATTTATCAATGAATAAAATTATTATTATAATAATAATAATAATTATTATTATTATTATTATTACTACGATAGAATTAAAACTCCTTTATCTCTTAACCTTGCCAATCCTTGAACCCACCACCACTCTAGTTGTAGGAATTTATTTATGTCCTTATTTAATATTTCTTATTGTAATCTTGTTCTACCAACTTTTAAGTGTATTATATGAGACTAATCTTATCGAAAAATCATGTAAAGTACTTGTTATTGTACTTAATATTTAGTCAATAAGTATGGATTACTGCAAAACATACTTTTTTTACATAGCCTATTTGGGGATCCAAACTCATTTAAAAAATAATAAAAATTTTCAGATTCAAAGAAGAAAACCTCACCTTTAATTTTCATGCATTAATAACCTAATTCCCTAATCCCAATTCAACATCTCAACTAAAATTCCACTGTTTTGTTACGATCGAAAGACTTTTTCTTGACCTGATTTTTTATTAAAATTCTAAGGTAAAACCAAAAAATATTCCAAAATTGAAAATTTGATTACTTTCAATTTTTTTGTTTAAACATTTTCAATCGACTGATTTATTATCGTAAATTCATAAAATCAGAATTGAGGTTTATGTTATTTTAGACTACCTTTGTCAGATAGACCTTTTTTTGGTGCTCTAAATCCTAATTCCTTTTGTTGACCAACTCCATCACCACTTCAATACACATTCTAAACCTTTAAAAAGAGTACCAACCCTAATTAACCATCTTCAACTAGGCCAACCCCATGCCACACACTATAAGCTCAACAGAATATGAAATATATCAAGCAAAAATGTAGGCCTTTTGATTGTACAGTCCCACCCCAACCTAGGATCGGTTATTCCCATGAAATGATTAGTAACAAAAGATAGCCCGACAAGGACGGCCACTTTAAGATTGAAAGGACGTATCATGTTAAAGCCCACAAATTCGTCAATCTAAGCGATCACCGACCAACGGGACTAATCAATGCATGATGCTTAAATTAATATTAGACATCGTAGCATAACAATAAAAATCGTGAATCCAAAAATCCCTCTTAAGAAATCAATTATTTGAGTTATTATTACTTGTACGTTTAAATTGTTCTTGCAACTCAATAGTAAACAAAGCAACCCTCCAACTTGTCATAAAAATCTTCCTCGCAAAAGCATTTTTTTAAGCTTTATATGTAATATTATCTAAATTTTCTCCAATGGATAGATTTTTGTATCTCGAGGAAAAATATGTATATATATTAATAAAAGTATAAATTTGGATTAACAAAGAATTAGCATTTACTCGGGCGCTGACAGATGATAAAAAAACAAATATTTTACCCCTAAATCATATATAAAAAATGGGAAGCTTAGAGGAAATCTACATAAAAAAATTGAAGTTATGCAGAAAACTATTACAATGTTGTCCTAATTTTGGATTTGAACAAGAACTCGTGGTAATCAGACACAAAGCAACCACCATTTGCTTCTTGTTCAAGTCCACTGAAAACCCAAACAGCCTTTATTTGTGGTCTAAAGCGGCAAAAGCCTTTTTTTTTTTTTTTTTGTTGGTTAGTTCTTGAAAGCTGAAGGCCAAATTCAGCCCAGTTGACTCAACCGAATCACTAAAGAATTCGGAAAGGACAGCAATAAACATACAAAATGGATGACTCCAAGTGACCATACTTGCTAAGGAGAAAACTACAGTATCGATATAAATCGGCTAAAAATAACATTGAATGAGAAACTTCAAATGAGCACATATTTTGATATTATATGATGAGCTAATTCTTTAAACTGAAAGCACCATATTAAAATTGGATTATAATTGCATTCATGACCAGAATATTTGATTATTTAATTGTTAAAAATCTCAAAATTTTAAAACGAATATTAGTAAATTAATTAACAATAAGTTACACTTCCCCAAATATATAATCAGAAGCTTCAGCCACCTTAAATTTTTTAAATCCATCCTAGATATGGCAATTGAGTATTTGATAAACCCAAATCTCATCGCACAGCCCTTTTAGTCCTTTCAAAACATGAACAGCTAGCTGCAAGCAAATAAATCAAACACTGAAATTATCAACCACCCATTTAGTGAAAGCAACAAATACTATCTGAGTTTACAATAATATTCACAACCGAAAAGAAAAAAACGAAGAAAGAAGAAAAAAAATCATAATACTGCTCAATATTACAAGGCCCTAGAAACCTATACAACCAAAGTTATTATCAGATAATGTGACAAAAAGTTAGATTCTTTAGCTTCACCCCTATAATACTTAGCCCATTAGTCAAAATGTCAGGCGCAGACCCATCTTCTCCCTCAAGTTTTCCTTACCAATCTATAGCAGAGATAATGGTATGTCTCGATCTAAAACCTAAGTGGGTAGTAGTAGGAAAGGAATCACTGAAAAGAAGAGAACCTCAAGAAAAACTTCGAAGTGGCGACTCAAATAAATCTCATTGAAGGTTGCGCATCAAACCACTTCTAGGTATATTTCTGCACATATATACATACGAAGAAACATTTAACATCAAGCTCATTCATAAATAAACCAAAGGAGAGAGATCAGTAATTGTAGTACATCAAACTGTCAACATCAATCTTAAAGAAGGAAACAAAAACAAAATAATAGCTGCCCAGGCTGCATGTTAGAGTACAAATAAAAAATGGAAACATGAACAAAATAATAATAACAGTGAGTCAATCATATAGCAAAAACGACCGAAATGAAATTTAGTGCCAGAAAAAAGCAAATCAAAATCCGACCACAGCCAACAAAAACAAGGATAAAGCTCCAAATAACAATTTGACAATGTCCGTCTCACAGTTTATACTTGTGGGGATGTAGGATGCGAGAGTTGAGAAAGCATTTTGTTTGTTTGGGTTACGAAGTGGTTCCAATTCTACGTTTCCTGACTTTTGTTTACTTCGATAAATCATGTCTATGATACTTAATAGTTCGATTATCTTGGGAGGGTTTGATTAACTGTGGCAAGTTGCTTTGATTCAATTCTCAAGCTCATTCAAGCCAAACTCCCTGTTTTAAAATGTCAGTTCCATGTTTCATTCCAATATCTGGTTTGGAAGATTACTCATTAACTTGGTAGGTTGGCATTGTTGCTTTGATTCAGCTCTCCTGATGTGCTTGCCTGCTGCTCTGTTTTCCCAACCTTGTATAAGAGCGGATTTTTTTTTTCTCTTTATTTCATGATGTTATGCAGGCTTTTGAGTCATCTCACTGCTGCATCCCTTTTTAATGTTTGTGTTCAATTTATGAAGGCTCGTTTGGGATTTGATTTTTGTTCCTTATTTTTGTTTTTATTTTATTTTTACTTGAATAAAACAAGTTGAGTACCTTATAACATGTTAAGTTGTTTTTTAAAACAAAATAACTTTAGAAGTTTTGAATATTTTTAAAAAACAATCTAATTTTACTTCTGAAAATAAAAAATAAAACATGTCTCACATGAAGGTCCAAGCTTTCGTATAACCAAAAAAAACAAAAAAAATCTCTATTAATAATGTATGATCTAGTTCATTCTTGTATATACCTTCAAACCTAGAAGCTTGTCAAGATTTGATCTTCATTGAGGACCCCAGCTGATGATTGCCCCAAGATTTTATTAGATTGCGGTCATTGGATTTGGAATGTCATAAGACAAACAATCTCATGTAATGCAACATTGTCAAGCCTAAAAATTGTTCTTAATTGAAATACACTTATCTTTCAAGCACACTTTAGTATGAAACTTCGTAAACAGATTATTTATAATATTGATAGTAGAGTTGCAGGAATGTTGTTGCTAAGTTTGTTCAGTGCATGAATTTGAATGCAAAACCACAACCTTAGAAAGAAGCTTTGAGTAGATAAATTACAATTTCTATAACCTGGTTTCAACTTAAGCATATAGTGATAAGATCTGGAATGATGTTTTTTACTTATGAAGTTACACGTCATTTGAATAGAACTTGATTGCACAATTTTGATGCAATGCTCTTTAGGAAATGTAATATTTTATGTGTTTATGGTCAATGGGGGGACTTTTTTTAAAGCGTGCTAAAACTGAAGGTCGTGCATTATAAGAATTAGGTTTTCCTGAAAATTTGAAGAAATCTTAGCATAGCTTGAATAAAAATGCTCATGTAAGAAAGTTGCGCTGGGATATTGATTTATGCCTTACAGGTACTGAATTAAATAATAATGTGACAAAATAAGTATGCAAAGAATGTTAGAAAAATAACTCTATGAAGTTAAACATTAATCACAGTGTGCATATTGTTAAACTATCAACCCTTACAAATATACATGACATTGATTTGATTAGTAGATCGTCATTATCTTATTGGTTACTACAATATAAGATGAATCCTACCCACCACGTTGAATTTACTTAGGTGAGTATAAGCCATTGTGTAGACCTGCATTGCTTACATCTAAAAATGAAGGTAATTGGAGAATGTGTGACTAGTAAAGTGATTAATAACATCATGATGAAATTTTTTAATATACATTGGGTAGAGGATATGTTGGATACGATGATTGGAACTATTATTTTCTCATAAGATTGATTTAAGTAGTGGTTACTGAAAGTGAGACCAAATAAGAGTGAGTAACTATTTTAAAAGGCTATAGATAGTTTGTATGAATGATTAATGGCCTTTGGAACAAACAAATGCACCAATTATTTTTTTATGAGAATCATCAACCTTACTCTTAAAACTTTTTAATGCAAAAATTCTAATACAGTACTTTGATGATATTCAAATTTTTGACAAGATTAAGCAGGATATTTTAATAGATTTTATAAAAAATTCTGAAAATTTGTAAGCTAAAAAATTATATATGGACCTGAAAGTGTTGTCTCGTTATATTATTTCAGGCTTTTATATTTTATTTTTTATTTTTTGTCTCAACTGATGGGTTATCTAATGACACTAATAAAGTTAAAGCAATTTAAAATTGTCCAACACATACTAGAATTCATGATAATCAATTTTTTTAATGATTTGGTTGTTTCATATAGATGATTCATTAATGAAATTCATACTAAAATGGCATTGATTACATACTGTCTTAAAGGGAATTTAAATAGGCAAACTCCATTGAAGGCGCTTTTGATGATATCAAGGTAATCATTTACTTTTTTTTAAGTATGTAACATAGAGATTGAAAAAGAAATGCGCCAAAAAGGGTAATTAAATTATTTTAGGGAAAAGCATATGGTAAGCAGAAGTATTCAAATTAAAATAAAAAAATGTCCCTATCACCTCAATATTAGAGACAATACTTGTTACCTAAGAAATCTTGTCCAATATTATGATTGTATACTTAAAATGTCTCAACTCTGAAATAAAGAGCGACATAGATATGCTAAATAAGTTAATCTTTTGTAGGGATATACATTTTTGCTAAAATACTATACTAATTGTTTTTTAAACTCACGCAAATATTATATGCGTTAAGCTTTGAACTCAAGCCCTTGCAGTTGAAAACAAAGCACCTAAATACTTGCCAAGTGAGTTGCACAAAATAGTGCACCAGAGTTGGTCGTTAACCTTCGGTTCAGAACAAAATGCAGCTTAATGTAATTGGCTATGCTCACACATTAAGGAAAATTATGCCAATTGTAAGGAATTCAATAAAATATATCATGACTTAACCAATGGAATATATCATTACTTTACCAATGAAATAGATCATGACTTAACCAATGAAATATATCATGAGTTAACCAATGACTCATGTGTTCTTGATAAGAATTTTATGATTAAAGATCATTTTTTTTAAGAGAGGTCATTTATGCATTTCACTTTCATCTTTAAGGGACATGCTCATCAAGCATAGCAATTCTACAATACAACTTCGAAATTATAAAATCATAGTTATGAAGAAAGAATAGATAATAAGTAAAGTATAAAAGAGGGACGTTACAAGAATTATTTCACAAAGTAGAATTTTTCAGAAAGTTAAAAGAGAAATAACATTGACGTGAACACATCTTTAAATATTTCTTGTATGTCATGGGAGAGTATTAATATGGGTTTATTTTAGGATTACATAAAGTTTAACAAACATATTCTACATTTTTAGTGGTTGATCACTTTCCTAAAATAGTTCATCTCATTGTATGTCAAAAAATTATTGTAGAATTTCATATAACATAATATATGGCATCCAAGTGGTCAAACTATAGATTGCCTAAAATAGTTGCATCTAAAGAGATATAAAATGCAAGACTTGCTATGGGAATACAATGAAAAAAGTGTAAGAACACAATTACAATTTCCAGCCTTTTATCACTCACAACAAACTGGGGTTATTAATAGGGATCTTGGTGACCTATAATAACCCACTATGAAAAAGAGTACATCCGGATAAGTTTTTATATTATGTATAATTTACACACAAATCAGTTTCTATCAAAAGATGTACAAGAATATTTGAAATTTCAATAGGATATCCACCTAAAGAATCTATAAATCTTATTTAACATTCTATTAACAGCCCGTTTGAGGCAGCTTATGTGGTGCGGTGGCGTTTTGAAAACGCACTAGGCCTGTTTAGGTAAACTGCATTTTGACAACTTATGCGTTTACAAAACGCTGAAATCAACATTTTCACACTGAACCTATCTAGATGCGGTGGCAGCTTTCTAACTGCGGCCTGGCTTTTCCAAAAAAAATAAAAAATTTGTAATAGACGCCGCACCTAGCTTATCAGCAGATTATTTTTAATCAGCTTAGCAGCAGATTATTCAATAAGCTGCAGCTGCCCCAAACAGACTGGTGCATATTCACAATTATCCGCATAGTATATAAATGACATGCATGAAGATATCCCAGTATGGCAAATAGAGGTACATTACTAATATAAATAGACGTGTGAAATTCAAATGAAGTGATAAAGGAATGATATTTCTTAAGTCCTGGAATATTTCCTACTGAAGGACTTTAAGAAATTAGTTGCAAGAGAGGCAATGTAATTGGAATGAATATTTATAAACAAGAAATTTCAAGCATGGTAGCACTGTTATATCACATAAAATTTCAATATATCTAGTTTGACTTATGACTATGGTACTAATTCCTTGGTTTATTCTCTTTGTTCATCTCCTTGTGAATCAGATCCAACAGCCCACCAAATAAATCTATCATCTTGTTTCAAAAGTAACTCGATTTGATAAGATTGCATCCACTGATGATAGTGGATGTTAAAGAAATATTATAAATATATACATAACATGCCTATTTATGATGATTATATTATTATCTGGAACGAAACAAAGTTTTACAAGCCGCAAAGAAAAAAAAGAAGAAAGAAAACACAAACACACACTCATCCAAACCACTAGATGTGAGCACTGGGAAGATTATGTCATCTTGAATTTTGAAATGTTTTAGTTCATCGTTTTTGTCTTTTTTCATGTTTATGATGATAGTGAATGTAAAAAAGAAACGTGTTCTCTAATGCTTCAATTATATTGGTATAATTTAGCTTATTATTACAAATTGATTTTGATTATGCTCTCAACAAATTACCTAGCTCAAATGCTTTTCATCCTTATTTCAACATATACCCAAATTCATGTTTCAATCTAGTATGATTTCAAATATTAAAATTATTGTGTGCCATAATCGGGTGAGTTGGAACTATTATTATTGTCGGTTCCACATGGCCATCACTACCATGTTTCCCTCAATGTTTTACACTAGCAAAAAAACTTTTTGTTTCCTATATATTGCTGTTGATGAATCTTCATGTTTCACAAGCCATTTGAGTTACTGATCAGTGTTCATTACATATATTGCCATAAGAGTGGACAGTTTCTTTGCATCGATCACACAATATATTTCTCTTCTATAGAGTTTTTCCTTGTTTATATTCAAGACATTTAGTATTACTTAGATCTGAGAATCTTAATTGCCAATCTCTGTAATGTACCAAAAAATCATATGGGTTGACCAAAAAAGCCTGTACCTGCCACTGATTGATGCTGCAATCATCACATCAAAATTAGTTGTAACTAAGGTTGCTAACATTTAAACAGCTAATTTACAACTTCTAAGTTATAAAAAAAGAACCTTCAACCATATTTTAGATCATAATTTCTGAGTAAGAATATGTTATCTCAAAATTATATGCACAAGTTAGATGCGAATTCTCTATCATGGAATTTTAAAATTTTTTTGTTATTAAAAAATCCTTTCAACCATATTTTATATTATAAATTCTGAATAAAAATTGTTGCCTCAAAGTTATATGCACCAGTTGGAT
This sequence comes from Papilionanthe hookeriana x Papilionanthe teres, assembly GCA_022702705.1. NCBI lineage: Eukaryota > Viridiplantae > Streptophyta > Magnoliopsida > Asparagales > Orchidaceae > Papilionanthe > Papilionanthe hookeriana x Papilionanthe teres. Next base: position 70,052,333 of record CM040425.1, on the reverse strand, counting down.
GGAACGTTCTCTATCATACAAGTCATATGATATCTTTCAAGACATGCATTTCCTAGAAATGATTTGAGAATCAGACCCTCTAAGTGGTGACTTGCACCTTCTTCTCCTGATATAAATATTTTGCTATTTATTTTGCATGAAAAGTTAGAATTGTTCAATCTTGCTATGCTATAATTTTCCTCTTGCATTATGAATCCTAAATCACTAAGTGTAAGTTTGTTTTTTTTAAATTTATTCTCATATTTTTGCAAAATTTTGACAGCTTTAAATCATAGTTTAGAATAAATTGTGTGTATTTTTTTACTTCAAATCAAAAGAGACCAAGAAAACTATGAAATTTGATATTTGGTTTGTTTCTTTGGCATCTCAACAATGAATTTCAATATAAAGCCCAAGATCATAAGACCACTCTTAAGGATATAAATATTTCTTTTGAAGCACCTGGAGTATTTACATTGTTGATCCTTGACTTCTTGCATATCTTATGTTGCTTATCCCTGAATATTGACAAATAGATTGCAAAGCTCCAGGTGGCTTTTTGTTGGCTATTTCTTACGTCCCTCATAGCTTATAAAAAGGATCAGGTTTTTCAACATGCACAAAAAAAAATAAATCGTGAGCCATATTTCAAATTGGATGTGTAAATTCATCTCCTTCAATGATTCAATTTTTTGATCAAATATATGACTTGAAAACGAGGGAAGAAACAAAACACTTACCTATTATATGGCTTCTTTTCCTTTTTATTTCTTTAGTTCCCATCATTCCAGACTTCTGGTTGTTCTTTATTATTGGGTTAAAAATAGAAGTGAGATTGAATGTTATCATATTTATGAAATTCTAACTTTTTTGTGGTGTCTTTATAATCATGTGTGATTTGTCTCCTTAATTCTAATAGAATGTCATAATTATTAATTGACTTTATCCCTCGCTGGTTTTTTTCATAATCAACTGAATAGTATAGGACTATTTTCTTTACCTAGCTTCATAGGGACAATCAATTAATTCCAGATCCTAGAGATTAATCCTATGAAAAGAATACTTTTTTTTGAATTATGTTTCAGGAACTGCTCTGGCAAAAGGGAGGAATCCCTAGCTTGAACGGGGTAAGATGCAAAATCATAGTGGATCCAAAGACTTCCAAAAGCAATTTTTTAACCATATCACAGGCATATCTGCCGTTTTTCCAGGTCAATTAGCTGTCTAGTGGGCGGCAGTAGTTCTTTCCAGAGGTAAGTAAAAGCCATTTGGAATGCGACATATAGGAGGTAATCGCTCTGCTTGGTGCTGTGAAGGCAGAAATTCAATAACCAGTGATCCTTTGGTCAAGCTAAGTAAAAGAACAGGGAGAATTTTTCAATAGAACGTTTCTTCAATTTCCTATTCCAAATGCCGCAACCATCTAACGTAATAACAGCTGTTGTTCACATAATTCTTTTTACTTATTGATCAAAACAATTCACTGATTACAAGATGGTATGTTTGTGGGTTTTCACAATAGAATCACCTTTTCATTGAGTCAAAGGGCCCATCTCTAATCAGGTTCTCTGTTCTCCTATTTTCTGATTAAGATATACATTTCTTATTCCTTGAACTGCAAATCTACACAACGCTCCTGTTTAACTTGCAAGAGGCTGGAAATTCGGCCACCTCTGAGAGTCAATGGGTCTTAAGAAAGAGAAATTTCCAATCCAAAAGAAAAGGGAAGAAAGAAATCTGATAACACCATGCCTAGTTCACAAAAAATGACAAATGGGAAGAAAAGCATGAACGAAATTGAAATAACTTCTATATAAAGAATCAAGAGTTAGTTAACAGCCATGACAAGGAAAACTAAGGGTCTCTAATTCCAGATTTTATTGCACTTTATACGTTAGCGGAAGCATTAGTCAGTTAAAAAGAAACCTAACAAAACTTAATTCTAGCCAATGTCACTTTGCTGTCTTATAGACATTTCCCTTCCTAATTTAAAAAGTGTTTTCCCTGCAACAGCTTAGGTTACAAGTTTTTCTTAGTTTCGTATTACCATAAACTAATTGCAACCGTAATTTATGATGTATAGAAAACCATCAATCTTTTAAAAATGGGAGATTAGCATCCCTTTATTTTGATTAATGTACAATTTTAAAATTAATTACTTGCACAGCTAAAATATGCATATTTGAAGAATTTTTTCTACATTACATATTTGATCTGCATCAGAACCTTCAGCCCTAAAACATCCTGCACTAGATACCTTGTCAACTTTCAAACCAAAACAATCACACAACACCATATGGCCTCTCTTTAATAATAAAACTAATAGAGTAGCAACAGACAAGATTTTTGTTTGGTTTGCTAAAAATGAAATACAATATAAAAGATTCGTAGAGTACTATGATAACAATGAATTTGAAATACTTCGAGTTGTTTGGTTCACTGTAAAATAAACGTAGAAATTTATATTTTTTTGTTTGGTTTGAAGTATATTGAAGATAATATATTTCAAAATATATATTTTTGATAGTGATGGGTTGGTGGGCGGCGCGACAAACGGTCGACGGCTGAATCGGGGCGAAAGAGGCAGACGGTGACAGGGGATGGCTACGACGGGCAGTGGGATGCAGACGACAAGTGTTGGACAACTAGCGGCGAGTGGGGACGGAGGCGGCTCGGCAAACAACAGGTGGCGGCGGCAGCTGCCAGTGGCGACGGCGGACGACCCACAGAGGCACCGACAGGTTGGAGGTGGGTAGCACTATTAACGATACAATTTCGAGTAGAGCTGCGGTGGGCTAGAAATCAGTTCGAAAAAAAAAAATTGATCCAAAATTTTGGCTAGTAGCTCGACTCGTAGCTCGGCTCATTTATTTCAATCCAATCTCGATCCGAACTAAAATTCGAATCAATATTTGAGTTATTAACAATCTTCGAGCTAAATTCCCAGCTCTAGCGATGGATGGTGGAGGGTGAAGGCGGGAGGTGGAGGCTTGCTTATATCATTCTACATGAATAGTGTCATTCAAATAAAGGCCAAATTGGTCGAATTCTAAATTCAACCAAAATGAACTACGTTATAAACTTCAAATTCATTCATCCTTTATATTATATCTATAATTCTTCATGCCAAACACATAATTTTCTCAAATCCCTACAAAAGAATTACAATTCACAATATATTTACTCAGCTAAACTGCTCCTTAAGAAATTGCCCTTCCTCTAAAACTTTCAAAGGGGCAACTGGCTATAGTATTTCAATACATTAATTCTTAGATAGATTGTGCATTATTTCTATGATAAATTGGGTAAAGCTTCATCAAATGAACCGTTGAGTTTGAATGGTTTTTTATGTATACAGCCTTCAAAAATGGGATTGCGTTTTAAAAACAATTATTCCATAACAAGTAAACACTTGGTTTAAATGCCAAATGCATTGTAATATGAAGTGTTTGATTAGCCCCTTTCAGAGGAGCAAATAAGTCTCATTAGCCTAGTAGGATTACTTGTTTAAGTTTGCACTGGAATCAATCAAACCCTCAACTAAAATCTGCATTCAAGATTCATGGTCCTCCAAGTAATGACCAAAGAATTTTGGCTCAAGCAAATTTAAATTAGCCCTTTTATAAAATCAAACTTCAAGCTGCAAATGATCTTGGGCCCTCATTAATATATATCTGGCATCAATCTCTATTAATTATAACTAGCCTTGCATCTTACTTTTAACAAGGGGAAAGATTTCTATACTTAAAAGTGACCTTGGAAATGCATTGAAGGGGTGCCAAACCAGATAGTTAATGTTATTTATAATAAGCCAGTCTTTGTAACCAAGAACTAGCTACAGTTTTTCAAAGTGTATTTAATTAAACATTCCATTAAAAAAAAGGAAACATAAGAATCATTCTTATACCTCACATGATCGAGATATCAAAAATTTGTCTAGCATGTTTGCTTTCAAACAACAGAAGCTAGTAAATTCAAATCATTGATTTCATAGCTAGATAACGTAATTTCTTGCTTGGTACTACTCAATACATACACATCCAATTCAGTTCGCAGGACTCATTTGTATGTTTCTTGTTCTTCAATAAAATTTCACTAATAAAATAGCTCCCCAGTTACAATGCATCATAAATTTTGCCTCAACTATAATGACTGCTACAAAGGACATTTAAAGCATATTCAGGACCTGTTTGGGACCGGTTGCTGCGGCTTTTTTGCAGCTTTTGCATCCTGAAGAAGCAAAAGTGGCATTTGGTTCCTCTTTTATCGCCAATGTTACGTCTGTCGTAGGCCACATCAAGTCAAAAACGGCAATGGAAGGGGGAGGTGCGGTCTACGGATGGAGCTCGGTTGCAAAGTGCCTTTGACGTCGCCGCTTCCGGTAATCCCACTGCATATCCCCTCGCCACTCCACCTTTCTCACTCGTATCGCTAGAGCTAAAACCTGGTTCCGCTCCCCACCCTCCTTTCGGCTCCAACAACTTGTTGCAACCTTTCAATGAAGTTTTCTCTTCTATGATTTTTTTTAAGCTTCATTCGCTACCTACCTCGGTGTTTCTTATTTTCTCTATGAAAATTTTGGCGTTCTTCTAGTATTGTACATGCTTTGATGCAAAGTTGAGGTATGCAAGATTTGCAAGATAGATTAGTTAGCAGCATCTTTATCTGTTCTGATCCATTAGAAGAAGCAATGTGGTGAAATATATATGAGCAATGTTCACTTGTTTATTTTGTTTGGATAGTTATATGAGCATTGGTTTTTAATTTTCTAACAAATTATGTTGGTTGAATTGTTTGCTCTTGCCTCCTCAGTGTAGACTTATATTTTGGGGGGGGAGAATGTTGAGCACACAGCTTTTTTCTTTACTTTATATGATATTTTTAGAAGTAGAATTGCATATGCTATGTTGCACTGTTGAAGTTTGCATGATAGAAAAGTTTGCAGAATCCTTACCTGTTCTGAAATATATATAAGTAACGCATATGTTTGTTTCAGATTTCTTTGTTGGTTTATTATGTTTGGATAGATATGTGAGCACTTATTTTCAGTTTTTCTAATAAATTAAGTTGTCTAAATTACTTGCTTTTGCCTCGTGCTCAGAGTGGAGTAATATCTTGACGGGAGAATGTTAAGATGCTTCTTTTTCTAAGTTTATTTGAGACTTTTATAAATAGAATTGTAAATGATTTACTGCACATTTAAAAGTTTGCATGGTAGATAAGTTAGCAGTATCCTTACCTGTCATGATCTATCAACAGAAACAATGGTGTGAAAAATATATGAGCAATGCTCATCTGTTTGTTTCAGATATCTTTGTTTGTTTATTTTATTTGGATAGTTATACGAACACTTGTTTTCAGTTATTTTAACAACTTATGCTTCCTGAATTTATCAGAATATTGAGCAGTGTTTCTTTTTTTAAGTTTATCTGAGATTTTTATAAATAGAATTATAAATGATTTGTTGCACATTTGAAAGTTTGCATGATAGATAAGTTAGCAAAATTCTTACCTATCATGATCAATTAGCAGAAACAATGGGGTAAAAAAATATTAGCAATGCTCATCTGTATGTTTCAGGTATCTTGGTTGGTTGAGGGATAATGTTGAGCACTATTTCTTTTTTTTTTAGTTTTCTTGTGTTAAAAACTTTTTATAAATATAATTGCATATGTTTTGCTGCACATTTGAAGTTTGCATGATAGATAAGTTCGCAACATCCTAACCTATTATGATCAACGGTAGTAGCAATGGAAGGAAATATATAAGCAATGGTCATCTATTTGTTCCAGATTTCTTTGTTTGTTTATTTTATTTGAATTGATATACGAGCACTGGTTTCAAGTTTTTCTGATAGATTATTGTCGGCCGGCATTTTTCTTGCTTTTGAAAGAGTATAAAAATTTGGTGATTTAGTTTAGTATAAAAGATATATGATTTTGAAAATAGTTTTGAAAATAGTGTATTTTAATTTTGAAAGATGAGACCGCCTGGATCTCATTTGTTCAGTAATTTGCATAATCGTGCCTGATGTCACAAATGATACACGTTCTCGAAAGAGTAATATATCTTGCGACGGTAGACCCAATCATACAAATTAAAGAACTCGTGACATCCGTTTGATCTGCGAACCTTTATACGCGATCGACAAGCTTCCCTACCTAATCAGAAAATTACAGTAGGGTTTATTTTACCCAGGTTTCGAGTTCCCTATAGCAGCAAGCTCTCATAAGCTAATTACATCTCGAACGACGCAGTGTCACTGAGAAAACTCTCGATAACGATCGGCGGTTCGTCTTCAAGATTCGAGGTTTAGGCTTACCGAGAGACATGAAAAGTTGTGGGAGTCGGCTCAAATCGGAACGATTATTTTCGGGAGTCAAAGGAAAGAAAAGATAGTGGATGTCACGGATCCGATGCGAACCCCAACGACTTCCCAACTATCCTATCGTGCTGACTGCGTTTTCGAGACGACGTTAATTAAATGTTTAATCGCATCAATTTTATTATTTCGGACTTACACTCGCATAATACCCAATTACGCAAATAAATTGCATGAGAGATATGAGGATTTATGTCATACCGTACGACAACCTCGAACCTAAAACGTGTTGAGACTTACGTCACGCAACATATGCTACACGAAGCCTAAAAGGAGAGCGAGGGTTTACGCAGCGCGGCGAACTACCTCGAAGTCCTATGTGTCGTTATTTAAACTAGGAAGAGTTTCGTCGACGAAGATCTTGTTGCTCGATCCAAGCTCCTCGTCATGTTGTTAGAATATCGACTACCTCCGATCGTGGTTCATTCTATGCTCCACATGTTGTCCACAGGGTTAGCTTCACACTTTTACTGAAGTAATAATCCTAATATCTAGGCGTTCAGCTGGTTATTGCTGTGTTTTAATGTTTCGGGTCTTATTGTTGTTTTCGGTTTGCAGTACAGAGTAAAGTAAATTAACTGCAGAATAAAAGTCATTGGAAAGAAAGTGCAAGAAAGTAGACAAATGAAATTGCAGATACTTAAAATGTAAATGCGTACTCGAGCATCCGTCTACCGTCAGTATGATTAGTATTGCAAAGCATGTATGATTTACAGTGGATTTAAATAAACTTGTACAGGAAGTAAGCAGAAGCAAAAACCCGACACGAAAGTCGAAATAAAGAAAACAAGTCGTAGAAATCGTGAACGAAACTCGTAATCACATATGAAAGATCGGAACCGGTATAAGACATCAAGCAGCTGTGGGGCTCGGAACTTGGATCGTGTGCTATCCGACTCGGATAAGAGTTACCAACCCGACGATCTAAGGAGAGTAATCCTTAACCCAATCCAAGCTGACTAACCATGGACCTTTACATATTTTATAGGACAAAATTCTTCGATTTTCACAAAAGTTGTTGTTTAAGTTTTCATAGTAGAGTTCTTTTTTTAACAAACAAAAGAGATTTTTATTTTGTTTTTAGTAATATTTTGTAGAAACAAGATAATCCATGCAGCTACCATCTAATCGTGCTGTAGACTACCGACGACTCTAAGATCGCTGTGGAAACACTCTAACCAAGAGTCGGTGAATAATATCATCGGTCCTTTCCTCTCCCTTATGCGAGGATCCTCGAGCGTAGGAGATACTATTCTAATTATCCCTCGTATCCCTCGTATCCTTCGTGTAAGCACACATAACGTTATTATCATCGCCTCGCCACCTGCACCTCGGACTTACACCAGTCGATGATCCATATGTGGCAAAACAAATGTCCCCAATCGCGGGAGGATTCGAGTGTAATGTTCGAGCTCAAATCCCGTGCAGTCGGGTTTTATTATTGGTTAAGTCATTTTAGTGAATTCCACAATCGATTTAGGAAGGCGTGAACCGCGTCTCAGTGCGTTCTCCTGGCTCAGTGTCTTGATCGACCTGCGAATCAGGTCAGTGTCGAGTTTCATCGTGCATTCGAAGGTTAGGTGGATGGACTCTCACCCAGTGTGTACTCCTGCGGTTTAGGAAGTCATCAGCTTAAGGTTAGGTGGGTGACTCACCTAAGGGTGTGCACCTGAGCGTTTAGGAAGTTTATGCCGCTGGTCGGGTAAAGCGAAGTTTTCACCTGAGGCGTGCACCCAAGGTTTAGGAAGTTTATGTCGTGGGTTAGGTAAATGAGGTTTCACCTGCAGGGTGTGCTAAGAGCTTCACCTAAGGTGTGCATTTAGGCGTCCATGGAGCCTATACAAAGGACTAGGTGATCGACTCCTCGCTAGAGCGTGTACCTAAGCGTTCAGGAAGCATACACTCTAACTTGTGCTTGAAGTGGCTAAGAGTGACTTATCCTTCCTCAAGTTAAATCAGAAATTCCCATTTTTGTGACATAACCGTTTAAAAATAAATAAAACAAAAGAAAGAGGAGGCCGACCCACTTCCAAAAACTAAGTAAAGTTCGAAAGGGGAAAACAAGTAAGTGAATCGGTCTAAAAAAACGTTGAAATGGTAATCGGATGAAACCCATAACAAGAAATAAGACTCTCCAAATCCGGCCCCAAAACATAAAATATAATCATCAAATTTAACCCCAAAACAAGAGTAACACTCTCAAAATCGACCAAACAAGTGCTAAAATTGTGCCCAAACTAGATTGAAAGCCACGTCAAAATTGGCCCACACAATGTCCCGTACAACACAATTATGTTCCAAATAATACCAAATAGCTCTCACAACACTCCAAAAGCTCTCCCATCACTTAAAGCAGTTTGATTATCACCAAACAGCAGTTTTAAGCACTAAACAACAATTTTTTTTTTTATTATTATTATTATTATTTTATCACCGAACAACATTTGTACTCTTCCAAACAGCACTTTCAAGCTTCTTCCAACTCTCACAACAATCCTAAACCTCAAACAGCACTTCTACAGTGATTAACAACTTCCAAACAGTATTCACAGCAATTTATGAAGTTCTCCCAGCTCTCCTACAGCTTTCTATAAGCACTAGGCAGCACTTTATTCTTTTATGCTCTTCCAAACAGCATTTTTCAGCACCGAACAACTATCCCAAACACTATACAACAGTTTAACAACAATTTATTACAAGCAATAAACAACACTTAATTAGCACAAAAATCAGCATTTAAAGGCTCCCATCAAATACATTTAAATCAGCTGTCAAACACTTCAAAGCTCGTAGCGAAATGATACTCTAAACAGTCATAAACTATGCATGCAAGGGTGTACTTCAATAATAGTGTTATTCATAATTCGATGTTAAGAATAAAACAAAAATTGAATTTCATTATAAATGCCTAAATTCGGTTTCGGATAATAACATAAGAATCAAGTGGTGGGTATGTAAATGTTTGAGACTTTTATTAATCCCCACCCAGTTAACAAAGAAAACTAATCAGACATTCGTGAATTGAAATACAAAATGTAAAGTTGGAGCCATGATCCATTTACATAAAATACTCAATTGAAGCAAATGTTGTAAAATAATTGGACTCATAAAAATCTTTCGTAAAACGTGTAAAACCAACACCATGTTTTAGTAGCATGAACAACTCATATATCTCAAACCGAGAATAAAAGCCTTCAAATTCTCCACATATTGGTCAATGATAAGTGCATTGCACTTCAAGTAGCAAAACTCAATTTATCGATCATAGAATGATTTGCTCATATAACATTAGTTGAATCTATTTGGACTCCTTTATTTTCAGAAGGATTTAATTTAGATGCTGGAAGATTATGAATTTGAGAAGAATATAACATGAGATGATGGCTCTGTCAAGCAGCAATAAATATCACATACCTTTGTGTCTGCACAGCTAGCGTTGGTGGAGAGAGGCGTGAGCAGTAGTTTTTGTCGTGTGCGTCGGAAGGGAAGGCAAAGCCGGTGAGGTGGGATTTCGGTGCAAGACCCTGGGCGAGTGCTTCGGTGCGGTGCAGAGGAGAGGGGAGGGCGTTCGATCGAGCAGAGGCTGGAGCGAGCGGCGAAGCGGGCGTCGAGCGTAGGGAGCGGACGGGCTTCGGCGTTGAGCACGAGGAGCAGGTGAGATCGATCGCAGGGAGCAGGCGTCGGTACAGGGAGACGGGTGAGTGTTTTCTGCGTGAGGGAGAAAGGAGGCGAGCGGGATTCAGAGGAGGTTTCTCGGGCGAGCGAGGCTGGCGAGCGGGGAGGAAGAGCGGGATCTGTCGCACGGGAGAGGCGAGCGGGAGAGCTGCTCTCTTCGTCGCGTGAAGGAGCGGACGATCGGGAGGAACGCAGGCGGGTGAACCGGCGAGCGGGTCGAGGGCTAGCGAGCGAACGAGAGGAGAGATGCGGATCTCCGTGTCGAGGGGGAGAGATGGCGAGGCGAGCAGCTTCTGCTCGGTGCAGAGGCGAGGTCGGGAGCGGGGGAGGAAGATCTCGCGAGCAGTAACTAACGTCGAATCAGGAGAAAAGCCATCCCGCCCATCCTATAGCCGCGTTCGTCCGTATGCAGAGACGTTTATTTGGTAAATATTAATTCTGAATTTAGCCTAATTAATATCAGATTAATTGGTTTATTTGAAATTCAAAATTTGAATTTTAAAATCAAATGGCTGAGGTGATTAACCTAATTCGGACCCGAATTAAACCTGAGTCGAGCCCGGATCCGCAAATTAAAAAAAATGCATCGATTTTCGTGCCGATTGCGCGCGTGCGAAACCATGTCAATATGGGTGTCCTTCCTAGCTAAAGTCGACGTTCCGGACGCATCCGTGTGGTCCGTTTCGTCATCCGGGATCGTCCGGACAAGTTCGGCGATGGTCGAGCCAAAAAAAAAGTGTCAAGTCGTGGTGTGCGCGAATTCGAACGTCATTAAGGGTTTATCTGAGGCCGTCTGATCCTATGGGAACTCATTTTCGAGCCCTCTACATGTTATCCCTAGCTTCGCAACAAAGAAGTCGAGTGCTTGGGACTACTCATGCGAGTGCCTTACAAAATGGGTCTGAAGTGGCTCGAAGCTCTATGTGAGGTGGGCTCCATTACTAGTCCGCTAGGATGGTCAATACGGAACTCTTAAGGCTAGATCCTAGGGTCTAAGAGGAATATCCTAAGACCTCACTAAAATGAGGTCAACAATTATACTAGTTGAATTGTTTGCTATTGTCTCCTTAGTGTGAAGTAATAACTTGGGGGGAGAATGTTGAACATTGCTTCCTCTTTTTACCCATTTTCTTCTGTTCATATTTTCAAGAATGAAATTGCATATGTTCTGATGTACATTTTAAGTTTGTATGATCAAATAGTAAAAATTATGGAATGTAGTAGATTTTAACATTATTTATCTGTTTCTTTCATAATTTTATGTGTACCATGCATATGCATTCACTAAGGATATAGGCCAAATAGGATATCAGATGAGGGATGATATTCAAATGTTATTTAGAGAAATGATGAAAAATAACTATCAAATGGCTTAACTGATCATCACTTGTCAATTTTAAATTGGTGAGGTTGTCTTCCCACAGATACTACCAATCGCCAGAGTACACATTTGAGTGCTTATTCGATTTGGAAAAACAATGATTATGGATGGAGTCTTATTTGGTTAAGAGATCTCACTAAACTCTAGTTGTTGCCTAAAGAATCTGAATTCACTAGCGCGATATAAACAAAAAATAGGTTATGATATCTTATCTGACATGTATTTTGATGGTTGACATTAGTGCTTGGAAATGTATAACAAGTAAACCAAAAATTTTTAAATGAATAGATGAACAATGCTCATATATATTTCATTTCATAATTTCTACTAATCAATCAAAACATATAAGGATGTTACTACTTACCAATCAAGCAATCTTTAAATGTGCAACAAAACATACGCAATTCTATTTATAAAAGTTTCAACAGAAAAAAAAACTAAAAAAAAGAGAAATAGTGCTCAATATTCTCCCCCAAAAATATTACTCCATAATGAGGAGACAAGAGCAAGTAATTCGGCCAGCATAATTATTAAGAAAAACTGAAAACCACTACTCATATATATACCAAAACAAAATAAAACAACATAAAATTCTAAAACAAACAGATAAGCATTGCTTGGTTTGCTTGAATGATTAATATGACCTTATTACTTCAGATGTTTTGTCGACTCGTTGGTTGCTTGGTTTCCGTTTACGATGAGGCTTTCGGAATGCAATTTGGTGAGCAAATTTCACATTTTTTTGTGAAAAGTTTACTAGAGCGATGATGGAAAAAAACATAACAAATGGCTCAATTGATTACCAAATGTGAATGTGGAAAAAAAAAGGTCACGCTAATCTGACACAGATACAGCGTAGTCTTTTTATGCCTGCAAAACGCAATTGGTGATCATGGATGAAGCTATCTTCTATATTTATGAACTGATTCTAAGCTCTACTTTTACTTTTTATTTGACATTCTTGCTTAGGTTCATGTATTGTTTTTTTAAATGCCAAATAATGTTGATACTTTATTTTTTTTACTTGGATATCACATAGGTAAACAAAAAGAATGTGAGAGAATCGCGATCTAGGATAAAAAGACACATAAATTTTAGTAATTTATGTTTAAAAGAAGTAGAAAAGGGTTATAGACCAACAACATATTTCAACAAGGAATGTTGACAAAATATAACCAAACTCTTTCCAGAAATAATTGATAAACTGTACAAGAAAATTCGGCTAGAAAATAAATGGAACTAGCTTAAAAAGGATTGGAATTTGTTGAAGGAGATCAAGAGAGGGGCCACTGGTTTAGGATGAGACCTCATTAAAAATACAGTTGATGCACCTGACAAGTGGTGGCAAGAGAAGATTTCACTAAGTAGAATATCTTACATTCAATATTTCTTAATTTAAAATTATGCATCTTAGAAGACCATTTTATCAATTGTAGGTTTTACCGAATGCAAAAAAATTTAGACTTGCTGGCATTGAATCGAAGCTGGAGGAGAAGCTAGATACTATGTTCTTTGATGTTATAGCAACAGGGGTCAACATCTGTGCCACAACAGAAGAGCACCCCTTAATTTGGATGAGCCTGAATGTGTTTATTCGAATGAGGTCTACGAGAACAACCAGAAGAAAGGAAGCAAGGGAATTCCAGTCGCTCCAAACGATCTGCACCCTCAGAAAACAAAGGGAAAAAGAAAGTAATGTTGGTGTAGCTCATCTATCCTAACAGATATCACGGCTCGTGACAAATCGCACCAGCAGTACTTCGAGTGCCCGCACTGCTCTCCATGCATACACAATAATTACAGATGTTGTAAAGCTACTGGACTCGATTCCAGAAATTTTTGAGGATATGTCCCTATACTTATTTGCTGTAAAACTGTTGGAGGATCAAAAAAAGCGAGAGACTTTCTTCACCCTGCTCCCTGAACGAAGAATTTCTTACCTCTGTTATTTTTTAGAGTGTCTGACTAGTTAGATGTCATGCACATTTGTTTTTAGTTGTTGGTAGGTACTATGACAGAGTGACTATTTGCAGTATTTGACATTTATATTGTAAACTATGACTTGTGTGTACTATTTCTAACTTTGCTAAGGGTCATTGGAATCCACTAGGTAGATGAAATCTTCTTCTTCATAATATCTTAAGTAACCAGTTATCCATTAAAAGTATTCTATTAAATGATTGATAAGTCATCTTTGAATATAACCAATGCAATTGCACACGAATGGTTAGCATACAAATATGTTGATTTTTTTTTCATATAAAGGATAACGAATGCATCCATAAAGTGAATCACCGTAATATTTGATATTTTTTGTCATTTATACCATATAATATTATTCAAATAAGATGTTGTGATAGTATTTGCATTACAATGCAAATTCTACCTTTTTTTTTATATGTCATACTAGATGCATTGTATCTTCCCATTTATTTTAATAAATAGAAGCTGCTAATTGATTTTGCATAGAAAACTCATTTGTGGTTAATTTTCCTCTAAGCAACTCCTATCAAATTGATTGGTGAATCATTGTCACAAGAAAAATTTCTAACATTTCAAAAATTCAAAGTTAGTCTTATTTAGTTTTTTTATTAGACTTGTGCTGAGTTTTGGATTAGTTATTACAAATATAGTTGTTATCTTTTGTTTTCACTAGTTTATTGTCCATGATGAAATATTACTATAAGTTCTATTAATTTTTAAAAGCTTTATATCATTTGTTTATGAGTATAAACTTTAGTCTTCATATATTTCATATGAATCCTTCTTCTTAAACATAAAATTAGTTTATTGATCTTAAATATTGAGATTTATCTCACGAATTCAGTTTAAGATTTTTCAACATACCTCATATTATTTAGGTTTGTCATCTTCCATAGCCAAATATCACGGAAGGATTCAAGATGAGAGAAGGATTCTATAGCAGCAAAAAATAAAATATAGTGAAATTATCAAAACACACAAAGTTTGAATTAAGAATCAACCTAAAGCAATGATTAGGTTAGTCTTTACTATAACATAGAAGTGAAACACAATAATAGCCTCTTAATAATCTTGGCATAAAGTAGCATGATATAACAACTTATTATACCCCAAATAAAATATAGCAACAAAAAATAAAATATAGTAAAATTATCAAAACACAAAGTTTTGAAAAAGAATAAAACCTAAAGCAATGATTAGGTTAGTCTCTACCATAACATAGATGTGAAACACAATAATAACCTCATAATAATCTTGAGAGAAAGTAGCATGATATAACAACCTATTAGACCTCAAATTACTGGGACACTCATACAGTGAGCAAATCATATTTAAGGAAGTAAGATTGATCATACTCATATCGTAATGCAAATAAATTAGGTAAGGAAATAAATAAACAACTTCATTGTTAACCTTACATCATAGCATACACTAATATTTAATGTTCATTAAAATTTCAAAAATGAGTTCCACCCATTGGCAGCCTCTATTTAGCAAAATGACCAATCCAAACTCTAATTTTTTATCCCTATATTCAATTGCTAGTTCATTCTATTCCTTAATATCAATAACTACAATTTAAGTTCAGCCAAGTGACTGCATGTACCTAGCTTTTCCTCCCATGAATATTCCTACTAATTTAACGGATCATATTTTGTCCAATTGTCTGACATTTTGTGCAAGTTTAATTTCCTAACCACATCCCTCATCCCCACTCTTTTCTGCTAGATTGGCGGCTCCTTCAGTTAGTATTTGGAGATAATTAGATCTTACTTCCAAAGCTAATGGATGGATTTAAGTTCTCACTCTTAAAAATTATCTTTAAGAAGGTACAAAAAAAGGTTTAATTTTATGGAATAATATGTCAACTTAAATTTTAAATCTCTACCTTAAATGTTAATAATAATAATAAAATAATAAGACAAGTTCTTAAAATAATAAAGTAATAAAAATTTAATGAAAGGCTGAGTAAAAAAAGGAAACCCAACGTAGCCCAGAAACATAGAAAATAGTTCACAAAAAAAAAAAAAAAAATTCTAACAAAACAAAGCAAATATCATTACAACGCCTTTCAGAATTAAAATCTAAACAAATATTGTGAAGTGGCAAAAACAGAGGGACAGATGCCTTAAAGCATAAGTATCTGACCTACTGTAAGAGACAAGACAAGGAGAGGTGGATGGTTGTTCGAAAAACATCTTGCACCCACAGTGCAATAAAATGCAAAGGTGTGAGGCATGGCTTCTGGAAAATGCAATCTTTACAGCGGAATTGAAAGCTGGATGCTAGAGAAAGGAACTGATGTTTTTTGCAAGTTTTTAAGAAAGAAATCACTTTAAAAAAACTTAGGTAGTAAAAAAAATTTAATTCATTTTTTATTTTAATATATAATAAATATATTTACAATAATAAAATTTAAAAAAATAAAATAAATTTAAACTAAATAGGTAATGCCTCGGCCTATGTGAATAAATGGCACCCTATATGCACAGCGACAATTTAGGTAATCCACGTACAAGCCACATCTTTTTTTTTAAACATAGCTTACAATTAGGGCCGAAAAAGAACTAAGCATTTGATAAGCTGCTCATGGCTTGACTCGATCAAAGCTCATTCATGATCACTGAATTAGCTAATCAAGTAAGCACGAATACTTTTGAAATTACTCAATCGTTAAATGAACAGGTTTAAACAACTTATTGCTCGATTCGTTCATGATCATGAACAATATCGTTTAAAGTTCCCAAACAAGATCGATCAAAGCTAAATAAAGGCTTGATTGTCAATACTAGCATTTAAAAGTTCATTTTTATAGGTTAAACAAAATCAATATGATGAAAGTTTAATTGTTTTTTTCAATTAAATTGCTTGTATAAATCTCAATTAAAACTGATTATTTTGTTAAACGAACTACTCATTAATAAACTAGATAATCTCAATATGAATCAAGCTTAAATAAGCCTGATTTTAACGAGCCAGTTTTGAACATAATCCTACAAGCTCGCATCATGCTCAAGCCAAACGCAAACAACATTTTCATACATAAGCTTATGCGTGAACAAGCTAATGCTCAACTTAGCTCGATTCATTTGCAAACTTACAACCTAGCACCCCAAGACCCTTTGCTTTAACAAGAGATGCATAAAAAAAGGGTAGATCAACAATATTTTCCAAAGTATATTAATCATTGAAAATAAATATAAAAGAAAAAACAACTCGATTATTGAGAACTATGGACAAAAATGGAGTACTTTATGAAACAATCTATGTCATCCTCACCTAATTATTTGTATTAACCTAAAAATTATGTATAAACTATACAATTTATTTTTTATTTATATCTATTACTTAGTTGCATGTGGTGCTCTTAGTTGAAGTTTATCTTTTCTAACTTAGAGCATATCACCATTAATACATTATTTTTATTCAACTTTGTTGTACTATTTTTTTAGTATTCCTTCTACAATATTCAAGCCTCTACCATAAAATTCCTCTATATGTCCAAAATAAGTGTGTATATTCTATACTCATTAATAAATGTTTATCATTTTATCTAATAGCATACAATCATTTTGCATTCTTTTGATTCAATTGCCATAAAAATTGATCTCAAAAATCAAAATTTCACACTACTCAAGGTTTAGTTTTTTTTTTATTCTGCGCTTAAATTAGAAATAATAAAAGATTTTGCCTCGTTGAACTCAACAATTACTCCTTTATATAACACCCAAAGAAAGCCTCCATTTTGAATTTTATCTTCCTTTCACATAAGGGATCTAATATCATTAAACTTAGTTATGAATTAATTTTCCATTAATAATAGAGTGATTATGAATATTATTTTGTATCCACTAATTCTAAACCTTCACTTCCAATTTTTTTCTCCAGGCCTTCGCATTCATCTCATAAAAAAATCTCATCTACAAATATATCATGAGCTTAAAATAGCATAAAAAAAGATATTATATCTTGAACATCTATTGCCAGTTCATCTTTACAATTGCATTCACTTCAATACTCATCTATGCATATCCGCTTGAATGTATCTTTAGCATATGCTTTTTCCAAATAATGCCAACCAAATCTCATTGCATCTCACATGCATTTTCAAGATTAAATCAAGCTTTATCAAAAAATCTTATCATTACTTTTACATTTTTAGCAATGATTTTAGCATAATAAACCTCCATTACTTGTGTTCTATTAAAAAACAACATTGATTGTTCAATATTAATACATGCCATATATTTGTTCCAACGGACCATCCAAAAACATCATTGATTTACCCATAAGTTTTTATTAACTTAAAATTAAAGATAATCCCCTTTCTTCTTAACTATCGAACAAAAAGGCTTCTGAAATCATTTGTTAATCACCCATCTTTTAAGCTTTTACTACAAAGATTTCAAAATCATACAGCCTTAACGCCTCCAATAGTTTTTAAATCAAAATATATCTCGTATATCCTAAAATTTACTTTGAGAAAAATATCCAAAGCAAATGGGCCCTTTCTTCTTAACTATCGAACAAAAAGGCTTCTGAAATCATTTGTTAATCACCCATCATTTAAGCTTTTACCACAAAGATTTCAAAATCATACAGCCTTAACGCCTCCAATAGTTTTTAAATCAAAATATATCTCGTATATCCTAAAATTTGCTTTGAGGAAAATGTCCAAAGCAAATGGGCCCTTTCTTCTTAACTATCGAACAAAAAGGCTTCTGAAATCATTTGTTAATCACCCATCTTTTAAGCTTTTACTACAAAGATTTCAAAATCATACAGCCTTAACGCCTCCAATAATTTTTAAATCAAAATATATCTCGTATATCCTAAAATTTACTTTGAGGAAAATGTCCAAAGCAAATGGGCCCCCATCTACAAATTAATCTAAAGTATTCTTGATAAACCAATCCATTATGCACTTTCCCTCTTAAAATTCTTATTTGATAAGTTATCAAAATAATACTTTATCATTTTAAATTCAAATTATAAAATCAGGCACAAGCACCCCGAGCCTCCATTCAACAATGTTGTCATTTATTATAATGTAATGTGATATATTCTCTGTCAAAGAAAGTAGATAACTGTTGGTAATATCATAATGAAAATTTTGACTAAAAAGTCACAAGAATTGTGGTTGTTCATAAACTATTTCATAACAGAATATAAGCAATGACACAACATAAAACTAAAGAGAAATCATATCACATTAAATTAAATCACCTGAACATGTTTTCCAACTTGAATTAGATTATTAATGTTGAATGTTGCCGCCATCCAACCCCTTGCCCTCTTCTTGCTATGGCATAACAGCTCACAGTGTGTCCATAGATGGAAGGAGTAGCAACAACAAATGGGTTCCTACTAGCGATTAATTAAGAGGAAATGAGAGCCCATAGATTACTAAGGTAGAGTATACAGTCACCACCTTATTGAGAGGTAACAACAGAAATTGTTTGGGAGGATACTGAAACTTTAGTTTGGTATGTTTTAAATTTAAAACAAAAACTGCTAAAATATATAACTTTCCTTTCTTATTAACATATGTTTATTTCCTCGCTCGCCATTTTTCCTCATTGTAGGCATCAATATAAGGGGCTACATATCGACCACTGAGAGGAGTCCACTTTTCTTCAATCATATTTCTCGCAACTTCTTTCTTATATGACATTATAGCTAGGTTCTATCCAAGCAATGGACAACAAATACAATTGGCCCTATGTAATAAATCAAATAAATAACTAAATAAATAATAATCCTGATAATTTTAGCATAATCCACATGCATATATTTTACAATAAAGATTAGGCTAAAATATCACGAGTCAAATGGCAAGACTTGTATAAACCATAATATTGTGAGTTTAAATCATTTATAACATTTAGATACATAACATTAAATTTTCTATCAACTTTTTCTGAGTATTTCAAAATAAAAATTTAATAAAATTATTAATAGGAAATTTGTGGGACATTTTATTAGCTTTCCAGAACATCAAATTTGGATAAACAATGAGTTATGCAGAAAATATTGACGTGGTCAATAAGGTGATAATTAAAAACTAGGCTAAAATTTAAGCATGATTATGAAATATTAAAAAAATAATTTGCTTAATGATGATAAACTAGAAATAATATTAATTATTATTATTATTATTATTATTATTATTACTACTTAATATAATGATTAATGCAAAACCAATGAAAGGGTAGTAAGACTTGTGGCTTGAAGGGACGTATGGAGTGGGAATAGTCAGCTAAGCAGCATGGAAGTGCATGAAGAGGAAAATAACTTCAGCGAGTTGCTTCATTCAAAAAATATGCCAAAAAAATGTGGGTGATCATTGGAGAAAAGAAAGTAGAGGAAATAAAAGGCTCGAGTTTCATTTAAGCAAGCTCATGAAAGCAATTTTCTAAGAAATTTTACTCTTAAAGATGTCGGATACAGATCCAATATATTTCTTCTTTTAAAATGTATTAAAAGATATCACATGCTACATGAGGAATTCTTACAAAGTCATGCATGATTCTCAGAAGATATATTTTTCATGATGATAATTTCTTCATATTGAACAGATTATGTTTTCTACATGAAATTTTATGTTATATGTCCAAACATGTTAATAAGTCATGAAATCGTGATTTACCTAATGTTATATGTCATCACTATAATGACGTAGTTTGCATAATCAGTGATGAATTCATCCGTTATAATAACCTGAATGTATATATTAATTCATGATATCTGATAATGATGTAGTTCCTATAATCAGTGATAAATTCATGAGTGATAATAACACGAATGTATAAATTAATTCATGATATCATGCAAGTATCCTATGTAGAAATGTAAATCCCTCTAATATTTATCTTTCATGGATTTATACCACGATTATACCAATATTTTGATATCCTATAAGATCTAAACATGAATAAGAATATTTACAATGTGATTATTAATTTAGACACACTTTAAAAAATAAAAAAATTGCTTGCACAAAATATACTTAAATTATGACTTGCTCTTCATGCACATAATAGCATGCGTCAAATTTTGATAAATTATAAGAATTGCAAAAATGTAATAGTATAAAAAAAGGATAGCCAAATAAATGATTCATAGTTCAGTTGATCTAATGATTATCCTTGCAAGAAAGCAGGCTGATGAATTTATATAAATAGAATGAAAGAGAAAAGACAGAAAATTCTATGTACAGTGCATGGTAGAATGAATAATTATAGACAAATTTTGAAAATTTATCATGATATAAAATGAAAATGATGCTAATGCTAGCTAGGATGATTTGCCTATCCATGAGGGACCGACGGTGTAATGATCCATGGTAATATAATGATATGATAAAAAGAATGGCTAATATAATAATTAATTATATAATATGAATATTTTATATGTAAATTATAATGTTGTATCATGAAAAGTAATCAAGCTAGTGAACAAAATCATAATATTAACCATATGTAATATGATATCATAATTTATAGTAATATGATGGAAATGTCAAGTAAAATTCTTTTTCCATCATGAACTTGATGAGAAGCATATTATATTCCTACTTGTGAAACGAATTTTCTAATAGGTTTTGTGTAACCTACTTGAATTTATACTCAAACTTCTTGTACCCATATTTTGTCAAATATTTCTAGAGAAGGAGCTGCTGACATGAATATGATATGGATGCAGACGTTGAAAGCATGTGTAATATGTTTTGTATTATAAAAATAATAAAAATGTAATAATAGATATGTGAGATAATATATTTTCTTAATATTGTAACTTTATGACTAGAGTAAATGATAAACTTAAAAGTTTTTGTTGTATCCATAGTAGTAGCTTTTGTAACAGTTCTGCCACTCCAGAAAGAGGAAAGGAACAGTGGAACGAAAAAACTGAACAGAAGAAGAAATGATGAGTCTGGCAAAAAAGAGCTAAGAAGCGGGAGAGAAAGCGAGTGGAAACCGGGAAGTCGAAGAAGTAATTTTTCCTATCTAATCACATACCCACTTACCTGAGGACAATGCGGGAGGAGTCAGCGACGTTGAAAACTTGCATTGCTTGATTGAACAGTGGAGTCGACGGAGCGAGGAGCCGAAGTCACTGTCGAACAAAGGGAGAAGAAGCCGCAGGCTGAATTCGTGCAAAGGAGGAGGAAGCCGAGCTTTTCCGCAGAGAAGAAACAAGCAGCGGAAGAGAAAAGTAGTGCGGGAGGGAGTTGAGTCAGTGTTGAGCATTGAAGCCGTGTGCGAGGAAAATATAAGGGTCGCGTGCGTGAAGTTATAGCTGAAGAGGTAAATTTTAATAAAGTTAATATTTAATGGATTGATAGTAATATATATATATACATATAATGAAAAGATTTTAGCTAATTAAATTAATTTAAATAATTGTTAAATTTGCAAATAATCAATAAAATTGAATTTTAGTAAAATGAATATCATGTTTATGTTAGGTCTCCAATGTTAGCAGAATCGACGACAGACAAATTCAAGCATAAATTAATTGATGACGAGTTAGTACTCGTACATTTAATCTTTAGTAAAAATTTATTTTTTCTCAGATTTTTTGCAGTTGATGAAGCTTCTGTGTGCTTTATTCTGATTGAGATATTGTTTTCTTTATTGATCATATCGTTATGAATGTTGTAACTACTTACTCTCATGCATTTGGTGTAAGTTTTATATAATATGTTGAATTGAATGACACGAATACATGAATGATATGTTTATGTAGACTGTTTGTATGTCTATGACTAACTATTATGGATTCACTCATTCATGGTACTAGTGAGGGAACATTAAAGTACTTGTTGCTCGTACGTGAAAAAAGATTTTGATATTGATGTTTCTTAATTGACACAATTCTTAGACGGTGACTCCTGTAATGATTGAATAAATATGAAATGATATTGATATGCTATTAGTATAGTAAAACTCTTTGAATAGCATCAACTATTTATATTGATGTAGTAAAATGTTTAACTGCATGCATATTATTTCTTCCTTGTATTAATGTAGTTTATGAGTATGAGTATTCACTAGTTCATTTAGCTCGCAGCTATTCTAAACTAATATTTTAGGCTTAATTAATTGATTAAAAGATGAACAAAAGAAGGGAAAATATTTATAGAAGGCGCAGACAATTAGTAATGAGATTATATATATATATATATTACTTTAATTAAATTGATTAGTAGCCCTTTCATCTGCTTACTTTAATTAAATTGATTAGTAGCTCTTTCATCTGCTAATAACAAGTTATAAAAAATGAATAACAAGTTTTTTATTCACACCGCCCGATCATCTGTACTCGTCTTAGTTAATTCCAAGCCCCGGGCTGGGTTATGAAAGTTTTAGCCTGTCTTAATATAATAATTTGATGATCCTATTCTATGAATAGAGCATTTAAGTCCATATAAGGAGAAAAACAAGTATGTCACGATATAGATGAAGAATATCTCCCTCTTCTGCTCTACCCAAATTCTAAACAATCTGCTTCAGCATTGGGACAGCATAATTTGGGGCATGATAACTTAACCAAGTCTAGCAAAAAAGCAAAGAACAATTAATCTTGTTGGTAGAAGGCAAGTTGTCGCCTATTACTTTGATAAAAAGATAACTTGGGGAAGAGAAAAAAATGGATGCTTAAACTACATCATCCATCAACTTGAAATGGCTAACACTTCCCTCCCATCATGGGGAAGGATACTACCTTAATGATGTATCAGCTTATTAATTTCATGAGAAAACACACCGAATACATTTAGTCTACAAAATCACACGAGCAAGCAAGAAAAAGTTAACAAGAGGCATTATTATTGAAAAATCCACTCAATTATAAGTATTATAATATCAAGATCATGACCTCATGCAAGAAAGCGTGAGGGCCAGAAAATACCTCACACTTATTGTAAACGTTTAGCAAAAATAAGATATGTTAGACCAAAATAATAGGTCAAAGAAGCGTGCAAGTAAAAACATCAAAGTTGTGGCGACAAGAACATACGATTTTCTTGCGATTCTCAACAAAAAACTAAATGAAGTGAATGAAAGAATCCTAAGGACTCATCCACTTCCTAAAATAGAAGAAGCATTTGCTGAAATTGATGGAAAAAAATAGTAAACAGAAATAGTTCTCCGAGACCAAAAACACTAATAGCTAAATAGATCGCTACCATTAGAAAACTAGTGCAAAATCCAAGATAGGACCCAAGAAATGGAAAAAAAAGGCAATCTTTAGTGTAATATCTGTGAAGGACAGATCTAACAACGAAAAATTGCTGAAAACTCAATGACAAACCAAAAAATAAAAACAATCATGAAAATCATCATAACAATGGTCACAGTTAGCAAGCTAAAAGTTTCTGATTAAAATTAAAAAGAAATAAAATTCTTGGCTACATTTCCTTAACAAAAAGCAATCAGATATTCCACACAATTTATTCACTCCTAAAAACCTACTAGTTTTTCCCTTCTAACCAAAAAAATATTTTCTCTTGTTCGTAATTGTACTAAGTGGGGACAAGAATTATGAAATATTGACTTAAGGGCATCAAATTACAAAACAAGTTGCGATCATCTATTCTCAACTTACACTCTCTCCCTTAGAAACCACAAGGCCAAAAAAATTGATGAATATCTATCCCGTTTCGCTAGGATAGAGACCATTAAAATTAACTCTAAACTGTCTGAATTTTATCTTAAATTTTCCAAACCTCTCTTGCAACCTCTTGTCTATAAGCAAGTTAAATAAAGATCACAATTGAAAAATCACATTCTTATGAAATTTTAATAAACTTCAAGATTAAAGATCAGGGCAGAGGAATGGCTGTGTTATCAAGGTCAGAGATTTATATAAGATTTATAAAAATTCCAATAAAAATAATAATGCTTTGCTGTCTACAATGACACCTTTCTACTCTTGTAAATAGGTATCAAATTATATGATATTATAGGTTCGGCCATCCAGATTTTCCCTACCTTAAAAATTAGTTCTTTTCTTAGATACAAAAATTGGAGAAAATTTGCTCATATATCATTCCAATTTAACGTAATATTTATACACTTTTAGAGAGATTCCATTATGAAACATACAAATCAGGGAATAATTATAACAATGAACGGGTTGATAACTAGGCAGTAAGGATCTCATGGATTAATGATGTGACAACAAAAGAGGAAAGAAAGAGGGTGAAAGTCTTGGTGTGGATCCCGACTACCAAAAATTATGGAAGCAATTCAAACCATCCCCAAACTATAGGGTCAAAGTTTTGGCGAATGAACGAATATCATGCACAAAATATTTTAAAAAGGTTGCCATTCATAATCCTTTAGTGAGTATATCCGCAAGTCCACCAAAGAATGTTGACATGCTGTAATGCAGCTACCTAATGCTCAAGTTTTCCCCCTTTTAAAAGCATATGAACTAATTAATCACAATCACTTTAAATAGTTTTTGTCAATCAACTAGAATTTTGAATTGATGTTTTGCAACCCCCCTATTGAATTTAGATTGCATCCCTCAATCCTAAGAGAACCAAGAACCAAGAGCATGTGAATATTGTTTTTTCTTGTCGATGAAGTGAGAAAATGAGATTCTGGTCATAGAGAAAAATGAATAGAAAATAAGCTTGAAATGAAACAATGAAAACTGCCCTATAATAAATCTGATGCAGAATACACTCTCAATGACTTCTACAATATAATTAAACTTAAATAATATAATGAAATCCAAATCATCTGCTCTAATAGAGATAAATATTTAATTATATATTATGAGAAGTTAAATAAACCAAAACTGCCATCAAAATTCTTGTCCCAACGCTCAAAAAAACCAAAGGAATAGTTAGCAAACAAACAAGCATCTCTTACAAGTGGAAAGATTTATTATGTTCGCTAACACCCCTAAATATTTTTGAAGAGAAGCCAACCTCACTACTTGCTACCTATAAATTGCTTGCCTACAAATGTCCTTAATTTAAAACTTCAATTGATGTGTTTTTCAATGTCATTCATAATGCCAATATCATTTCTAAT
Source organism: Papilionanthe hookeriana x Papilionanthe teres (assembly GCA_022702705.1). Taxonomy (NCBI): domain Eukaryota; kingdom Viridiplantae; phylum Streptophyta; class Magnoliopsida; order Asparagales; family Orchidaceae; genus Papilionanthe; species Papilionanthe hookeriana x Papilionanthe teres. Next base: position 70,026,880 of record CM040425.1, on the reverse strand, counting down.
CTTTCAATTAAAGTCTTTGGGTGTAGTGCATTTGTCACAAACATGGACCTTAAAAGTTAAGCTTGATCGCAAAGCCTTAAGCTTATCTTTCACAACTAGGGGACAAATCAAAATAAGTGTAAATACAATTGCACTGATAAAAGAAAAATATTTATACCCCTGGATGATAACTTCATAAAGAGACCCTTCGTCCAGAAATATTTCCATCAAAGGGAGATATTTCTTACAAAATTCCCCAACCCACAAATAATACAAATCTTTCTAGACCAAACCATATTGGGATTACTAAAATTCCAATTCACTCAACCTCCTAATATTCCACTTACTGCAAGTTTACTCTCAAAGAGTAATCTTCAAAAAAAGGGAAATCATATTCCCTCCTGAAGCTTGTCAAGAATCCTACTTAGCATCCTTCAATAAAATGTGGTTAAAAATAATCATGTCCTCTCCATAATATATATATATATATATATATAAAATAATTTATCTCCAAACTTGCAGATTGAAATTCTAATGACAATAGAATTGGCCATTAATGAATCAGATGGAGAGAAACAATTGATAAGGAGAAAGCCCTTGAAAGGAACGAAACAAAGGAAGTTATTCAAACACCTAAGAATGTCAGTCATTATAGGATGTAAATGGATCTTTATTGGGAAATATTGATCTACTGGATCCATCAAGGGATATAAAGCATGGTTGATTGCAAAATAATCCACCCAAACTTATGGGATTGACTATTCTAAAACCTCTAAGCCTAGGGTGACAATGAAAATCAACATTTAATGGTGCCTTCAACAACTTGAGCTTAAAAATGAATAGTGACTTAACAGAAGGAAATTTACATGGATCCTCCTCCAGTGATCAATGCCTTCGAAGTCAATCTTAGTCCAAAAGTCGGAATATATATATATACAAGGGCTCAAACAGCACAAGTGTTCAACAAAAGGGCTCAAGATATTGCACCCATGTGTGAGGTAATCTAGTAATCAGGATAAGTAAAAACAAAAGTATTTTGGCAAATATTAGTGGTAAAGCAGAACTCAAATAATTGGTCAGTGGGAAATCTGATTTAAGCTACACCCAAAAAATTTTAGAAAACTCTTAAAACTAACATAATAGTATATTATAACAATAAGGTTGTTATTAGCATAGAACACAATCTTATGTATCATGATTAGACCAAATATAAGGAGAAAATAGACACTTCATTACAAAAATGTAAAGTCACCATTGTGTATTTATATATTACCTCCACTAATCTGTCAGCTGAAAACCTGACAAAAGATGGCAAGTTCAATAATTAAAAATTGATTCACAAGAAACATCTTGGACGCTTACAAACCAACATAAGAGGAGTGATGAATGTTCCAATCACCCAAACCCCCACACACCCACCCCCCCACTTTTTTCCCATATTATAACGTGACAGCTCATGCATGTCCCTTTAAAATCAGGGAACAATGGCTATAAAAGGGCACATTCCAGGCAATTTTTCAAAAAGGAATGGCAACCCATAAATTACTAAAGCGGAAAATGCATTCCTTGCTTCGTGGTGGGTATTACAATTTTTAATATAAGTTTTACATTAAAAAAAGTTTCTAATATATACTTTTCTTCCTATTAGAATTTGTTTATTTCTTCCCAATTTTTCCTCATTGCAAGCCACTATATTAGGGGCTGGATTTCAACCAACACAGAACAAGAAGAATTTGAGTTTTCTTTCTCCCATTCCCTTCTATATGTTTCATATTAGAAATGATGTTAAATCTCCTACCTCTAGATATCTCATCAAAATAATCCAGCTCCATATATTACACCTAAAATATGAAAAGTAATTCACATTACTATAAATAAGGATAATAAAGAAAAATCAATTACTATTTCAACTTGTTCTATGTTTTTTGCAAAATCAATTTAAAATATCATCAAACTATTCAAAAAGTAGATGAATGTATCAATATAAATCTAAGAATTGAAGTGGAAGAAGAAGATGATGATGAAATTAGTGAGAGTGAACGCATTCATGGATTTGATGAAGAAGTGTTTATGAGCATTACAATGAACTCTTTAAATGTTGAATAGTACTACTGCCACACCTAAAGTTGAATTTGATTTAAAAAGAATTATATTTCAAACTTATTTTAAACCTGATGATAAACTAAATAAACTTATTGTTTGATTGGTTTGCGTAATTTGAGTTTTCTTCATCCTTCTAATAATTAGCTGCAAGTCACATAAGAATCATTAAGACATTAGTCTTTAGCATACATTATCTTATAAAGAATTATATATTCTGTTTAGAGTTGGGAATCGACATTACTTACAGTCATTTTCATCCTAAAATTCATCAGTTAAAAAATATAGAGGCAAGAGTCCATTTAAAATAGTTACAATATTTCAACCTAGATAGCCCATAAATCTCATTGGACTTCCTATTGAGTATAGAGTATAGACGTAGTGAATTCACACAGTCCTATACACATCATATGTACAACTTGCTTAAAGATATTCAACAAGGACAAGTTGCTCAACAAGGACAAGTTGCTAATTATCTACTGAAGTATATTTAATTAAACTAAAAATATGCAAAATTCAAATCAGGTGATGAGGTAATAATTAATCTAAATAATGAGAAGATATCCTCAGGAAATAAAGAAAAAACTACCAGTTAAAAAATTGAGATTAGATATAATCATACAATATATTATGTTTAATGCTTTTAAGTTAAAAGTTAAAAAAAAAATGGTGCCATCATATGAGTTGTCATGTATTTATATGGGCTTTACATCATGGGATTACATTGAGCTCATTTTTTCTATCTCCTTCAAGCTTCAAATCCAAGAGAGAGAGAGAGAGAGAGTTTGTGTGTGTGTGTGTCAAATACAACATTAAATGATAAAATTATACGTACAACAACTGATGCAAATCAAAGTTACCTTGTCCAATGACATGGAAAGACATGCATATGATGGTTCATGGATTCCTCTATAGAAAGCACAGCAATCATACCTTCATCTAATTGAGATTATCAAATGAAGAATTTATCAAAATTAAGTTTTTCCAAGTCGCACAGAATTGATGCAAACTTCAGTATCTACAATATTTACAAATGAAACATGACTGAGTTAAGATGAACAAATTTAAAAGCTACTTTCATATTAGATCTTGGAGGCTTGATGGCTGAGTTATTGGCTTGAAATTAGAAGAACCGACTAGAAGAGTGGAATTATTGCTTCATAGCTTGTTGATTAGGATGTACATACTTTCCTTTAGGGTTGTTGTTGCTCTATGTTAGCAGTTTAATTCTTATGATTGAGTTTTTGGATTTTTTTCCTCGAGATTAAAATTTAGATCCTTTTGTGATTAAAAGGTTTAAGCGGTGCATGCAACCTTCTGCAAGTTCTCAGAAAACTAATCCAACTATAATGGTAGCTTAAAAACAACGCTACCTGAATGGTTATAACTAAGCTATCGGGACTTCGAGATTATAGAGCCATTAACTATTCTTTTTAAGATATGTTTCAATATAAACAGGAGGGATTTTATGATTATAAACGTGTAATTTAAAATAAATTCAAATTAAAAGTGCAATTCTATGGCTCTTCTTCTACAAGAGACTAAAAATTTACGGCAGGGATAATCTCCTTGTCCAATTTGGAGGCTAAATTTGGTGAGTAATTGACACCAGAGCTCTTGGGACCCCTCCCCCTTTCCGCAACTATGCTACGGTACCCAGACACCGGCTTATGCGAGAGGTACAAAGTCGAACCAAGTGGCCCTTTTTTAACTCTTTCCAAATTTTTAGGGAGTTTATTTTTTTTCCCTTTCATTCAGTTATAGCCATTTCTTAAATATGTGTCGAATTATGGTTAGAGGGAAGTTTTTTTTGTGCATGTTTTGTTTAAGATAGTCGTCGGCATCCATTGTTCTCACTTCGAGGGCTATATCCAACATATTGAATAGTGCTTCGGCTCTATCCCTCTCCTGAGGAGGTGATTATCATCCCCTATCCCCTTCCATCTCCTCCCACGTCACTCCCAGCCGCTCTGTCCTTGCTACAGCCGGCCGGACAGTTTCATGTAGCTGTCTTCCCTACAGTTCTACTCTTCCCCTTACTGTTCCCTAAAAGTACAATTCTATGCTCCGCCTCCTACTTTCACTGCCGCAACTTGCAAACTCTTCCACTTGCTGCTCACTGCCGGAATCTGCACCCCATAGTCAGCCGCCTTTACAGTAGTCATCTCTGACAGTTGTGCAACGTCAACATCGCCTAAATGCTTGCTATCTGGAAAACGGGAAACAGTCATTCTTGTTGTTTTATGTTTGTCGACCACCTCGTCCAGCATCTCACCACCCTTCCAACCCATCTTCACCACCCTTGATCCAACCCTAATCACATGTCGTGTGTCGGTGCGCTGATATTTCCTATTTCCATCTAATTTGTTGTAATTTCCTTTCAGTGTGTGAGTTGCAACAGCTTGATTGGCTTTCCAATAATAATAATTAATTTTTCTATTGTGGTCTCGGTTAACTCCAATATCACTCATGTTCATTTTACTTTAGTCACGGTCTCTATATAATCTAAAAATTGGCTTTGCATGTATAATTGATACTTCATCAAACTTGATGTTCTATAAATTTGTAAGATGGCATGATTTATTCAAATGACCTACGATGACAAATTCTATAAATTATTTTGTGTGTATGGTTAATAAATTATTATTTGTATAATTTTATTCATGTTTTAATTTTTTGCATTGGTACAGAAAGTTATCTAAATTAATAGCCGGTGATTTGCAAATATATGTGTTTGCATAATTATGTGCACTTTATAATAGATCTACATAAAATGCCCAACAGCAATAACCAAAAGGAATAATGCTCTCCGAAGTCAAGAGAGAGAGAGATCTACACGCATAGATTACCCTTTAACAGCGTAACAAAGTAGCCAAATCAACAAAAATAATAATATTGGATTTACCTCCCAGGAAGCTGTGAAGTGTTAGCAGGAACCTTAGAACTACCAAGACGCTTTGCCCTATTTTCTTGCTCCTTATCAACTCGCATGGAAGCAACCTCCTTCTCCATGGCAGCAACTTCTCTTCTCATTTTCTTGGCCTCTACTTCCATTGCCTTTGTTAATGTATCTACTTTCTTTGCCAGCATCTGCAAGTAGAACCCAAAATTCAAACTGCTGGGGAATATATAAATTGACAGTAATCACTCCAGTCTAGATGTATTTACCTCAATGGCATCATCTTTGTCCTTCAGGCTTTGATCTTTCTCATAGCATGCTTTTCTGAGAGTAATCACCTCCTTCTGTAGCATATCATATAACAATCCAGACACAGAGTCATCTGCATCTTCAGTGCGAAGCTCGTCTGGCTTCTCCTCTAAACTATCCTTCCAATTGGTATGTGCATCGCCATCCCTCGTTTCATCAATAGATTTGTTGAGTGAAAAAGCACCCCCATTTGCAAGGACTTTGTTGCGATCATATGACCTGCTTCCACCGTCAAAGGACTTTGAAGTCCCTTTTGCATGCTTCAAAACCATGCTAGAGCCACTTGAGAGGGAAGATCTAAACTGGAAGGATGATGTCCTCCTTGTTAGAAGACCATTAGGGGAAGCTTTTGAAATATTATCAGCACCTCCCAATGATTGTCTACGTGAAGGGCCATTGCTTACACTCCTACCCTCTGTAATGGCACGATGAACGCCGCTAGAAGACATTTTCAGACCCTCTTCAACTACTTTCAACCGCAACTGATATTTTTCCTGGGAAATCAAAACATAATTTTTTTTAATTACTTCTTCATTGATATAATGTTACTTTGAAAAACTACAATCAAAAGATGAAAGTATAAGAATGCATATGAAGAGTAAAGAAAGAAAGCACCACCTTCAGCTGCGCTTCATATTTAGCGGTGCGTTCTGCTATAGAAAGCTTATCGCGCAGCTGTTGCATTTCTCCCTGTAAGAAAATTAACAGGTTATTATATTTATCACCAAAGAGCATACATAAACAGCCTTTTAAAAAGAAAAAGAGAATAAAAATCAAGAAAAACTGATTTTCATAGGAAGATTGGAAGAAGTGATCATGAAAGCAAAGAGCTAGTAAAAATACTTACTTGCATAAATCTCCGATCATCAAGCCACTGTTTAACAGGCATTACTTTGTCATTTCCATCTTTCCATTCATTTGCAACAACGACTGCAACCCTGTTAGCAGAAACTTTTGCACGAGCCAGCTCTCTATCAAGAGTTTTCATCTCATCCTAGTATGAAGCAATTCATTCTTATTATTATAAAACATACAATGTACACAAAAAGAAATTAACTAAGTTATCTAAGATAATATAAAATAAATATGGAACCAGTACAACCCAGAACTTTCGAAATTAGTAAACAGAAAACAGAAGTACATTCATCTCTTGAACTTTTCGCTGGTAATCTCTCACTGCATTTGCTGCAGCACCACCTGCTAGAACAGCTTCCTCTAGCTCTCGTACTGTCTGGCTAAGCTTTTCAACCTCTGCAACCTTTTGTCTATGCATTTTATCCAAGATCTTATTCTCTTCCTAAAAAAAGTATGACAGAGACATGGAAAACAATATATCAAAAACATAAACTTTGATTTAGAAGTTAAGCAGCAATAAAATAGTTGTTTGCTTTTGTTACCTGGCAAATCTCAATCTGTTTAACTAATTCTTGATTTTTGTTTTGAAGATCATCAACCATAGAAGCCTTTGCCAAAGCAAATTGAACAGTTCTTTCTGCTTCGAGCAAAGCAGCTTCCTTTGATTTGGTTAGGCGATCTAACGCCCTGTTGTCATCTTGCAGCTTAGCAATCTACAGAAGGAAAATAAAATCCAAAGCCATCATGCCAGCTGACTATTACCAATAGAATTAAACAATAAAAAGCGCTAACGGGATCCTGGCTCCTAATCAACCAATTAGCAGCAATCCTTCAATGATAAGCAATCGGGAAGAAGAACAGCTCCAGAAGCAGCAACAAAAATACATGCACTCAAAAATAGCAAAATAAATAACCAGGGCAGCATCATTAAATGGATAATAAACCAAAAATACAATAATGAAACTAGCAAAAGTGCATTGGTGAGAAATGAAAATAAGCTTTTTTAAAAATATATGCCACTGATCACAAAATCATCCTAATCAAACACAAATTTGGGCACAGTTTTAAAGATCCAAAAATAAATCAAAACTAAATTGGCAAAACTACAAGAATTATTTCATAAGCTCATCTAGACTCTAATTCCAATAGGCTTATGATCGAGACAATATAATATGGCAGAAAGCATCAAATAACATGAAAATCATCCAGATCCAAGTTCAATTAACCACGAACAAGCTAAGACTTATAATTAAAAAATCATAAAACCCATTCAAATGGTCAAACAAACTACAGCATACTTCAGCATTGTAAAAATGGGTAAATATTCTAGAATAACCCTTGAAGAGAAAGAGTTATCCCCTTCAAAATCCCTACATACAGCTCAGTTATCCTTATCTTTCCACATTTAAAATTGAGAATTCTACAGCATAGTAAAATTTATTTATGCATATAGCTTCTAAACCCACCAAATTACCGCCTAACAACTCATAGTCACAAAAGACAAATGTTAATCAATGGCACCCAGCTACCTCATTGACGAACGTTCACCAATGTCCAACTCCATTCAACTAAATCTAACTCCAGACACCCATCAACATCAATCCCCAACAATACAACATCGTATGTCTCCCAACGTCTGTGTACGTCAACATTCGCTAACTGCCAGCATTCAACATCCAACATACCACCATTTCCAGCATCCTATAAAAAGAATGTCCACTAATCACTGACACTTGATGCATACTTACAAGGTCAAATGCCTCCACTCTTGTAAGAAGAAAGACTAAGTTGAACACTGCCTACGGTTCAATGCATGCACATCAGGCATCCACTAAAAACAAATGTCCAAAACATCCACTAAACATGCCATTCAACCTTCCAGCAATTAAGTCATTGGGTCCATGTTCCCATAAGAAGAATGACCAAACAAACCATCTTTGGATGTTAGCTGTCACCCTTTACTAACATTGGGCGATCACAGCTCAATGCAAACTAGCTTTCACAATCAACCAACATCCATAAACATCCAATTCTTAATGCCAACCAAGATCATACTCCAGTTGTCATACATTCATTATTATTCATTGACCAATGTCATCCAACATTCACAGACATCTAAGTCATGACATGTACAAATATCCAACTCCCAAAGCAAACTTTCGCTTTGTCGAACTTACACATCATGGAGGCTCTTCAGCTCACAATCCTAACTATTTTCCAACTATGTCGCCCAAAGTAAAAATGCCTATGTAAGCACCCCGTCTCCAACATAAAATATCCACAGACTAATACTGCCTGACTTTCTAGTCAACCAATGTTGTTAATGTCCCCTATAAGACATCAATCAACACTCATTCAACGGCATCACTGACTAAGACTAGTCATCCATTGACAATGTTGTCACCTCCCTACAACGAATTAGGTAGAAAATCTATATTTGAGTTTTTTAAGTTGTATTCTCAAATTCCACAATTATCAGAAAGGGCAAACATCTCTACGTTTGAAGCAAGGATATGGAACTATTCTAATTGGGAAAGGCCTTGTGGGTTTCTCTTCTCCTAATTTTCAGCATTGAAATACCTAATGGATCTATGCAATTTATACCTCCTTCTCATTGTCTGATGGGTGGGATCTTTGTGCAAGCAAAGTCTTGACCTTAAAACCCTATCACTGTGAATTTTTTAGCATGTGGTACTTTAAAATATGTGTTCTTCAATAAACTATTCCTCATAACTTCCAAATACATCACACTCAAATACAGAACCACTAAGAAAATTATGGCATTAAAAAGTTGGTTATAAGTAGCATTAAATCCCTTAAAAACTAAGAGAACTATATGCCATGATAGTTGCATTAAATATTCATTAACCAATGTCATTCAACATTCGCTGACGTCCAAGTCATGACATCTACAAATATCCAACTCCCAAAGCAGATTCTCGCTTTGTCAAAGCTTGTTCTTACACTTCATCAAGACTCGACAGCTCACAATCCCAAATATTTTCCAACTATGTCGCACAAATTCCAATTGTCTATGTAATCACCCCGTCGCAAACATAAAATATCCACTGACTAATATTGCCCGACTATCTAGTCAACCAATGTTAGTTAATATGCCCCATAAAACATCAATCAGCACTCATTCTGTGGCATCACTGAGTAATGCTAGTCTTCCATTGGCAATGTTGTCACCTCCTACAACAATCTAGGTAGAAAATCTATATTTGAGTTTTTTAAGTTGTATTCTCAACTTCCACAATTATGAACAAAAGGCAAACATGTTTAGGTTTGAAGCAAGGATATGGAGCTATTCTAATTGGGAAAAGCCTTGTGGGTTTTTCTTCTAATTTTCAGCATTAAAACTGTCTGCCTAATGTATCTGTGAAATTTTATACCTCTTTATCTTTGTGTCTATTAGAACTTTGTGCAAGCAAAGTCTTCACCCTAAAACACTATCACTGTGAATTTTTTAGTATGCGGTACTTTAAGATATGTGTTTTTCAATAAACTATTCCTCATAACCTCCAAATACATCGCACTCAAATACAGAACCACTAAGAAAATTATGGCATAAAAAGTTGAGTGGTAAGTTGTACTAAATCCCTAAAAAAACCTAAGAGGACCATATGCCTTGATAGGTGCATTAAATATGTAAACCATACCTCTTGGCGAGCCAGCTTGAGTTCTGCCTCAAGTGGAGCAAGGATAGCTTCAATGGGAGGCATATCATCATCTTTCTGAGCTGCATGAACACGTCTAAGTGTAGCCTCTGCAGCAAATTGAGCAGCCATGGATGCTTTCTTCTCATCATTTATTCTCTTGATTTCAAGGTTCTGTGAAAATAGCTAGTATCAAGCACCACTATAAACTACAAAGGAAAAAAATTAAAGAGAAATAATATGGAATATTGCTAGAGGTTTCAACTAAAAACCTTAGACTCCAATAAAGATTCAGTTAGCTTAAGCTTCTCGTCCACCTTGGTCAACTCTTCTGTAAGCTGAATAAACCAGATAGAGGATTAGCTCACATACCAAACTATCTAGCAGTACTAAGAATATAAATGAAAGTAGTGTTGAAAACTATGTCCAGGACTAAGAAAGCATGTGCCAAACAGAAACAAATCATGCAGAAATATAATGCACACGTACAGACTATGTTCAGGAAAGGAAAAAGAAAACAGCAGATCAGAGTTTCCAGCAGATAAAATGTGTTCATCCTGGAAGTTGGAATAATGCCTACATATAACATTAAGCAGAGCAAAAATTTTAATACTTCTTAAAAAGAAACAATGAAGCTGTTGAGATTTATGGACCATCATCATCTTAATAATCTCATCCCAATTATTTATAGTCATCTAAATGGAATATCATTCTCAATTAATTCTCATTGTGTGCTCTATGAGGAGTTATACTTATGCTACACTGGTATCCACAATAATTTTAAGTTTGCCCCATTTCCTTTCTATATGTTTGCAAAAACCTTATATACCAACGTTGTCAAACCATTTTCTTCCCTTCTTTTAGCATTCTCAAACCGTTTGTCTATTTTCTACTAATTTATATTCAATGGACGCTACCACCAACATTCATCTAGTATGCGGGGCATTGATCTTTTTTTTTTAAAGAAAGGGTGGGGGATTGAGTGGGTTGTGGTGGGGTGGGGTACATATGGGGCCTTCTCAAGAAGCAGTGGTGAAAAAATTATGTTTTACAATATGAACTGGCTAAGTGCAGTGGCTGTCAGAATGCTGCATACAAACTTTTTGAAGATAAAAAAAACTTGTAATAGCCACCACAGCTCCTTTAACAACAGCTTCTTCTGAGAAGCAGCTACCCCCAAATATACCTATAATCATTTGCTCAATTTATCCATCCTCATTTTTGCACCACATACATCTTATCATTCGTATTTCTAACACACTCAACTTCATTAAAAATGATTTTTTTAGTGCAATATTCCAATTTTTATATCATATCTAAGCTAATTGAAACTTTAAAAAAAAAATTAACTTGAAGTCTGCATGATATTCTCTTATCATATAATACTCTTGAAAACTCAAATCTACAAGATATCACTGGGTGATCCAACTATATTGATTAAAACATTGGTAATTTCATATCTAATACAATCATACATCATGTAATAAAATATGTTTCACTAACACTAAGCCTTCTAGCTTCAAAACAATTTCTCCATTTCTTTAAGGGCCATTTGGCATCACTTTTAATTTTCATCTTTAATTTTTTGTGCTTTTATTTTGTTTTATTTATGTTTTGATTTAAAACAAAACATGTTCAATATGATATAACATGTTTAGTTGTTTTAAAAAAACTCAAATAGCTGGAGTTCCAAAAAAAAATTGTTTCTAAAATAAAAAAACAAGAAAAAAATGCATTAAATAACCATATTTTTAAAATAAAAGCAAATACAAAAACAAAGAACAAAAGTACCAAACAAGGCCTTGATAATTCACCCAATATTGCCAATTGAAACTATGTCATCTGCAAGAAAGCTAAAATCAAAGCACCTGATTTTGAATATCCTTTTGTAAGCACCTTTCCAACCAATATAACAAGATATTGACATAGTGCTCGTCTTTAATATCACCCTATTGTGATTGAAAACTCTTGGGCAGCTCCACAATCATCGACAATATTAATCAACGGTCCATCATGTATATCTTTAAAAACCTTCCCATACTTTTAGCATACAATTTTTCCCTTAATATACACCAAGTTCTCATAACACCCAGTCATAAAGCCTTCTCAAAGTTAATAAATAAAATATTTAAATCATTTATCTACTCTCTAAACTTGTCCACTATCTAAACACAAGAAATGCTTCCAGGGTAATTCTTTCGAACATAATAACAAATTGATTCTTTCTTATCAACATAAATTTTTCGAAGTTCACGGTCCATCATACACCCCTATAATCTTGTTGTATGGCTCATAAGTGTTATTCTTCTATAATTACCACAATCTTGGACATCTTATTTGGGATGTAACTAAAAAGAATGCCAGAGATATTTGACATTTACTAATTGATATAATAGACCTTTTATGCCAATAAATATTAATGTATTTAAGTCTAAATAGGTGATCATTTAAAGTTAAGAATACATATTTTTAAAAAAAACTTGAAAATCCTTAGAAAAAAATGCAGATATCTCTCTAATGCGTGGATTAAAAAAAAGAAAACCATCGCAGTTTATTAGTAAAATCAACAAAGTAAAACCCAGAAAGCATGATGGTCTTAAATGACATACTACAACTGATGGATATGACAAAGAAACTTCAACGACAGAATTCAAGAAAAAAAGCACAAGGAAAAAAAATAAAAAATTACATTGAAAGTGCAAAACATAGTAATGGAGAAAGTGTGAAAGTTACAAGGTGATTCATATTTCAAATCTACAATGTGAGAACAAATTTTGCTAAGTCAAGTAAGCAATAATCAATTTGCATTGCTTTCTAGCAATTGAATGCATCAACCATTTTCGGAATAATGTTCATCAAGAGATCCAACAGAAATAGATTCCCCAGGCAGTCTCACATTTTAGATTAATAAATCAGACAGGTATGCTTTCAATCAAAAGAAGGAAGTCAACAGATCTACAGGTAGAGTAACATCACTCTAGCCTCTTTTACAAAATCATGGTCCATAGAAGTGAAGAATAAAATTAAAAATTAAGATCTCTGCTAACCTCTTCGACTGCTTTCTCTCTCGCACGCTCTGAGAGTTTCAACGCTTTTATCTCAGCGTTGGCCTCGCTTAATTCCCTCTCTTTGTCTGAATACCCAAAGACATGAAAAACAAATTAAACGGTGACATTGCAACAACAAATTTTACCGGACTAAAAAAAACAAAAAAAGACAAAATATCAGTATAAACAAGTGGATCGAACCACATTCCCACCTCTAACTTCATTCTCCAGACGATTGAGCTCTACTTTGATCGGATCAGATCCGTGCAGCAGATTTATGAACTCCTCCGCATCCAGGCTCGGCCTTATCGCAGGCCTCCGTCTCTCTTTCCCCGAAGACTTCCCATCCCACTTATACGACGCCGATGCAGTCAGCACAGCAGGGTATACTAACGGAGGCCCCTGAGTTAACGCCGGCGAAGCTGCATTGCCTCCGATGCTGCCCTCAGGTCTGAACCCCTCACCACCGTCGCCACCACACAGATCCGCCATCCCAGATCCGATTATCTTACATCCAAGTGAGAAAAAATAGCAAACACAGAGAAAACGGCAGCAAGCAAAAATGCCCAGCACCTGTTACACTCAAGACCTAGGTTTTCCTCCCTTTGATCATTAAATTTCTTTCCTCAGAAGCTTTTGATTCGTAAACCAACAAAGAAGCAAAGTCTTAAACAAACCCTAGTTTCCTCCTGCCTTCACTCGATCTGGCTCCATCTACACTGTAATCCGCTGCATAACGGATTTCAGCAGAAGAGAAAGGCCGTTTTAAGTGGAAGAGTGGAGAAAATAATTATAATGTCAAGAACTCTGAAATAGAGCAGAGGAGCGCTGCACGGTAAAGCGGACTTTACCTTGAGCTGAAGTATGATTTTGCTGTCCCCACCAATTTGAGTAAGGTTACCTCCGATTTCTCCGCATCCGCAGGAGTGCGAGATGCTTCGCCTATATATAGACTGTGTGCGGTCAGGTGACCGATGGCATGGGATTTTGAGATTCGGATCGAATGAGCCAACCAGAACAGCTCGCAGGTAGCCATGACCGATTTGAAAATGCGATCTGCCACGTGTCCGCCAACTTGGTTCGGATCCCGTAATCTGAGTTCATTGACGTGAGGTTTACCGGATTTGCTTAAAAAACGACAGTTTAAAAAATAATAATTAGGGGACGCGGTGGATAAGTCCTTCCTGAGATAAAAAAAAAAGCTGGTTATTGTTTGTAAGCAGGGGAGATTTGTACCGACGGTGATGAAGATTGACGATGATTAATGATGATTAGAAATTATATAGATCGAAATTATTGTTGGATCTTTAGTTCATAACAGATTAGAATTTCTCCTCCTTCTCAACTCAAACAAAAAGATGTGATATATTTATAACCTCTAAGGAGAGTTATTTTAGTCTGTTGGTGAATAACTTTCTCGTCTACCTGATTGGATAAATCATATTAATCACCCTTGATCATAGTGTTTTTAATGATTTGAGTACGTTAATGATCTTATTATTAAGTGATCCTAAATTTGTTGGATTCTACTAATCGAGATGCTTGATTTAACTATAAATATGTCAAATTTAGTGTTTGTTTGATTTTAATTAATAGTCTAAAGCCTTCATTCTTTTTAATGGTTGGGTCTGGACCCGGATTGAACTAATTGTGGCATATTTAGGTTTGTCTTATCGAGACGACCAGTTTGATTATAAGCTTAACGAGATTAGGGCACTGTATGATCTTAAATTTGAGTTTAGATGTTTATTATTTAAAAATATATATCGAGATTGATGATGAATGAAGAAAATTTCTTATAAGTCTCAAGGGTATCTAGTGTAAAATTACATGTATATCCCTGTTTAAAATGGACATTATAAGTTATTATGAGACATTTTCACATTTGTAACCAACTTTGTCATCCTTTCATATTCATAACTGACATTAACACAATTTCGTATTCATAACTGCTTGAAGATGGGCATTTAATAACTTATTAATCTTGTCATTCTGTCAACTGAATGTCCTTGGTCAGTTAGCATACATTTGGTCAGCTAAAAGGTCATCGGTCGACCCCCTCAATGGAAATCCTAAGTACAGACCCTCCTGTCGTTAGGGTAGACTTGGGTCGTTAGGCATAGGGTGTATCACAAGTGGCCTTCTCAGAGAATCAAAATGGTGTTTTGTGGGGTGTCATTTGGTCATCTTTGTAACGAATTTCAGAGGGTGTTGGTCATGAATGATTGTCACACGGATTAAGTGCATTCTATTTGTTTGTTTAATTGTGCGTCCGTTTGATAGGCTCATAATTCCAACTGAAGGACAAGAGGCTTAACGTTCTGACTTTTGACTATCCTGATACATTGTCCTTTGATATTCATAAGCGAGACTCATTGGATTTCCTCGAGATTTGTTCGATCATATTTTTAATGTAGAATGAGAAATATGCGTCAAATATTTTTAAGTTAGCATGCTCACCTGAATGTCCTTATCACACGGATAGTCATAATTCAAATTCAGTTTAATTAATCCATCGACAAAATCAAGTTTAGGCATTAAAATAAGTATATGCATATTGATATGGCATAGCATTCTATGTCATAACCAAACATTGGCATGGTTGTATTAAGAAAAAAAGAACTTAAATTTAAATTTGGTTGAACTTTCTAAATTAGTCAGATGTTTAATTTTATCTCTAAACCCTCAAATAAAAAGCCACAGTTAGTTTGAAACAACTATAAGAATCATGACATATTACATATTTGTCCCAATTGGCCGATAAATTTTAAATTGTGCTTCAAGTACTACTAAACAAATTTTATCTTGGTAATTAGGTTTACATTGATAGATGAAATGCTAATTATTTTTCCATATTGTCCCCGTTTATCATGTTATGATAAAATTTTTTGCTACAAAAATTATTAAAATCATATTTATGAGATCAAATATAACATTAAAAATAATAGACTATCTTAAAATGTAGAAAGACTATGATTTAATGAAGAACACTAAAAAAATATTTCAAAATTTTCTCTGCTTGAGACAATGATTTATTACTTTAACTAATTATAAGGCATGGTTTATATATGGACATGTCTATGTAATTAATTACTTTAAAGAGAGATGATCACCTAATAACAAGCTAGATAAAAACGCGAGTTATCTTTGATGTTGGAGTTAACCCAAACAATGATAGAAAAATCAAGTATTATTGTTGAATTCAAAATAATGAAATACAAACACACAAATAAAAATTGAAATAACAACAAACATGACATGAACACAACTAGGATTGTATCACAAAGGAGCAGTGGTTGATTATGCATGATGGAATGGCATTAGGTGACTACGGTTGATTGGCGGGGTGGTGGAAGTTGACTACAGTGGGAAGGTTGGTTGTGGAAAGAATGGATGGCTGACGGAGGGGTTATATGCCCTATTGGAAGTAGGCTACAAGGTGGCAGGGTGAATAGGAACAGGCGTGTGTAAGTCAAGTGACAGAGGTAGGTGGAAGGGGGCCTAGAAGGTAACAACAAGCCCAGAAGTGTGAGAAGGTGGCGATGGGTAGACTGAAACAACATGAAAACAACCTGTAAGGGGCTATTTGGAATTTGCGGCAAAGATGGAGGCAAGGGGCAGGTTTCACTTTCGAGTTCTCCCACCACAAAAAGGCATTTTCTTCAGTTTGATAGGTGCAGGTTTCACTTTCTAGTCATTTTACACTTTAAAAACTTGCTTGATGGTCTGCAACCACTCTATTAAGCGTTCGATTTCATTGTTCCTTTGAAATCTGGTATTACACTTTCACTCTTGAGTCCCTGTATCGTTCAATAAACTCTTAATCCCTCTACCTCCTCTGATATTGAATCCCAAAGCAATGTGACTTATCTTCTTCTCCACTAGAATCATCTATACAAAAGGGATTATGGTGTTCCACTTTTTCTCTCCTCATGAAATCTCACTACCATGCTCGATGGTAACCTCTCCATCGGCCTTCCTTAATTTCACCAAGCCGTTGTAGCACTCGGGGGAGTTGTCATTGAATGAAAGGAAAACAATATGTAAGGGCTGTCCGGTGGTTGCAACAGGGAAGGAGGGCAAGGGGCGATACAGCTTGGTGGTAGGAGGCTGGTAAGTGGTTGGAAGGCAGCCGAGAGCTATGATGTTGCATAAGTCAATAAAGGTGTTGACTTTGGGGCAGATGCAGCGGCTCAATAACGACAACAACAAAGGGGCGGTTGCGGAGGATGGGAAAGTAGAGTGTAATCACCACCTCAAAACTAGATACAGTCAGAGCACCGCTTACCCTTGGATACATCCTTAGAAGGGAAGACTTGAAGATGCCAACGACGAACTGACAGAAAGCACAAACAAAAAAAAGGATCAAAAACAGGAAAACAACATAATTATGACCAAGAGTAAATAGGACTAGACCCCACTCCAAAAAGAAGGGAAATCCCTGCCTAGATGGACCGGTCAGTCCCTCCCCCGCTTGGACCAAATTGGCCCGGGTCAAAGGAGTCACAAAAATTTACGCATATGGATGCTAGACGCTTGCGACAATCTCCATGTTTCACTAACTTGACATTCATCAACTTTCCTTGTTCAATTCATGCATGCCACCTTCATGTTATTAATACTACCACCTTAGTGATCAAGAGATTATACTAATTTTATTTTATTAATATATTGCCTACTAATTAATTTGTGGGTTATTCTAATCATTCTTCTTTGACTTTGGATGATTTTCTATTAAAAGCTCTTACAAGATTATATAAATACTATACATATATTAGAATAGAACACTAAACAATTTTGTACAAATTTTGTTTTAATAAAAGCGTGTTTATTTCTTAATATTTACCAGTTCATAATGTAAGTATACCTTAAATAAAATATATGAATAAAATAAATTAGTAGGCATAGTAGAGGTAGTGAATATTATGAAATATATAATGAATATGGGTAATGCTCTAATCTTTTTCCTAAGTTCTTACAAATATGTGCCATGTATGCTTTGTACATAATGCTCGGCACATCTCAATAAAATAGTGTTATAGCAAAGTATTATTGAACATTAATGAACATGGTTAGAAGCATGTTAAATTATTATTCTTTGCTCTCATCATTGTAGATGTATGCACTTCCCCATTTTTTAAGTTTAATAGATTATTTTATTTTTCAATTAATATGTAGATATTTTCTATTAAACTTTAAATATTAGATTCAGATATAACCATTATTGATGTTTTTGGATTCAGCTTGTAAAGATATTTAGTTTGATTATTTTTATTTTTTTGAAAAAAGGACGACCATAGACAATTATACGAGTTTCCAAATCACTCTTAATGTATCTAACAATTACCAACTTCTTAAGGCGAACTGTGCCAGAGGGAATTCAAACCCTCGATCTGAGGGGACTTATACCGAAGATGCTAACCAACAGGTCAAAGTATGCGGCACGAGAAAATTAGCTTAATTATAAATTTTCTAAAATTAGAGAATGGATTATACAAAATTTTATTTTAGAAGTTTTTAATTAATAAAAAACAACAAGAATTGTGTTTAGAAAGGCTTTCACATATTGATAGCAACGGTGCATGCATATATATATATATATATATATATATATATATATATATATATATATATATATATATATATATATATATATATATATAGTGCCGCGTTTTTAGCTCATGGGATCGGGGCTTCAGTAAGAACTCGGACGGTCGTGGTTCGAATCCCACCCGTAGCGTGTGGGGATTCGATCTATTTGAGCATACGACGCGTACTCTCACTATGATGACAGGTCATGTAAAACCGATATTCTGGCCTCTGCCAAATATCTGTTTTCTTTATATATATATATATATATATATATATATATATATATATATATATATATATATATATATATATATATATATATATTTCAAATGTTTCACTATTAAATGGCTGATTGTATAAAATCAGGAAATAAGTTTTAAACAAATAATGAAACTATTCCATCCTTCAATTGAATATAAGCATAAATTATTGTTAAACTTTTTTGCTCTTAATAATTCAATAAAACCTTTTTTTTTTTTTGAATTTCTAACTTAAGAATCATTAAATAATCTATTATCTTAACAATGTTGTTACCGATAAAATATATTATCTTAACAATGTTGTTACCGATAAAATATATTATCTTAACGATGTTGTACAATGTTGTACTTGTTGTATGCTCATTGTATTTTGTGCAGTGTCTAGATGTAATTCTGCATCCGGACTCCACACATAATATTCTCTCCTATTCATAATAGCCCCGGTAATCCAAAATTGAACAAAATAAAGCCCATAGAGTTGAACAAATAAGAATTTATTGTCCTTATAGCATTTTAAGTATTTAACTATCAATTAATGTATGCAGAAAAATTTTCAACACTGATCTGAAGGTGATCGAATCGTCTAGAAGGGAAGAGGTGATACTCAATACCCTGAGAAATTTAAAGAGCTCAGTGATTCGATTGGCTGAAGATCCACTAACCGACTGTTGAAAAGCCAATCAGATTAAATTATGTCTGGTTATCGAATAATCTTGCGGATCGAAGACAATTACACCAGTCGACTTAGAGTCTGCAGGCTATCAATTGAAAGATGTTCGGATTCCCAGAATCAAAACCGATCGATACTTATGAAGAATAAGTTGACCTAAGTCAGCTAAGTCAACCGATCCAAAGGCACGACGATCGAAAAACTTATACTTATGTATAATTATTAACATCAGTTGATATGATAAGGTTATTATGTCAATTATGAGTACAAAAAGGTGTCTAAATTAGCTATGAATTTGAAAAGATGTCAATATTAGTTATAATTATGAAAATGCATCTAAAGGGGACAAAACTTATATGTAACCCCCCAATTCAATAAGGGCAAATAATGACTTGTAAGGCCCCATTAAATTATGAGTAAAAATGCAACTTCATCAAGGATCTCTTATGATTATAAAATAAGGATCATTTTATGAATGAAAATACGAAACCTTTTTCCCTGAAATTGTTCATCTTGCACTCAGCTGATTTTTCTCTTCTTTCCTTCTTCTTTACGTTCTATCCCTTGAGGCATGTTCTAGAGGACAAATCTAGATTTAATATCTTAAAAGGTGGTTTGATGAGCATGGACATGCCCCAGACAAGAAGTAGCGCACACATTCAAGAAGAAGAATCTCAACTCAGAGACACTACAAACATTGAGTGAACCCACGAGTACAACAGTAAATTCAGGACTTAAAAAGCAGATGATGATGGCCATTCGAGAAGCTATTATCCAAAGCGAGGAACAACAACTTTTTGTACCATAAAGAGAACCTCGCGAGAAACCACATCTCCTCAAAGATCCTCCCCACGAGGAACCCCCAGCGCTTGGTGGTCAAAGAACTAATGTGGCTCTCTGGAGAACAGAAGATCCCCAGTACATTAATAGTACTGGGCCTACATCGATGGAAGGGCATCGGTCCGAACACACTGAGACGCCCCTAACACTGTCTGCCAGAGAACACTTTCTCCCATGAAATCTTGGAGTCCAAACCTCCAAAGAAGTTCAAAGCCCAACCTTGACTCTTACAAGGGCAGTCTGTCCCTGTAGACCACATCATTGCATTTAAATAGACAATAGTTGTGCTAAAAATTACTTATGTATTAAAGTGTCAATTATTCCTTACCACGCAGAGGGAGTATAGCCTCAGGTGGTTTATTGGCTTACCAGTGAGAGCTATCCACTTCTTTGTCGAGTTCAAGAAGTTGTTCTAGTGCACTACACCAATGCTAAGAAATCTCTGAAAAAATCACAAGCCCTTTTTTAGAACAAGCAAGGAGAGGAAAAAAAAACTTCGTTCCTATATCACTCATTTCCAAAGTAAAACGTTGGAGCTATATAATCTGCAACCTATGATAGCACAAACCGCTTTAACACAAGGGGTTTGGATGAAGTGGTTCAAGTATGATGTGGGTGTGTGCGAACCAAGTCTTTAGTGGAGTTGTTGGGGAATGAATATGTCCAATCACCACATCAACACGAGGGAAGGAGATATTAACTCACAGTCACGAAACAAAGTCTTCAGATCCATCGAAGAAGAGGGCCGCACAAGGCAAACGCTAGAAAACAACGAATGGGCCACATCCAATCGTTCCCGCAATGAGAGCGAAACCGCAATAGAAGCAAATGGGTCCAAGGTCAAACTCGTTCTGACCAGCAAAAATCTCATTACAACGGGCAACCACAATTTAGAGCCCATAAGATCTCCTTGAGGGTCTTAATGGTCGAGCTAATTGAGACCATTCAAAATAAGGAATACTTTAAGAAGGCTACACTAGTAAAGACTGTTCTCTTGAACCCCAACAAGTAATGTGATTACCATTGAGACCAAAACCATGACACGAAGGAAAGTCATCACCTCTGGAACCTGGTCAAGGACCTGATCTACACGAGAAAGCTTAAGGAATTCATTGCTATTTGGGCAAACACTTGGAGATAAGGAAAGGCTCCCGCAAAGCAGTCTCAGACAAACAAGTTCACACAAATGCCATGCGCATCACTGGTATAATTCTAGCCATATTTTTGAGCGGTGGAGAATTATCAGAACCGACCATCCAAAAGAGGCTCTGATTGAGAGAAGTAAGGGTTGTCGTTTCCATCAAAAATATCTGCCATCCCTTGATAGTCTTTATCGACACGGATTTGCCCAAAAGAGAAATCCATACAAAAATGCTTTCTTTGTTAGTGCCCTCATCAACAACTACCAGATGGGTAGTATCTTTGTCGATATCGAAACTTAGGTGAACATTTTGTTCAAAACAGTATTCAAAAAGATATGGCTCAAAACCGATCAGTTGTCTGCGTCGGCCAGCCCACTATTCGATTTCTTTGGAAAATGAAAGAAGCTCAGGATGTTATGCCCTTAGAAGTTTCATGGGGTAAAGGAGACAAGTAATTTACTAACATGAATGAATTTTTTGGGTTAAAATCCCCTCTAACATAAAACACCAACTTCGTCTGTTCTTTGCTGAACAATTACCGTCACTTCCACATCACACAACAGTCAAATTCCCGAGTGATGGAGAGATCATCGCTTGTTGAAAAGTGAGACTAGATAAATCTCATCTTTTTAATATTTTAGGTAGTTTAGCACAATACCACGAGTGATAAACAACCAAAAGAGATAATCATATCACTTATTGGTAGGTTCAATAATTTGAACTATGAAATTTATGACTTTTGTTTGGCCTGCAAAATTTGCGACTGACGATTCTCCTATCCAATATAAAGATTAGATATAGTTTATATTATCTGGTTCTTAATTTTATAAAGAGACAAGCCCCAATAATTAAGTACATCTTAAGCGACCAACGTCACTTAAGAAAACTTTTGATTAAGATCACAAGTTTCATCTTCAAGAATTCAAAGTTAAGTTTTCATGATTGGTCGTAGGAAAATAAGAAGGGCTTAAAAGGGAACAACTATTTTGAAGACCAATGGAGAGAGAGGTAGGGGATGTCACAGATTTTGAGACGAACCTCAATGACCAATCAAATTATCCTATTTATTTGGTTTTGTATCTTGGAGGTGATATTATTCAATGTTTACTCCTGTCAGCTATTTAAAATTTAGGGCATGCACTTGAACAATATACAATCATGCAAATAACCTAGGAAAAAAAATGAAGATTTACATTGCACAGAACAAATAACCTCATAATCCTAAAAGAATTAGGACTTACACTGCACAACATAATTGTGTAAGAGCCTAACACATGAAGTGAGGATTTATGTCATGATAGACGAACAACCTCGAAATCATATGGGTTTATGTTATTTAAGATTAAGAAAAGTTCAGTTGAAGTTTACTCTTCGCTTCATGTTGAGACTTCACCATCATCTAAAGTTGTCATCCATCAGCTTGCATCCTCATCTTGCTTCCCAAACAGCTCACTTTAAGCTCCTTATTGTGATGGTTTTGGGTTTTAAGAAATGTGTTCGAACTGGTGATTGTCGGTTATTGTGGGGTCGCAGAGTTTCGCTATACAGTTCCTCCTAAACAGGTGGCCTATTGTCCTCTATCCTGCAGGTCTTTTAAAAGTATAGTGAATTATATATAAATAGAATACATATAACAAAATGTAGCAAGGAAAGTACAACAAAAGAGAAAGTAGTAGCGCATACCTACCGCCTCTGCTACTTACTAAAGAGTTAAAATTACAGGTAAAACATGCAAATATCACGAAAAATTAAACAAATACAAAGGACGTGAGCTTATGTGTATATAAGAAAGTCAAGTGGCACATGTATGAAAGATCGAAGTTGGGTTATGCTTGATTTGATGGTGATTTGGTGTGAGCGGGTAAAGGATGGTTGGTCAGTAACATGGTTTTCGGTGGCTTGTTTTGGACCGAGGAGCTTGGATGGTGAGTTTTGTTTTGTAGGTTGGTGATCAGAGAGAGTAGTGGCGGGGGTAGAGTAGGTGGTGGTGATGGTGATTGAGTGGGTTTAGTGTTTGTTTGGTGGAAGGGACTGATTTGTTTGTTGAAGAGAATGTGTTGAGAAATGTATATGTTGGTGTTGCCTAGAAATATGCATGGTGTGGATAAGCAAGAGAATTTATGTTTGGTATTATAGTTGAGGTGATTATAGGATGGTTGGCGATGATGAAGTAGTTCATATGAGGAATTGAGGTTGTTGGTGGTGGAAGGTAGGCATTTGATGAGGGAGGTGGTAGTAAGCAGTGTATTGACCCATAGGTAGGAAGGAAGAGAGGCATTAGTCAAGAGGGAGCAAATGGTCTTAATGAGACATCGGTGCATGTGCTCAGTGAAACCATTTTGTTCATGAGTGCAAGGACATGTGTATTGATATTCGATCCCATGTTGCTTGAGGATATTGTGGAAGATGGTGCCAATGTATTCTCTGCCACCATCTGTGCAAATTTATTTTTTTTTTAAATGAGAATTTATTTTCAAACATTGTTTTGAATTCAAAAAATTTGTTGGTTGTATCATTTTTGTTGTGATGAAGATAGACCCAGGTATATCGAAAATAGTCATAAATGAAAACCAAAATGTATTTGTATGCTTTAAAAGATAAAGTGGGGGAAGGTCCCCATACATTGGTATGAATTAATTCTAGTGGAAAGGAAGACTTAGTATTAGATAAAAAAAAAGAACTTTGTAACTCTTAGCTATTTCGCAAGAATTACAATGTAAGTATTTAGAAGAATGCTTAAAGAAGGATTTCTATAGGTGTGTTGATTGTTGTTGGGGTGATGGGTGTTTGATTCATTGCTGCCAAAGTTGTGGTATGTGTTGAATAGAAATCAGAACAATCGGTGTTGATTATCACTTGATGGATGGAGATATGATGGGTTGAGACTGTGAATGTATGGGCCTTTAAAGATGGTGTGATTTACCATTAGATTAGTGATGTGATAGCCGTCAGAGGCAAGAGAAATAAAGCATGAATTAGCTTTGTTTAGCTTATGAGCAAAGACGATTAAGCTAAGTTGGAAATGTGATGTAGTTGTTGTAGGTGGAGCTTACTCATGGGGGTGGGTAGGAACTCTAGGCTGACTTGTTGAATACGTAGTTGTTGTTCGTTCTTAACTGTGATGGCGTTGTTTCTGTTGTAGTCTTGGGCATGTTTGAGATGATTCAATTCAACAGTTAGGTGCACGGTAGCACCACTATTCAGGTTCCATTTGCCATTGGTAAAATCAGAGTTTGAGTTGACTACAAAGGTAGGAGTTTGAAATGATTTGTTGTGGCGGAACCAACACTTGAAGGCTTCATGTCCCGCTTTGAGACAAATTTGGCAAATTGAAGGGAATTGTTAGTACAATTGAAGTTGCGGGTACTTTGATTGGAGTGGGAGGCAGAACTGTTTAGGTTACTGTTCGATGTGTAGGAAGTGTTACGATTCTTTAGTGGCTTCTGGAGGCAGCAAAAGCAATGGAAGGTAATGATTCCTTAGCGGTTTCATTAGCGAGGTTGATTTCTTCACTGCATAGTAGTGTGTAGAGATTGTCAAGTGAGATTGGTTGAAGGTTTGCGTAGATAACAAATTTTAAAGCATGATAGGTAGAGGGCAATCCATTGAAGGTGTGGTGAATGAAGTCATCTGGATTTAAGGAAGCTTTGACAACTGCGAGAGTGCCTACCTTGGCTTTGTTTAGATAAGTATTTCATCATAGGTTTGTTCAACATATTGAGATTGTGGAGCTCATTATTCAGTTGGAGATCCTGGAGTAGTTAGAGGATTGGAGTCAACATTCAATCATTATCCAGACAACATGGTAAGTGTCCAGAGGTAGCACATATGGGAGAATGGATGAGGAGATAACAAAAAAGAGAGCTACAACTAGGTTTTGATCTATTAACATCAATTTGGTGAAATGAAGATTGAGAAAGGGAACGCCATTGGTGTCAGGTATGTGCCCTATTGGACAGGGGCACACACCGTCAAGGAAGCTATCATACCCATTGCTCAACATAATTTGAGGACCTGTGTCTTCCAAGTCAGGTGATTGTCAGAGGTAAACTGGGTGGAGATAAGGATTCAGGCGTTGCTCAATATGAACTTCAGCTTGGTGGGTATTGGGCGATCAGTAGATAGAGGGGTTTGTTGAGTTGTAGGGTTTGCACCGGAGAAGGCGATGGAGGAAGAGGGGAGGTGTCACGAGGCTATGATGGTTCTGATACCATGAAAAGTATCAAGAAAAGATGAAAATAGTAAGCATGTACAAAATTTTTTATTAAAATCCTCCACCCACTTTTGGTACACTGAAGTAATATATAAAGTGTAGGTGAGATATTAGTTGGTTATAAGAGGAATGGCTATGATTAATTAGTTGTAGTTGGAGATCCTGTTCTACCTAGCGTGGAGCCGAGGATGTGTAGCAAACACTCGCTGTATGTGTTGTCACACTTATAAGTTTTAGAAGAGTTTGATCTAACTTTTCAACATATAAGAATTTTATAATACAAATATATATATATATATATATATATATATATATATATATATATATATATATATATATATATAAATCTTGAAATGAAATTTATTTATTAAAAATTCGACTGGAATTCTTTAGTATTAGTAGTATTAATAGTTTTCTTTTCGGAGATTTACATCCACACCACTCAATGTTTATGTATTTACACATCTACACCTAAACTTAATTTTTACATATATGACATCTTATTTAGGCCAAATTACATAAAGGAGCACATA
Source organism: Papilionanthe hookeriana x Papilionanthe teres (assembly GCA_022702705.1). Taxonomy (NCBI): domain Eukaryota; kingdom Viridiplantae; phylum Streptophyta; class Magnoliopsida; order Asparagales; family Orchidaceae; genus Papilionanthe; species Papilionanthe hookeriana x Papilionanthe teres. Next base: position 70,000,782 of record CM040425.1, on the reverse strand, counting down.
ATTTCTTTTTTTATGTGGATGGCTCACGAAAAAAAAAATAGTAGCTTTTTATTTAATTTGATTAAATAATATATATCTATGTAATAAGTTAATTTATAATTTATAATTTATAATCTATAATTTATAATATTTTAATTAATATATAAATAAATTACATATTATTTTAATTAGATTTGTTAAAAATTAATCAAGTGTTTATTAAATTAATTAACATTTAAATAGTACTTAATTAATTAATGTATTATTTACTTTAATTTATCACAATAACATTATCAGTCCATTCTTGTATATCTCATTAAAATATTATTAATCAAAAGAAGGTGAAATTTATTAGCTCAAGCTTGTTTAATAAACCCAATAAGCAGAGAATATATTTGAAAAAAATATGAATTAACTAAGTGAAAACAAAAAACATAATATTTCTTCCAAATAAAAAATGTTCATAAACATTATGCATACAAAGTAGGTGTATGTCTAAATAGTGTTTGAATGAGTAGGTGTCTCTGTTGATATTTATATCTAAATAATTTTATATCAACATCCTCATCTTCAGTCGCATTATTTGTACTTGATGTGACATCAAATAATTTTCTTGGTTAATGGAAATTGATGTTGCATAAATTGGAGATTTGCCCAAATTTAGGCCTATATGCAAGTGCGTGTTTGTTTTGATTATGTACCCGAATTCGAGCGATGTCTCTAAGAATTCTTGAGGATTATGAATATAGCAAGTGGATCTACCAAAAAGTAAGTGCTCCTAGCGCCACACTTGAAGCAAGTGCAAAAATCTACTGATAATAGCGCAAGTAAGCTTAGTTGATAGATTTAATTCTCTATATAAATGTTGTAACACAACTGCCCAAAAAATGCCATCTAAATTCCTCCAAATTCTTCAACAATGGTAAACATTACAAATGAACATGTGATTCAGATAACAATGGTAAACATTACAAATGAACATGTGATTCAGATATCTATGAAAGTAGAAAACATTATAATATGCACAAAATATAAGCCTTAACATGTCTTAAAAATATATTTAGCCTTAAATAATCATAAGAGTCCCTGAAAAATTATTATTGGAGCTAATGAAGTGACATGATTGTTTGCGATTGAGGGTGACACATATAGAGGTTTGAGGTTATCTCATGATTTTGGGGATGATGATAGATAATATCTGGCCTGGGGTGGTCGCTCAATAACTCGTCACAACATGCTGGCTAACTCAATCAATGTAAACCAGAGCCAATAAACATAGGCCCCATTAAGGCATTTCCATTTACCATAACACCAATAATTATTTGTATATCCTAGAAAGTGATATTCATCTCACATTACATACACGTACGCTATATTAGTTTAAAAAAAATAAAATAACCATAATAATATGTAAATATAAATGCAAATTTTTGTTATCTATCGACAAATAAAACATATTTGTTAGCAGGCACCATCGCTTCACCATTGCAGATATTAGATGGCAATCTAATTTGATAAATTGTAAGTGTTTAACGTAATCAATATCTGTAATTCATAGTCTACAAATAAGATGCGGGCACTACAGTAGCTACTCACCTGTCACCAGCAAGTGATTAGCTGCTTCAAGAATTGTACCAAGCAAAAATTCAATCATTTTAGTTGTGGTTTTGATTTCACATAATCTTTATGTAAGAAAAGCACTTAGTATGGTCTGAATTGGGTTTGCTGTATGATGTGATTCACCTAACAATTAAAGGCTTGAAGGTGCCCCTTGTTGGGATGTAATGACTTGTATGTCTCATGATAAAGATCTAATGTAAAATACTTAGAATAAAAAATAGTTTGATTTAAATGTCTAGCACCCAAAGCAGTAATCACATACACATATGGTATGTGATAGATTTTTGGCTTACAACATGTATAAAAAAGTCTTTGGAGAAATTATATCTACATGAAATGTTTTGTAAGCCATATTAAAAACCTGATACTTATGATGATTGATGCATGTTGGTTGCAGTTCTTATAGAGTCGATCTTATGCATAGAACCATATTTGAACTCTATTGTGATAAACAATTCCAAATAAAACATCTAAATTATAATAGATAATAATAAATTCTTTAGGCTTTAGGTTAAGTTCTTGATGTAGACTAACACATGCAGAGTGACATACAGACTTTAAAGTGTAATTTTGGTGTATGGTTGATACAATTGGAAGAGTACATGTATGTGATGCCCTAACTATGAATATTTTTCATGCATTCCCTAATCATTGGCCCTTAGATGCATATGGGCACCAATGACAAAGACGAGTCTCGTGATTGTTTTGTACAAACTGAACTGTAAATTTCTTTTTAGTTGAAGTAGTATTTATGCACTCTACATTATTCATTATTGACCATCCATTCAAATTACATTGTAGTTGATCCTTAATTGAAAATATCATTCATTCTCATAATACATCTGAAATGATATCATATTGATATATTTGAATTTGATTTATAGAAGCATCATAGTCGTCAACTACATCCCAGTTTTCAATCGCACGATTTGGCTTCACAAATTAATTATTCTCTACCATTGACTCTAACATCTTCGTATTTAGCTTTGATTATCGACATAATAAATCATGTTATGGCAATATAATATTTGGGTCAACATCTCACCCATATAATGCTCATCTGCCTCTGGTTCACTCAAGTTTAACTAGTGCCACTATTCGTGGTTTCATATTCGCCGACCTTAACATCAAAGTGCACACATTATAATGCTTATTACATAGAATGCTCAACCTTTTTAATAATGCATGGGTGGAATGAGCGTGAGAGATCAAATGATCGACGCATGCTAGTTAATCGCTGGTTGTTCTGGTATATTATAGAACACCATGTTATACGTTGGAGTTGGCCTATATATTAAAAGTTATAATATTTATATTTTTTTCTTAGTATAAATCTCCAATATTACTTAAACAAAATATATACAATTTTTGTACCTATAAATTTCTATCATGTGTTCAGTATGAGCAAAAAAAAAAGTGTAAAGGACCTATAATGTCAGAAGCCCCCTTAGGTAAGGTCTCAATCTTTACATAAATAACTATTATGTGCTTTGTCACTTCCAACAATATAAATTCACATATTCCATCATTGTCAACATGATTTGCAGTAAAACTACCACACGCTGAGAGTCGACAAACTATATTTATGGTATGTGTTGAGTTAAAATGTCATAATAGACGAAGTATTTTTTTTTCTTTAACCCATTTAGTGTTATCAACTAAGATATTTGACTTGTACGGTTACGTCTACCGGCATAAGCACAAATAGACTAGGATAGCAACCTATAAGATCACATATCCACTTTTAGCTTTTTTGTCTACCTAAGCTCCGACAAAGAAACACCCAACTGTGGCACGCTCTAGAGACTGAGTGTTGAGTTTTTGTAATGGACATCACTAAGATTCTTTGGATCCACATAGTACTTCAAGAGTTTCAAGTACCACTCCTCTACGATAACACATTAGTTATAGCCTTGACTAACAACCTTGTCTTCTGTGCTCACACAAAGCACATTGAAGTAGATTATCATGTCATATGGAATCATAATGAAATAACTTATCGTTGATTTTCTCACATAGCCCCTCTCCGCGTCTCAGCTCGAGGGAGGATATAGCCCAAACAAGCTGCCCTCAGAAAACCATAAAGCATAGCAAACTTAAACCAAGGAATGCTCGTGTCCAGAGCCTTATCCAGATGGATATCTACCACACTAGCCTTCATGAATTATTACCTTACCATCCCAAGCTTGACTATATAACTATTTGTTATATGTAAAGAAGGCAGGATTTGTGTGTGAAAGGTAATACTTACTTACACTCTCTCAATTCAAATTATCTCTTGCTTTAAATTCAAATTTTTATTGCTTTTCCTTCAATTAGAAATTAAGCTAGATCCCAAATTTTTCTACTCCTCATAACATAAAATTTCAATAAGAAATTACAGTTGTTTGTAATGTTAAAAATAATAAAAACTTATCTCCTGACTATTTTAATTAAATTTACTGAACGAGAATGAACTACAAACTAGTAGATAACTCCATTCGTCTAAAAATAATCAAAGTTTGAGCTTATGATTTAAATGTTATAACTCCCATAATATATTGGAAAGGATCCAATTAGTAAAAATATTCGTAGATAGTCAATAAGGATAGATAAGTAACAACTGGGACGTTACCTGAGAACAAAAGCCATAAGATACATAATGGCATGAATTCGTACGTAGAAGCAAAGCTTTCTGAGGTCCACTTGGCTTGCCCCCACATAAAATGAATTTTGTTGAAGGACTGGACTACACAAAGAGGACAGGTACAGCTTCGGTAATTTAACAGGTTATTACTTATTCAACTCATTTTTGGAGTGTAAGGGTCTGTATATATGTTCATCTAACTTTAACATTGATGTAACTTTGCCACAGTACATCTTTTCTCAATCAGATTAATTAATAGTAAGTTTTTTCTGTATTTCCTATGACTTTAATGAAAAATGATTTCAGATCTTTAAGCTCTTTTCAAACTCAAGTTTTCTGTTCATGTGAAGAATATAGTTCTACTTATAACTTTGAGAGCACCATTTTGAATGTTTTAGTCAAAATTTTCAGATACTTCATGTGATCTCTGATGTTAATTTGTTTTAATCATAGACTATTTATGCAATATTTATGAACTTTATCACCTCATAGTTGAGTTATATTAGCTCATTGGATTTCTCTCATAAGATTGATTTGATGATAAGCGTGCAAAATTTAGAGACTATTTGGTCTTTCAATGTTAATAATCATGTTTTAGGTGCTTGATTTAGATAAATTTGGACTCAATTTATATAATGTTTGGCAGCTTTGTGTTTCTCTTATTGAAATATTTAATTTGATCATAATTACTTTTTATCTGAAGGCGTTGAATAATTTACTTCAACAACTTTTTTGTACTAAAAATTTGTATTAAGATTACTGCTTGATTTAATGGATCTTCTAATGACATATCAATACTACATGGAGAAGCCATTAATAAAATGTTATAATTTTTTGAAACATTATACTTTACAAAATTTCCAACATCAAAATTTGCATAAGAAATTATCATTGCAAAGTGGTCTCCACTTATGTGGGACAAAATTAATGTTATTATAAATCCAAACCCTCGTTTCTTTCTCATCCACTTTTTTTGTTGTTTTCATTTTTAATTTTCCAATTTTTAAGTCACTCTAAATGAGACTTGAGCTTTTATTAACCAAAACTCAGTCTTCTTTCCTCTCCTTCCTTCTTTTAATCTCCCAAACCCATTGTTTTTTCTTTTAATATTTCTCATCATTTTTAGGTGTAAACTCTTGTTCCATTGCCCATTGGTCCCATTTATATGAGTAATCATTTTTTGTTGTTTGCATAATCAAAAGTTGTTGGATGCAATAATCATGTATAAAATATAATAATATTTATTACATAAAAAAATTACAAAAACTAGAGTGAGAGATTAAAATCTTAGTTTTGTACTTATATCTAGCCCACACATAGTGGTTTCATGGGAAGTTACCAAAGTTTTACAGGAAAACTGGAAAAAGAAAATTTATGGGGCCTGACATATTTGAAATGATATGATTAGTATTTGCTTTATATTATAATTCATAGTTTTCCTATACCTAAGGGAGGACATTAATGCATCATTATATTTAAAATGTATTTGTTGATCGAAGGAAAACTCTTTTGAAGTCCAAGCACATTGTTACATTTATGATGCATCAAGGGGAATCGGGGGAAAGAAATATTGAGAAAAGTACATTCTAACCAATGTAGGAGTCATTCCATAAGAATGACATTGGCTTATAGGTTACATCAATAAGGCTATCTATAGCTATACCTATATAAAGATGATGAGCGATTTAGAAGTTGTGAACAGTGCTAGAAATTCACATTCATGCAATACCAACCATCCCACAAACTACAATAGATCATCAACCCATGGCCATTCACCCTCTTGGACTCGATTTCCTTGGATCATTTCCTCTATGACATGAACGATAAAAGTTCTTGTTCATCGCAGTGGATTACTTCTCCAAGTTGAGGTGAAAATGCTCTCTCAGATATAGGCGAAGTCATTCGAAACTTCATCCAATTGAATCTAATTTATCGATATGTCTTACTACCCGTCATCATCATAGGCAACGACACATTTTGTCAATCAAGGTATAAGAGATTAGTACATATGTCAGGAGATTATATTAAAATTCGCATATGTCCATCACCTATAAATAAATAGGCAAGTTGAAGCATCAAATAAGATTATTTTGAATTTAGCAAGAAAGAAGGTTGAAGGAGTAAAGGAAGTTGGGTTGAAAGTTACAATCCGTCTTATGGGTGATTAGAACAACCCCATTTATGCGGTCACACAAAATGGAGACTGTGCTATTGATAAAAAAATAAACTTCACAACCAAAGAGTGATCACTGCCTCTGCGTACAATGAGACAAATACTATTGAATGACAAGAAGCAAACATTGAAGGGATATAATTCACACCCGAGCTGATGGAGGAAAAAAAAGCCAAAATTATCTCTCACACAAGAGAAGCTAAGAAGGAGGACAACTCGGTATTATAACAAGCTCATCAGAGAAAAGATATTCACCAATGGGGACCTTGTGCTAAAGAAAGCCGACCAAACAACACACAAACAAGTAATCATAAAGCTTGATCATACGTGGACTAGACCGTTCATCATCATCATACGAGCTGCTCTTGAAGCCTACAAGGTAAAGCATATACTAAAATTGAAGTGCTCCACATGTGGAGTAAGGACGACTTAAATATACTTTATCCAAAAACTACATTCCTTCGTAATGATAAATGAATGTTGAATTCTCATTTGGTTTTAAATTTTATTCGCCAAATTCTAATAATAGATGTAAATTTTTTTTAATAATGTGTGATCTCGAGCCTCACCAGTACTCGGGGAACTCAGTTGCGGTTCACATAGGAATCAATCAAACCTACTGAAACTCAGAGAATATAGGCCAACCTACAAACAGTATTTTCACCCGAGTGGCTAAACCAACACCACAATAATTTACATGTCAATGATGCTGGTCATACAAAAAATACAACCCACAATGCTGATGCATCATAAAATTCCCATGTCTCTTACCCCAAAAATTATGTCAAGCTCAATTCCCTTCTCACTCACGATAAGATCTGCGGTGGGTAGTGCACAAATCACCCCAATAGCGAGTATAGTTGTTTATTCCCATGAAAATTGAGACAATATTCACTTAATATATCTAGCATAAGGTGTAGCCCGTCCAAGGCAATGATTTAAAAATCAAATGATTAAGCATGGGTGGTGTAAGACCTGAGTTGGACAATATCATATCAAATAAGTCATGAGTTCTTTACAATCCCATTTATTTATTCAAACATTATCACATTCTCCCAATCTACTAGTTTTTCTTCCTCACTAACCATCTTGGCACTGCAATCTCCTTACCACAACAACCACTCGACTCAGACACAAAAAAAAAAAGAAAAGGAAAACACTCCAAGGTACAACCGATCTAAAATATTTTTCCATATTTTTATTTATAAATTGACTATTGATTTACAAAAATCGATTTATTATATACCTTCAATTTTTTTTTCCTTTTCTTTTTACAAACATCATTTGACATTGATTTACATATTTGGTGTCCCTTTGTCTCTCTATCACTCCCACTACCTTAGTTAGCCTCCTAGCTATCTGAGTCAGTTATCAGTGTAAAAAAGATTTATAGATTAACCCAGCCATAGGTAACTAATCTGGTCTTTGTCAAATGACCAACACCAAATAGGACCCCTCCATAAATTTCTTTGAGAGAATAAACTTTTGTATTTGATGGGAGAAATACTCAGCAAGAACTCATTAGGTGTCTTCATTATAGTCATGGGCTCCTTCAGGACACAATCTTCTTATTTCATTATAATCTTCATTATAGTCACCCAAAATGGATTTTGAAAAAGGTTGGCCTAACATATGACCTCATTTTCTATAAGCATAACTTTAAAATTATGGCGAATATACTAAGTTGAAAATATTTTTTTTTGTTTTAAAATAAGGGCCATTAAATACATACCCAAAAAATGCAAGGTGACACGAGTTAGATCCCTTGAATTCTTAGCATAGTCATACTCACATAAGTCCAGATGCATTAACTCGCATTAATTCGAGATAGACCCAGCAAGGAATGGTCGTTCAGTTATCGATACCAATACGAGGTCACTTGCTTATTAAGTGAGTGTGTCATGGAGGCAGTGACTCAGAAATATGGGTGTTGTGGAGTCAGTGACTTGAATGTGTGGGCATGCCGTAGAGGCAGCTACCCAAAGTATGAGTGTGTCAAGGATGTAGTAATCTGAAAGGGTGGTCATGTCGTGGAGAAAGTGGCCTGAAGGAAGGAGTGTGTTATGGAAGCATTGACCCAAAAGGGTGGGGCTTGTCGTGATGACAGAGACTTAAAGGAATGAATGTGCCAAGGAGGTAGTGACCCAAAGGGGTGGGCGTGTCGTGGAGGCAGCGACACAAAAGGATGGTTGTGCATGAGGGAGGTAACCCGAAAGGGTGGGCTGTAGTAGAGGCAATGACCCAAAGGATGGGTGTGCACGAGGTGCAGTGACCATAGCAGAAATGATATGAAAATCCAATATCGTGCCATAGGAATGAAGTGGAGTAATTCTTGTCAAAGAGAATTACACACTGGACTTGATTCGCAAGCCATCCCTAACACATACACATGAGTGTCCAGGACGGGTGTGCAAGAACAATGGCCCAAGAAAGACTCAAACATGCAGGACTATGGACATGTAAGATGACATGCAAAATGAACATGTGAGAGTGTACTAGTGCAAGTGAAAACATAGATGTTACGAAGCAATCATGTGGAGTAGCGTGCCCATGGGAGGCACAAATATTCACTATGGGCATATGAGTGGATATGCTTACAAGTGTACAATGAAAGTGCAAGTGGTGAATATGCTAATGTAAACCATGCAAAATAAACATTCTACAAGTGAGATTTGTTGTTCGACCTGCTGGGTCGACTGGGGTGGTCAACCATGTCCAACATAACCAACAAGATCATTCGGGCTAAGGCGGCAGACTGAACCAGAGTAATTGGTTGACCGGGCTGGGGGTAGGTCAGATCCGAGTGATTGGTAGACCTGTTGGGGTGGGCGGTCGACCAAAGTGATCAGCCGGCCGAGCTGGGGTGGCCATCAGACCAATGTAATCGGTCGAAAAAGCCGTGGCTGGCCGCTTGGTGCGACTTTTTTAATTTGCCAAAATTTATAAACTCAGATTTAAATATATATTGATTTGGTTTTATAATGAGTCACACGATTAAACACAAGTATACGTATTGCTCAAGTAATACATGGCTCTTGTGGAGTCCTGACATATCGATCCCACAGGGAGGCTTCAATTTTATGGCGTAGCACAGAAATCACTTATCAAATCACAACACAATTGCAAGAAAGTTTAATTCTTAAAATAAAGATAACAGTTGTAGTTACTATTTCCACCAAAATACATTCTAAACTCTAGCAAGTTAAACTAACGCAATACTAAATTTATAACAATGTTCAGTTGGAAGAAAGAGTCTTCCTCCTTTCCATTCATAATGTGATGATTATTGTGACATAGTTCAGTGATGCTAATGTATTGTGCCAAATATGAGCATTTCGATTCTTTACCCATATTTCAGCGTATAAAGAATATTAGCAAATCCTAAGTTTAGTCCCCGAATCCGTGGTTAGGCTGGGAGGATACTGGCTCTCACTCCAGAGCTCCCACTTCCCTTCACCTGAAGGCTAAATCTCGCTTCAGTTTCCAAACATTATGACCAAATTGAGGATTTCAGCATGTCACTCTAAAATCTCTAATTCTACGCCTATTAAAGTATATTTCCCTATTTATTTGCACTCAATCCCCATGAACTATGTCTCTCATTCATGGACTTTGAATCTGACCTTCACTTTTGTTGTGGAACTCATAATCCTTTTAGAAAATATGTTTTCCAACAAGTTTTAATAATTCAATTGTCCACATCAGAAAGTAAATGAAGTTCGAAGTGAAAATGTCATCACAAATTCTTTATAATAAATCGACACATCATTTCCATATCACAACATCAACACATCACATGAAAAGGAGAAAGACAAAGAAATCTACTTAAGACTCATGAGGAAAAGATGAAAAAATATGGATTATATATATAAAAACAACGTCATACAAACAAAGTAAAGTAAATACAATTTATCTTAAACTCTTCCCCAAATAAATCTCAAGGAATTCCTTTGACTCATCTTCTTTCTTCACAACAACACACAATTCTCTCTTTAGAATAGTAAGAAAGAATAAATCTCCCACTTTACCTCTCCTCTCACACTCCTACAAAACCTAATTTCCTACACAAAATGGAAAGAAACTCTCTTTAAACTCTAAACTCTTCTCTTCTCTTCTTCCCCCCTTCTAAACTTGGCTCCAAAAGTGTTTAAATTTAGCCAAAACTAAATTTCCAAAAGTTTCCTAAAGCAACCCTTCATAATCCAGTAAATACATTGAATCTAGTTCAAAATCGGGATAGGGCGCGGTTCAACGCTGGATAGAGCGTCGTTCGGTGCATTATTCCGCTAAAACAGTCGCAATTCTCTATAAAATGGCGTTGTTTGGCGCTGGTAACAGCGCCGTTCGGCACTAGTTCAATAAAATGTACTTTTATACTTTTTGCTCCAAATTTGCTCCTTTTCGCTTCCTTTTGCTCCAAATGCCTAAAATCATTGTACCTGCACGAAATCATGAAAAATACCTTCCTTTAAAGTACAATATTATCAAAAATATGTATGACATGGATAGTAAAAAGATATCAAATTTTTAGTGGATCACGACTCGAGGCCATGTGCTATGTCGACTATACCGGGGCTGCTGGTCGAGAAAATGTGTTGTGCCAACCGGGACGAGGCTGCCAGTTGCGGAAATTTGCTAGTAACATGCTTCGCACAAAGCGCATATTGTGAAACATTACATCATGCAATGTGAATGAACACAATCGTAGCAAGCCAAACTCATCTAACGATCTTACATAGGCACCTACTATATAGCTCATGGATATGCTACATAGCCACCTCCTGCTTTAGTTTGGCGTGTGAACAACTTCACCTTCAAATTTTCAAATGAAAACTCTTCACAATGTTGTGGAATGGACTGGCTACAAGGCTTTTCCCATTCCAAAACTCCTCATGATTTTGTAAAGTGAGCTAGCTACATGCCTTTTCTCATTTCACAAAATCCAAATCAACCTAACCGCGTCAAGGAGGGTTGAAAATGCCAATGCAAGGGGAAATTAGGAGTTTAACCCTCTTAGGTGTAGATCTAAGGGTTCTAAGAGAATCTGTCGGATTCTCTAGAAATTTATCCAACGAAAGCTTCTTAACCTAGGACTTCCTCTAGTAAAGAAACAACCAATTTAAAGGAGTGTGACCGTGTCAAATAGTGCAAATCAGCCAACTCGCCTCGTGTGGCCGGCCGAAACCACAACACCTAGCAATATCTAGTCCTAGGGCTAGCTAAGAAGGAAAATGCAAGGGATTTTAGAGAATCTCACTAACGTAGCATTTGATGTCACGTTTCTTCATGTTGGATGAAGCTCTCCAAGTGTTAAGAGAGATCATGACATTCCAACAAAGCTCCAGCGAGGTGAACTCCACTCCTTCTCAATGAAAAAGCTCTCCTTTAGAAGGAGAGCCCAATGAGTTTCTAGCAAAGTTCCAACAAAGCTCCAGGAATCCTTCCCCAAGCTAAGATTAAGTTCTCCTTTAGTGTAGGAGAGTAAGCATCTTGCTCCCTTGCTAGCCAAGATCTTCCTCACAATACTCTCCTCACACACTCAAACAAAGTGATGGAAGAAGAGAAAGAAAATGAAAGAAGAAGGAGAAGAACGAGACCAACTCCTTAGCTCTGTCCTTGAGCAAGATGAAGAGTGTTCCTCAAGTCCCTTTGTTCCATGAGATTCTCCCTGAGGCAGCTTCAAAAATCTCCAAGAGGAATATGAAACTCTCTCTTGTGCTCTCCATGGCTTTCCTACGCAGCTCAAAACAGAAATGAGGAGGAGATGGGCAAAATAAGGACTTAACCTAGGGTAAATTCAGCCATCCAAGCTAAGTCCCAAAAATGCCTCTTGTTTATGCTAAAAATGTGCTACTGAAGGCATGCGAATCCTTCCAAATGAGGCTAATCCCATAGATTTAACACCCTCCATGCATATCTCTTTAAGCCCAAGGTTATCTCTGGAATTTTGGCTCTAGGTGACACACTTCCTTAGGGCCACCAAGACAAATTTAAAATCTAGTCAGGCCAACGTGGTAACACCAGGCTCAGGCATGGTCATGTCAGGCACACTGTCTTGCATGACTACACTGAAGGCAACATTCGTGCACCTGGTGGAAGGTCCAGCGTAGCCACATTGTCCCATGGCATAATTATGTCATGGGCTCTGTCTTGTAGTGTGGTCACGCCACCTTCAGGTGTGGGGAGGGGTTAGACATGGCTACACCAGACCTTTATAGACCATTTTTTTTTTGGTATGGGGGTATGTTTAGTGCATTTCACGACATGGAAATCTCTTAGTGAAGGAAATGGACCACATAGGCCACAAAATGCTCATTTGGCTTGCCCTTGAATCGGGAACCGTCACAGATAAAAAATAGTCTCTATCGATGACTACCGGGATGGGCGACAACATGCATCTTGTAACGTCCCGACGAACTCCTTGAGCTATGAGAGGGCACGTGTGAGTGTTGCACTCTCCCACAACATCACAAGGGCATCCGATATTTCTGACATCAAAAATCGATGTCGGCATGCTTGTGTGGCCATTAAATGATATTTGTTAGTTATTATGTCGACAAAGCTCTACTCCAACAAAGCCTCCTCCAGGCTCAGAGACCAAATCACCTCAGTCATTTTAGAGGAGTAGCAAGCTGCAACTAGGGAACAAAAATTCATGTTTTTTGAAGATCTATTAGGACAAACTTGCTACCTTGGCTGGTGCTCACTTTTGCCTCCTCTAACTCCATGAGAACCCACTTAAACATGAACCCCTTGCATTTCTTTTATAATGACAAGGGAGGTAGGTCACCCGAGTTAGTCTCTAGGGGGCTTTACTTTGTGAAAATGCTCCTCCTTTGGCAGAGTCACCTTAGATCGGTCCAACTCGATAAGCCATTCCGTAGATTGCTCTGCTGGACACTACCTCTAGTGTTCTGGTGGTGTCCTTGCAGAAGACACATTTGTATCTATAAGAATTGGTTGGCTAGCCTTGTCCCTCATAAACAAGGACATGAATGATGAGGTTTTTGGCTTGAAGTCAAATGACTCTCCTTCTTGAATCTCCTCTAGCCGCTACCCCTTATCCTAGGGGCGATTATTCTATACGGAAGATGCACACATCACCGCATGCGAAATAACCCATAAGTAACTTCAATTTGAGGTTATTGGAGGGTTATTTACAGGTTATTATGTATTAAATATTGGGTTATTTGCATGTTACTGTACGTATTTCATTTTAAAGTTATTCTTAGATTATTACCAGAGTATTGCATGGTTATTGGGAGCTGCGTGCGAATGTTGCGAGCTTCTTCCGTATGCAATAATTTGCCCTATCCTAGAGGATCAATTCCTCGTGATACACTATTATCCCGAGATACTGCGGATTAGATCATTTATCTCTAATAATTGAAAAATAGTACTAGGAGGAGAAACTGAGTAAATGTGATCCACACCTGGTAAATCTTTTGATTCCATGGTCCGAATAACCACCTTTGGCATTGGATGTTTTGTCTCTCCGGTAGCTGAGTAAGCCTTCTTCACAACCCAAGCAGCCAACACCACCTCCCTCTTAGCTTGATAGGCTTCAGAGGCTTACCATTCAGACTCGATCATCACCCAGAGAATGTCTGGCCACAACACCCCGTGGAAAAGTGCCAGCTCCATGTATTGATGGACCGACAACATAGTCCCCTGGATCTTGTTTGCCTACTACAATACTTCCATTGACACTTTAGCCTTGAATTTTAAAGTGGCATCCCTAGTTGGGACAATCCGTATAAACTACCCATGTGGGAAGGAAGCCAAGAAAAACGGCAGCTTCCAATCTTTCACATTTTTCTCCAATAACAAGTTTGCCAATCAATGAAAACTAGACAAACCCATCCAGTACAACCTGTAATGAGAACAGATAAATGAATAGGTCAATCAGCCACAAATTCCATCATCTCTTAGAGAACATCATGAAATTCAAGATGAACACAATAGAATTGAGCTTCACTTGCATTGAGATGACCCTGTTGTTGTAGAGAATGGAGCGCAGCTTGGTTTAGAGCAGTAAGAAATGGTCAAATTGGAACTAATTCTTATAGAACAAATGCTCATTTATCATAAAGCAGGGTCTCTCGATTCACCTTGTCGGCCAGCTAAAGTTTGATAGAAGAATATAATATGACTCTCTTGTAGTGAGTTGATTTCATCTTGGGTCATTCACGACTAACCATCTGAAGCCACTAACTCAAAATCCTTTAGGGAATACTGAGGCGCCATGAAAGTATTATTGGCAGAGGTCGAGAGAGAGCAAGGAAGAGGAAAAAATGGAAGCATGTCCTCATATCTCAACCTCCGATATATATAGGGAGGACAGAGGAAGTTTAGCGATCGCAGAAGAAAAAAATTGGAAATAGTTGTTTTCATAAAGGGTATTAACATAATTAATATGACATCAATAATAAGGCAAATGAAAGATTTTTATTTTACAAATAACCTACAAATTACAACAAAGCACTCAGAGAGAGATCAGTCTGAGGAAGAAAAGTATCTAACTAAAGGATCCGACTTCGGCCCCAACCAAAGCAGCATTCTATAAAATAATCCTCCCCCATAATCATACTGTGCTTGAAAAACTTGAAACTTCTTTTGCAAATCTTAAAGCTCCTAACAAAGAATCGTCACCGTTTCCTCCACCTTCACCATATGAGCCAGCAACTCGTGCATCTCAACACCCCACTGAATCCCTACCGACTGAGCAAAGAAACTTTCAATCTCGTTCAGAAAACGAGCTGGTGAATTGTTAGACATCCGAACCCATTCGACAGCTTTCTTGTGTGTCTCATGGGGAAGCAGTGGCGGGTCGGGTTGATTGACTCCACCATATTCACTTAAAAGCTGATCACTCTCACCTTATGAATGATCTACGATCACTAATGATTTAGTCGGATCCTCATTTGGGTTTAACAGAGTCCGATCATCTGCACCGATAATTGTCTTAAACAAAAAAGTCATTACATTAGAGTTTAAAAGATTACTCTGTAAACACAAGATAAGTCCCTCATACCCAGGAACCAAATTAACTCAGATATTGTAATTGACATGGTAAGCTCTTCAAGGAGCACCAATGAAAGCAATAGAAATGCACAAAAAACAACTTGAGTGGCTTGACCGATCAGAGGTCTATGAACCACAATAGAAGGTTGAATGACCAGCTCAAGAATCAAGCCCAACGGCGGAATATTCTTGTGTCATGCTGAAGATCTAATCAGATGACCCACCTAATCTACTAGTGGAAGCACAATCCTCTTTCTCTTTACGATAATTTTCTTCTTTTTTTCACCTTCTAAATGATACAATCATTTTGATTTTTTGAGGACAGAGCATATAAAACTTTTTGTGGGGATGCTAGCTTTAGACCTCATTAGTTTATCCATCACAACATCAAGGACATTGGAGCTGACCGATTTAAACAAAGAAAAACACTATGATGCACAAATGCACACGCGTCACAACACAGAGATGTGGCACATCTACTATTGAGAATATAGAACACAAACACGCGTTGAATACATGTTGAACATGCTATTATAATAATAATAAAAAAAACTATATATATATATATATATATATTAATGAAATAAAATTTTAAGAATAATAAAACAGAGAAAATAAAAAATTTAATGACACTAACTTTGAAAAACTAAGAGCTCAGTTGATATCACTTTTATTTCTTATTTTAGTTGACATAATTTTTATATTTTTTTTATTTTTTAAAAATAAATTAAATTATTTTTAAAAATAATCAAAAGATAAAAAATTAAGCATATAT